>JAESUZ010004520.1:0-600000 GCA_017311185.1 Proteles cristata cristata
TCAGATTTGAGAAAAAAGAAAAGAGGAGGAGGAGAAGGAGGAGGGAGAGAAGAGGAGGAGGAGGAGAATAAATTCTGTGATTCTGAAAGATCTTCAATATTATTTATTCATGTGTTTGTTCATTTTTATATTCATGCATTATGAATCCACTCCTAATTTATGACCATGCATTGTGCTAGGTCCTGGTGAGACAGGCATGGATTGGCCGGAAAGGTCACCACCTCATGGAGCATACTGTCAAGAGCAAGAAACCAATACAGCAATACACAAATACTTATTCAAATATGCTTTTAAGAAAATGTGTTAAAAGACAAGTATAGAGAATATGCTATACTTGTCTATATAGCTTGTTTATATACTATGCTATATAGCCTATATAATTAACATATTTAGGGGCGCCTGGGTGGCTCAGTCAGTTGAATGTCTGACTTCGATATAGGTCATGATCTCACAGTTTGTGGGTTCAAGCCCCACACCTGGCTCACTGCTCTCAGCTCAGAGACTGCTTTGGATCCTCTGTGCCCCTCTCTTTATGCCCCTCCTTTGCTCGCGTGCTCATTCCATCTCAAAAATAAACATTTTATTAAAAACCTTAAAAAATCAAATTAAATCAAAATATCTTATTTTGTTTGGGAGTGATCTCAGTAGGCTTTAAAGAGGAAGTGGCATTTAGGCTTATACTTAAAAGATGAATGCATAGGTGGAAAGATTACTCACACACGCATGCACATAGCCCACAAGGCAGTGAATGATAAATGCACATTCAGTAATAACTGTAGTTAAAAAAAAAAAAACAACTCAGAATGTCTAGAAATGGTCTAAGTTTAGACTAGAGGCATGATTTGTTCAGATCAGGACAAACACTTAAGGTTTGGATATTATCTTAGTAATAACTTCAAAGGGAATCTAGGTTAGATCAGTCTGTCTGTCTGTCTATTTTTCCTCTATGTATACACACACATGCACACATGTACTACATTTACCACAACTCAGCCATGAAGTCTAATGTAGTATAATTAAAATATTTTTTTCAGATAATTTGGAATTTTACTGATATAAAGTGCTTTATTCATACCCATATAATTTTTTAATTCTCTATTTTATTATCTTTATTGTATGAGAACTGATCATCCACATTGCTTTCCTTCTGAATTTTAATAAGGGATATTTTAAGACACAAGTATACTCCTTTTTCCCCTTTAGTTTCTTTTTTCTTTGGCAAGGATAATTAAAGTAAATGGAGCATAATAAAGAAAGAATATTAGCTTCCAAGCAAGAGTTTCTAAAATAAAAAAAAAAAAAATCTCAGTACGTTGGACTCATAGAGAAGAAGGCCAGTTTAAATGGCAAACTATTTGAAATGTGTATATTTTAGTTATTTTAACTACATTCAGTAACAAAAATTGGATGTCAGGACTACATATTGGAAATTGGTTTTAGGAACAGATAAGAATGATTTATAGGTAGAGAGATTGGTAAGATAATTAATTTGAAATATGAAAGATTGCTTAAAAACAGTTATCCAAATAACAGACTATTTAGACCTAATAGTCTATCCACAATTTCTTTTAGTATCGATGCTTTTCATGGAGAAAATTTTCTTCATAATTAGTAAAAAGATCAGAGTCAACTAAGACATTTATTTGATCATGTAAAGTTATAAAAGTAACAAGGTTTCCTCTTTGCATTTTTATCTTTGTATTATAAATTTTTGGAATTCCTCTAGAAGTATCACCATCACCAAAAATAAAAATGAGCAGTTTTAATGCATACACAACTTTCACAAAATAGGATAACAAAAATTCAACAATGTTTAGCGATTTTCTTTTTTTGTTTAACTCTGCTCCCGACATGGAGATTATTATTTAATTGTAAACAGAGTCAAATGATCTTTTTTTTCCCTTGAAACAAGTGGTGAGTCACTGAATGGGAAATGCAATTTTACACTTATTTTAAGGGAGCCTTTTGCGAGCTTTAAAAACAAACCTTGGGGAGAAGAAGAGACCCTTGGGTGCTGAGCTGTCAATCCAGAGATAATAATAACACATGTTTTTGGAATACTGCTGCCTCAGAGATGTTATAATGTGTCAGAAGTAAACACCCCCTACTCATTCTGGTAGTTTTATTGCTTCTGGCATGTTATGATTAGAGATGTGTGTGGCTTTAAAACTGAAAAGATTGAATTGCTTAACACACTATGTATTGGAAAGCCGGGGCCAAATGGAAGCTTAATCAGCATTTTTCTTCCTTCTAAATGTAAATGGTATGATGTAGTGTCCTGTAAATGATGCTGTTTATCATATACTGTCAGACGATACTGCTGAAAGATGCATTTCCATTTGTTTCCTTACTTGAGTTTGATTTGTAAAATCAGATTTAAACAGTGGATGAAATTGAATTTAAATTTCAAGGACAGACAACCTAATAATATTTAGCATAACTGGGACTAAGTCTAGAAATAGTTATTCCAACTTCAGCCTTTAGGATTTGAAAGAACAATGTGTCTTTATTTTTACTTTAAAATAATTAGCCCAAATGTAATGAATTTTATGGTAATTACAGTCATTAGCAATGGAAACAATCTCAGCCAAAGTATTCATGTGCACACTACAATTTGTGTACGGAGCTCCAAAAGATCTTTTTTTCCCCTACACGTCTATAGTACCACAATATAAAAAATGTGATGGAGATATTGCTTTGATTTATAAGTATTTTTATAAGCATTATAGTTATTTTAATGTGATTTTTCAGTGGCTGGGAGAGAACATCACAATTTACATATGCAAATATTTCTGGCAGAGATTCATGTGCTCAAAAAATTTAGAAAACCTAAATTTACCTTGTCCATGTTCTCAGCTGATTATACCCGTCTACAATCAATGTGAACCACATATGCATGTCAAAAGCTTCCATTATTATTTTTGTTATAAAAATATCTTTCAAGACTGCCAATTTAGAAATTAGGACAATATTATTCTTAGTTCCAGGCATCAGTAGCAATATACTATAGCATCTGCAATTCACAGACACTGAAACAGACTTTATTTTTCCATTATGCTTATATGGAAACTTTTTCATGTTTCCTAACAAATTGCAATTATGTTAAAGAGTTGCTCAAACCAGACTGGAGTCTACAGGCAAGAAGATGAGGGATTATGAGTTTGTAAATGTCCACTTGGCTGCAAGTGAAGGAGAGGTAGAAAACCTTGGAAAGGGTGGTTGCTTTTGTTAAACATTGCTGCCTTAAGACACCCAAAGTGGTTCCCAGGTTTGTACTACTTCCTCTTTGTGGAGTTAGTACAGAGAAGCACTTAAAACGGCCAGTTCTGAGTTGGAGAAGTGAAGCTGGTGGAAGGAACCTGGTTCACCCTGGATCATTGGGAAGCTTGACTACGTCAGTCAACATCTGGACCTGGATTGGGTTCAACCACTATCCAGGAATTCTGGGCTCGGCATCAATTTATACAATGCCCTATCCAGCCCTCCTCTGTGAAATCCTTAGCCTTGGAGAAAAACAAGAAGTCTATAGTAGAGTATACCATTGCTGAATGGGCTGGGGCTGGGGTGGGGGTCCTTGGTAGAAATGCCAGCTGGATCATGGATGTAGCTGAATTTATACATTAAATATTTGGAACATGCTTGATGATTTGTACTTGGCCCCAGACCTCAGAATTATTAGAAGTGAGCCTGAAACCGGGAACTTTGTTGAACATTGTTTCAGACAGTACTAGATAACTTTACAAAAAAATCTCGGACTCCATGTGTTAGTATTGACTTGAAGCTCCTCTTGGACTCCATTCTTTCACGTGTATACATGTATACACATGTAGAGAACATCCAAGCCCTCACATACTATGATGAATTTTACTTTATTCTGAATACTAATTCATGAAATATAATAGTATACATTTGTCACCTACAGAATTTTATGTTGCAAAACTCTACATTACAGACATTTTTTTTTTAGGGCTTTGGGGAACAACAGTATTTTAAGTTCGGTGCCACTTAGAAAAAAAATTGCAGTGCAATCAACAATTCATATAAATACAATTTGTTAATAGAAGCTTCAATAAAAACTTTGACATATGATATGTACTTAAAATATAGAAATGTTACTTTTCCCTAATACTTCTTTTTTTTCATAAAATCTATTTTCTCTATATTTTTGAAAATCTAGAAATCGAGGAGTATATTAACAGACATTTCCCTGATTTCTGTGTATAAGCCAAGATCGACATGGTTTGTATCATGAACTCTAAAATATGGTGTAGAACTCTTGATAGTGGGTTAAATAGTAAAGAACATTTTTGAAGTACAGTTTATTCCACAAGTATGTATTAAGTGCCTACAATAATGCCAGACAATGCAGGAGGTAGAAAAAACAATAGAGATTTATACTAGTATTTTTGTAAGAGAGATACACATATAATTAGATAATTCTGCCACAAAATGATGAATGGATGAATGTTGAAAGGAAAAATGCTTTGGGAATTTATAGTAAAGGAATGACAAATTCTGCTTGCAGGAATCCAGAAAGATATTCTGTTTGCTGTCAATGCAGCTAGATGTCAGGGATAAATAGCAGTTTCCAAGGCTAGAGAAAGAGGAAGAATATCATAGAAGTTCTATAGAACTATAATTCTATAACTGTAGCGAAAAAGAGCTTGTCAGAGAAACTGAGCAATTTCATTTGTCTGATAACTGAGCCAGTTAAGTATGGCAGATGTAAGAGACAGTGCCCAAACATGAAGGGGATGAAAGTGCCAAGATAGGTAGAGATCTAAAGATGAAGAGTCTCTATGGCATGTCACATTGTATGTTATTTTTCCCCATGAGGCCTCAGGATTTGGGAAAACTCTTCATTGAATAAGTATTTTGCATAAATAGTAATGTATTTTATACATATATGTGAAAAGTAATCTTGACAGAGTGCAAAGCACTGACTACAATGGAGGCAGACCAATTGCAAAGACATAGTGAGAAAGTTTATGGTTATGTATACATAGCCATATGTATACAGAGAAGAGGCTCTGAAAGCCTGAATTTAAGCAGTGCCAAAGGGTTTTAGGGGTAAATATAATATTAAATGCATTCACTCAAAATAATTCATTTAAAGTGAGTCTACTATGGGCTACTCATTGTACTAGGCAATAAGATAGAGTTTTGAATATAACACACAGGTTATTGATTCTGAGATATATTGAAGGTAGAAGTTTCAGGCCCTACTAATGGAGAGAGTATGTGTGCATATGGGTAGGAGATAAGAAAGGAAAACAGGAAATAATGAGAAAAAGTCAGAATTTTTGTGTAGAACATAGAATTTTTTACATATTAATTTTTAAATATTTGTTTATTTTTGAGAGAGAGAGAGAGACAAAGCACAAGCAGAGGAGGGACAGAGAGAGGGGGAGACACAGGATCTGAAACAGAAGGGCAGAAAGAGGGGGGGACACAAACCTGAAACAGGCTCCAGGCTCCAAACTGTCAGCAGAGAGCCTGATGCAGGTTCGAACTCACAGACCATGAGATCATGACCTGAGCTGAAGTTGGGCACTTAACTGACTGAGCCATCGAAGCACCCTGGAACATGGAATTTTTGACAATGCACATATGATAGGAAAATGGAGTTTTAGAAGATGAGGAGTGCCTGGGTGGCTCAGTTGGTCAAGCATCGACTCAGTTTTGCCTCAGGTCATGATCTCAGGGTTCATAAGATTGAGCCCCCAATGGAGCTGTGCTCTGACAGCATGGAGCCTGCTTGGGATTCTCTGTCTCCTCTGTCTCTGCCCCTACCCCACTCCCAAAATAAATAAATAAGCTTAAAAAAAGAAGGTGAAACAGTTGATTTAAGTACATGTTTAATGTGTGTTTGTGACACATGTAGAGATGTCATTCTAGAATGCAATGATGAATGCCAGTCTTTGACCCAAGAAAATGAGAGGAGATCATTTAGATCTGGGAATTTAAAAATCATGTCTCCCCCTGAGGAATGGGGGAGGAATTTCTCCCTTCACTTTGAGGGAGAAATCTTCAAAATTGTAAGAAATAGTAAAAAACAAAAGAAAACAAATGTTGTAACAGAAGTCTAGGAGAGTTTGAGGGATATAAAGTATTCACTCTCAATTTAATTTGTGGAAATGCTGGGATGCCTCGGTAGCTCAGTCAGTTAAGCCTCTGACTTTGGCTCAGGTCATGATCTTATGGTTCACGAGTTCGAGCCCCATGTCAGCCTCTGTGCCAACAGCTCAGAGCCTGGAGCCTGCTTTGCATTCTGTGTCTCTGTCTCTCTCTCTCAAAAAAAAAAAAAAACATTTAAAAAAAATTTGTGGAGATGCCAATGAACATTTAGGCAGTTGGAAGAGAAGGGAACAGAAAAACAAGATAAAGGATCAAAGGGGTATTTTATTTTTCTTTTTGTCTTTGTTTCTAATATGAAAATCCTGCTTGTGTTTTAGACAGAGAATCCAAAGGAGATTGTAGCTGTTTAAAAGAATATAATTAACTGGGCAAGATCTCAGAAGGAAGGCTGGAAAGGATAAAGTCCAATGAAAAGGTTATCAGGAGTAGAAAGAAGGAAAATCATCTTCCCCTTGACAAACGGAAGCATTAGGTATAGATTATCCTAATGTCATTTTAATCTAAAATTCATAGAAACATTACTGAGAGAAAAACAAGTTATTTTCTTTTAAAATACTCAGAGCGAGCTGACATCCAATTCTAGCTACATAATTAAATTACATTTATAACAATGGACATAGGCCATGACTATGCTGAGACCTCAGATATGGTCTTCCAAATGTAGTGATAATTTTTGAATAGAATAGAAATCCATGTAAACAGAGATTTCATTAGCTGCTAATGAGAATTTGTGTCCACACATCCCAAATACCACTTTAAAGTATATGATAGCATTAGTACAAATGGGAGTGTGGGGACAATTTATAGTAGGTTGATGCCATCTTGTATCTTCCAGTGTAGAAAAAACAGAGCTAGGAAGCTGAGTCTGACATTCAGGTATTTAATGAAAGTCTTTAATTTCAAGGAAATTTGGGAAAACCTCTCCCGACTATTAATTACACTTTTTCAATGATAGCACTGAGAGATGGTTAGACATATATATAAGAACATAAACCTTATAATGTGAAAACAAAATTCATACAAATTTCAGAATTTTGGTATCAAAATAGCACATGTGAACATTCACCACTTTATTCATGGCTTCTATGTATATCTATTGCCCCTATTATTCCTTATTTTGTCTTTCTTCCTTTATTATTTGTTTTATTTTATTGCATGTATTGTGTTGCCTAAGCTTATTTTTGAAACCAGTCAAATATATGTGAATAAATTAATGTGTCAGTATCACACTTTTGCATTAAATTTATGAATGTGCAATGATCACTTATTTATCCTAATGAAAATATTTGTATTTTTCCAAGACTATAAATAATGCTGCCAAGAATATTTTGTCCCTACATTATGTTTACATAAACATACATTTGGTATACATGATATCAACATCACTAGAAATTTCTATGCTGCTTTCAAAAGTAGCTATACCATCTGTAGGGTATGAGTATCCCTAATATTCCCAGGGCAGGGATTATGGTCAGGAATGTCCTTTTGACACTGAAAATTGGGCATTCTCTCCACCTAGAACAAGGTTTTATTTCTCCAGTGCTAGAGAACATATTGAGCAATGATATCCTAAAAGATCAACCTCTGCAAACCTCTGTCAGTGAAAACCACCTTCAGGTTAGAGTGATCCAACCAGTGCTTTGAACTGCCAACTGGGAACCAGCACCACTCCTCAAATAAAATAAGCTGCTTGGGGAGCATAAGGGAATAGGAGAAACTACCTAAGAACCACATAGAGTGGATATTATACATCCTGTCCATAGTGCTTTTAACAGCCTGGGATGGACAGTAAAAAAGCCAGGAGGCTCATGGGAGATGACTGTGGGCTACTGATAACTGAACAAGGTTTGCCTCTTGTTGATGTAGCTGTGCTCAACACTGCCACCATCTTAGATATGTTGGCCATAGTCTTAGGAGTGTATTGTGCCATCTTGGACTTAACAAAAAGGTTGTTGTTGTTTTCCAGTGTACCCCAGCCCCCATTGAGTCACAAGATCAATTTACCTTCAAGTGGAAGGGGCAGCAATGTATCTTTCAAGTGCTTCCCCAAGGCTACCTACACAGCTCTGTGATATATCATGGAATGGTATCTAAGACCTGTTCTCCTTCTCCACATCAATAAAATGGGCCCTTTACATTGACCTCTCCTGTTGACATGTGAAACCTTGTCTCTGCTACAGGATACTCTGCAGACTTTGCTGGAATGTCTGTGAGTGAGCAGATGAGAGGAAAATTCAGAAATTCAAGGCCCAGCTATTGCCAAGTTTTGTGGAGTCCTATGGTCAGGTAAGACCTGCACTGTTCGAGAGACCGTTATCGCCAAGGTGCAGCCTGTCCAACCCATAAGAATGTGAAAGAGGAGCCAGCTTTTGTAGAGATTGGGGGATTTGGAAGACTTTTATTCCCCACTTGGCACAGTGCCTCTGTCCCCTATTCCACCTGGTAAAGAAGGGACATGTAGAGCACCAGAGCAACAAGCTGTCTTTGAGAAGGCAAAAATGCCAGGGAAGCAGATTAAAGCTCTGGCCATCTCCCAATCAGGGCTATCATCTGAGTTCAATGTATTTGTGACTCTGGAAGGTATGGGTTGGGTACTGTGGCTGAGACAACAAAAGGAGAGAATCCCCTTAGGATTTTGGTCCCATCTCTAGAAGGGGACAGAAATTCAATATACGCCCATGCAACAACAGCTTCTCACAGTATACATTGTGCTTCTCCAGACAGAGGTAGAGCCTTTCACAAAGGAACAGCATATCATGGTAAGAACTTACCTTGCTAATCAAGGGGTGGATTGAGAATATGTTCAGTGATCTACTTTTGGTAGCACTCAAAACTCCCACTTTGACTAAATGGCCCTATCTGCACCTGGGAGTTTCCTTGTCCACCTGCCAACTGTATCTAGAAATATGGAAACTACTAAGCCTGGCAGAATATGTAGATCCTTCAAATGGCCCTACCTCTATTCCTGTGGTGGCCTTTGTGTTCTATAGTGGGAATGGAGGAAATTCCCGCTGTTACCTGGTATACAGATGGGTCTAGTCAGGGTAACCAGCTTACCTGGATTGTAGTCACTATTGAGCCCTGAGACCTTTGGATGGAAATAGGAATGAACTGTAGCAGTTGAGGATAATGGGAAGCTGATGGATGGATGATCATGAATAAGCCCTTGTGGGGTCAGAATTTGTGGAAGAAAATTTGGGTTCACGTGTAAGAACCTGAAGCTGTCCTCACTGTCTTCTATATCCTGGCTTATAAAGTGCTCACACTCCCTACAAATCAGGAAACTGGTGCTCTCGGTCAGGTACCAGTCCTAACAACATGACCTTTCAGTAGATACAGCAGATTGGGTGCACAGAAAGAGCAACTACTTTAGTGGCTGAGAGGAAAGGCATATTGCCAAGGTTGCCAGACTGTCCTTAAAATATAGTAACTTAGTTAATGCAGTAATAATGTGATCTGTGTGTTCTAAACAATGCCCAAGGTAACTGATAAAGGGGTCTGAGGCCATCCACAGGAGTTTCCAACTAATGAGGGATTGGCAAATTGATTATATCAGCCCCCTCCTTCCTAGTGAGAGTTCTAAATATGTCTTGGTTTGTGTGGACACGCGTCTGACCTAACCCAAGCTTCTCCTATTGCCACACAAACCAGACTGCTGCCATTAGGGAATTAGAGATGCAGACTACCAATTATAGATAAGTTTGATGAATAGATAGTGATGGGGATCACATTTCAAAGGTTATGATACATGAGTGGGCAAAACAAACAGAAAAACCAAAAAAACCAAAAAACTACATGACATTAAATGATGGTTTCATCTCCCTATAACACACAAGCATGGGGATTTATAGAAAAGAAAAATGAGATATTAAAGCATCAGATTAAATTACAAGTAAAACCACCATGGCTTGACCAACTATTAATTTATGATGTACTAATGTTATATCATCTTTCCTAGATCATAAGGATACAAAGGGATTCTCTGAATGATTTGATCCTCACCTATGGGACTTAATAAATCAGTGGTTTGGGTCCTGGAGCTCTTGGTGGAAAACTAAATTGTTACTGACTTGGGGGATCATTATCTTAATCTGTATTTCCTCTGGCATGTGCTTATAGTGCTGCCCCAGTATCTGCCTGCACTGCAGCTAGATAGCTGCCAAGTGAACTACCCACGCTAACTAGCCTAGGGACCACCCAGGGTACATGGCCAAAGGTGGGGAGACATGTTAAATTGCACGACCTGGTCAGGAAGGGTGAAGTGTTGGAGGGAGTCATCAAGAGGAGGATATGACAGCTGGGTGACACTCGACTTGGACCCCGTTGTTAGAGGCTCCTTATTCCCTCCCCCCTTCTTAGAATGTATGTTCTACACTCTTCCCACACTCGGAGATACTGCATCCTTGAGAGAGTCCTCTGACATTGAGACCATCTTAGACTACATCCGTGTGTCTGAACCCTGTTATGGACTCTAATCTCTTAAGATTCTGGCAGGGAGATGCACAGATCTATTCCTCTTGCCACCATCCAAAACAAGTCTGGTTTGTAAATTCTTTCTGTTGACACAAAATGAACAATCTTTTTTTTTTTCATGTTTATTTTTGAGAGAGAGGGGTGGGGAGGGACGGAGAGGGGAGCAGGGGACAGAGGGCCTGAAGCAGACTCTGTGCTGACAACAGACAGCCCAATGTGGAGTTCAGACTCAACTGGTGAGATTGTGGCCTGAGCTGAATTTAGATGCTTAACTGACTGAGTCACCCAGGCACCCTCAAATGAACAAAGCTTTTTAAAATTTTTAAAAAACAAGGAAAAGAATTTTATCTGAGCCCAAGTTAGGACACCTGCCAGGATACATATAATTTTCACTGAGAAGAGAGTGCTCTGGAAAGGAACATTTGGTACAGGGTCATATATGTTTTTTACATAAAGAGTTACAAATCATCATGATGAAGGACATTCCAGAAAGTTATAGACTTTATCTTATGTTTTAATATGTGCAGGCCTTATGAATTTAATCTTATGGGAACCAGGGAAGTTTCTTTCTTTTTCTTGTCTTGTGTTCAGAATGCTCCTTTTTCATTATTTTATTTATTTATTTATTTTTAAAGAAGCAGACATTCAGTATGAGCTCGGGGCAGAAATACGGCCAATGCTTTTGGCTTTTGCTGAGTCATTTTGACCTTGATAAATGTTAAAGTATAGCTTCCCTGGGAGCCCAGAAGTAGGGCCCACAAACATAAGAAGTAGCACATTTCCTCTTGCTTGTTAAAACTGCCACCTACCAATCTGGAATGGTCTGCCTCTTCAGGCTTTCCTTGCCCTCTCATATACATGGGCCAGTTTTGAAATCACTCTGGGGAAATACCAGAGCTGCAAACCAACAGACTCCACTATATCAAAGTGATATACTGTCTGCACCCTTTACTTCTTCACCCTGATGATGTTATAAACGTAATATGGAAAGAAGCACCTTGAATAGAGGATTGTAGAAGGCATAGATGCAATTGCCCCATAGTTCTGGCCCTAAATTTATCATGCTTATACATCTTTATTCTTGCCTCAGTAGTCTTTGCCAGAGTAAGGCATTCTCCATGAAAACAGCTGCTTTCAATGACTGCTTTGTCTGTTAATTTGTTACAATTGGGGCCTTGCCAGGTGTGAATTGAAAACCCTTCGCTCAATCCAGGGTCAGAAGCAACAATTGAAAGAGCTTCTTCAGCAACTGCCAATCAGGTTAGGCCTTTGAAAGTAAAAGGGGGAAAAGAACTGGAGGGCAGGGAGACTGGCAGCGTTTCTGCCGCAGGGGTCCAGAGCCATGTGGGACAACACCCTCAGGGTGCCTTTCCACCATCCCGCCAGAAGTTGCCCAGCTGGTAGTCAGGCCACTTCCAACTTCTCCCAAATCACAACTTTCCGTGGAGAATCCGAATAAACTGAGGCGATGAAGTTCTCAGCTTCCCACTTTCCTGTCTCCAGTGCAAGTGCCTGTTCACCGACCTGTCTCCAGTACAAATGCCTGTTCACCGAGATGTGAAGGTAAGCCATGCACGTCTACCCAGAGTTTCACTTAATATTTTCATTCACACTCTGATTTAAGGAAAGCCTCTGCATGGCGAGGGTCATTTCTGGAATGCCTAGAATTAGTCTGAGCTGTTGGGTTGAAGTAAGATATGTACCAAGACGGTATTGACTCTCCACAGGGCATGACTTGTACATGTTAATAGTGTTGCTTTTCAACCATGGGGCCCAGGTGAGTTTCTGGTGGTGTTTACTGGCTTAATGAAAATTGTTAACGGTGAGATGATGGTCTGCACCTTGTTTAGGAAACCCTCTCTCACCCCACCCCCCATTCTGCCATTGGGGCCGATTGCTTCACAGTAATGTGTTTACATTAGGTCGCCTGGTTCCCAGGTACTCTGTACCTATCTTTGTGGTTTGTTATTTGAGTAAGAGTACATCAGCTACCGCCCTGCAGATGCGGGACAATAAGAGCTAGTTGGAGGCTTCCAATTTGTGCAGTGAGGCAGCCTTTAGTTGAGATGCACAGTATCTTACTTCAATGCTGCTGCCATTTTGTGTTCTTTTCTTGACATAACCAGTCGATTCTTAAGCTTTGTAATAGTGAGTCCTGTGAATTCTTTGGTACTTGAAACTTGTCACATTTAGTGAAGTCTCCACCAAGAAGAGCAAAGAATAAAACAAATACACCAAATAAAACAACCCAGAGGAAACTGAGGGGATGAAAATAAGAGAAAACAAACAAAAAGGCCAAAAACACATAACTCATATCCTTAAGAAGAAAAGAGGTGTTTATTGTACCTAAAACAATAGACTTGGAGGCTCTTGGCGAAAAAATATAGAAAGTTTGGAAGATAAGTAGAGGAAATCTGAAAAGCAGGAAAGAAAGCAAAGAGATGAAAAATAGTGGAGAAAAGATCCGGATGTTTAAAATTTTCTAAAATAAGTTCTAGGATATCAGAAAAATGAAATGAGAGAAAATTAACAAAGAAATCATTCATAAGAGTCCCTAGAAAGGAAATGGCAGTCACCAAGTACCAGCCCAATGAGTTTAAAGTCCCAACTAAAGTATACTTTATTGTGCTATGTTGTCACACTAAAAATAGAAATAGGAAAAAAAGATTTCAGAAAGAAAAAAAGGAAACACCCTAAAATACAGGATTGTGTGATTATCAAATTCCAGCAATACAGAAAAAATCAAATATTTCTGGAGAAATTTTTTAAAAGTTACTTACAGGGGTATCTGGGTGGTTGAGTAGGTTAATGGTCAGATTTTGCCTCAATCATGATCACCTGATTGATGAGTCTGAGCCCTGCTTTGGCCTCTGTGCTGACAGCTTGGAGCCTGGAGTCTATTTCAGATTCTGTGTCTCCCTCTCTATCTGCCCCTTCCCCACTTGATTTCTGTCTCTCTCCCTCTCAAACAGAAACATTAAAAAAAAGTTAAAGTTACTTACAAAGTATGATCTCAAACTTAAAAAGTTAGAAGATTACAAATATTTCAAAATCTATATTTTTAAGATAATCATAAGCATATTCTTTCAAAAAGTATCAATGTGGGGGGGAGCGACAGAGAGAAAGGGAGAAAGAATCCGAAGCAGGCTCCAGGCTCTGAGCTGTCAGCCCAGAACCCCATGTGGGGCTCAAACTCACAAGCTGTGAGATCATAACTTGAGCCAAAGTAAGATGTTTAACTGACTGAGCTACCCTGGAACCCCCAAAAGATATTTTCTAAAGGCATTACTAATATTTTGGCAATATTACTTTTTTTTATTACATTTCAAAGAAAATCTTCTTTCTTTTTCCCCTCTTTTATATTGAATGATATGTACCTTGATAGCAGGAAATAAAGAAGATAAATTTGTTGTTGTGACCTTAAATGAGAGACTTTGATTAAACAATGTGTTTCTATGGCTGTAGTGCTTATGCATGTGTCCATGTATGTGTTAATGTCATCAGGTTTTAATCCTTTACTGTACTATTGGAGATTACTCAGCACGGGCTTTCTATTAATAACTTGAAAGAAGTGATTTTTTGAAGGAGGGATAATCTTTGTTGTCCTATTTACAGCATGCAATGCAGCTTGGTAAATTGTACACAAATACAGTTTATTGTATGAGGGAGAATCTGTACAGAGCAAAGATGACTTGCACTTGTATGCTCAGCACTAATCCCTCATGCTTTTTGTATTTGTGCCAAGGTACTTTGGGTAATTCTAATTGAGAAGAGCCATGTGGTGTTTTAAATAGAGTCATGGGAATTTGCCCCATTATAAAACTGAGTAACTATACAAAACATCCATCAGTACTGACCACACCATCAAATATTGCATTGTGGCATCAACCCAAGACATTGCATTTATCCAGTCATTGACTTTACATTTACCTCAATCTATTTCAAGACAAGAAATGAAATGCTTGCTGCAAAATTACATTTCCAGCAATCTCTGATATAGGAAGGAGATGAACTTTGAATGGAGCAATTGTTTTCTAAATGGATTTTTAAGACATGGTATATTGGGTCTTGAGTTCATTGATTTGTATTGGACCAAGAGACAGGTTGAAAGGGGACATCTCTCCAGAAGAGAGTTGGAGATGGGTTGTTCCCTGAATCAAAGGCTTCAGGCCAAACTGCAAAACCTGCTCACAGAGCAAATTTCTTTTGGTTCCTTAAAATAAAATTTCAAAATCCTATAAGTACGAGGACATCTTATATCTCTTAGGACATTTAAAAGAGAAAAATATATTAGTTCAGTAGATGGTTCAAAGAATTGAAAATGGGATATAGGACCTTTTACCCCTGGGTTACCATTTGATGAATGCCACCCAGATTTAAAGTGATCATAATTCTTTTTATTGTGTTGAACTATGGTTGTTAAAGGGATAGTTATAAGAGTTTCATCAAGGTAGAAACCCTTGGATTCCCAGATAGAAGGGCTTCTGAACCTTAAATTTATGCTAGTTGTTTGTGAGAATACATTCACTTAAAATAAACCACCAGAATAAAAGGGTATGTTTTCCCCAGCTAAACATCTAATTTTTATTTCAAAGTATGTAAACATAAAGGACTTTGTCTTATCCCCAGCTAAAATAACTACAGACATTTTCTGTTCATTAAATCAAATCAAGTTTTTAATGTCACAAAGCTATTTGCTTTAGTATTATGCTATGGAAATACGTTACTTTAATAGAAAAGTTTAATCTTATTTCTCATTACTGTCAGTTGTTTCCTCTTCCTTTAAGCAGATAAAAAGTTAAATCAAAATATATAGGTAGTATTCTCTCTCCTTTCATAATTTTGGAAGTTCAGTTTCTCCACCCTTAAGATGAATGAATTTGCCTTTTTTTTCCTCTTCCTTTAGTAAATGCTTCCCATTAGAATTTAATTTAAAAATACATAAAACATCTGTTCAAATGGGTGACATGGAAATTCCAAGCTATTTCAGAGAACCTGAGAGGTTCTTGTGTAGTCAATGACCAATTTTATCCCTACCTTGCTTTCAAACTGTTGCTGATTTCAGAGGATGGTGATGTACCAAGAATCTCTCATCAAGGGGTTTTGCCTGTAAAAAGCATCTATCTGATGGGGCTATTCAGTGATCTTGTGGATGCATTCTATGTAAAGAATCAGGTCATGCACACTGTGGTACAGAGTTGCTTATTTTTCTAGATGAAGAATGTTAGAAGTGCTTAACAACAACAAAAACCTTTCCATGTTCTCCTTGTGAGTAAATCCAGGGTTATTCATTTGAGTTTGAATTCAAGATGCCATGGTTCAAAGAGTGACTACTCCCCCCAACCTGTTTCTCTCTTCAAAATACATATAAAAGGGGCACCTGGGTAGCTCAGTTGGGTGGATGTCTGACTCTTGGTTTTGGCTCAGGACATGATCCAGGGTTGGGCTGAGCACTGAGCTAACACGGAGCCTGCTTGAGATACTCTCACTCTCTCCCTCCCTCCCCCCAGCCCCCCCAGCCACTTGTGTGCACATTCTTTCAGTCTCTTTAAAGTAATAATAATACAGATAAAAAAGCTTTAGGGAAAATGAGTTTATTGCCCATTTCAGATTTAAATAATCCAAAGTCTTAAAAATCGATGGCATAAAATTCCAAATGACTTCAAAGTGAGCCTGAGAAATTATATTTTAATTTATACTAGAAACTGGTGGGCTAATATAGTCAAATTGTGTCTAACCCTCTCACTTCTTCAGTGTTGAGTATTCACACCTGCTCTCCCTTTCCCTGCCCCTGCTTTTCTCTTGTCTCTTGTCTTCTCTCTTGGTTTCTTTCATTAAGGAAAGAAAATCCGCGTATTACACTTTTGACTTCTCCATAATTGCTTCATTTTTTTGGAGACTAGATGGCATATATCCTAATAGCTGTTCAAATAGAATTTAAACATAGTTAAAAACAGGTTGGTGTCAATAAATTATACTCCTGAAGTACTCAAGCATATATAGGTTCAAAGCTGGTAAAAATTTAAAGCTTACATTCTAATTGAATGTGGTGATTTCAGTGTTCAATTTATCATTTTACATTCTTCCGTCAAATCTGCATCCCCAAAACATTCTATTAGCTATGTGAAAAACAGTATTAATGGGAAAATATGAAATTGATTATTCAGGGGCTACATTATATAATACATTATTATCAAAAATAACTAATAATATACTATATACACTTCAAGTTCTCCAATTTTGCCTGAGATTGTATAGGATATGGAAAAATATGCATGTTCCCCACAAATAAATATGCAGAAATACTTTTTAGTATGCTCCATATACAGAATGACTTTTGTGGTTGCTTTTGTTGTGGAATTTTGTTTACATTTTATTTTAGCTCTTCTGTCACTTTGCCTTGAAGTTACCTATGATAATTCAAATCTACATTGTACAGTGTGCAGAAATTTAATGACAATATAATCTACCTCAAGATTAAGGCAAATACCTTCGTGGCTTACATTATCATAATTATTTCTGATGAATGTCTTCTCCTTCAACACATTAGTAATTTCATGAATCGGGTCCATATCCTACTCCTACTTTGATTTCCACACACTTGGATGTAAAGCTGTCCATTCATGAAACCACACACAATTTCATGAGGTATTTCTGATGAATAACTTAACAATTTCGGAAATTGTAACAGTCAAGATCCCCAAAATGGAGTCTTTTAAAAACTCTCTGATAGCTTTCATTGTTCTAAATATTTTTTTTGTTTTTGTTTTTACTTTCCCAAGTCTTCATGGTAATATTCACATGTCATGATGGCTCAAATAATGTATGTTCTTACCACACTTTTTGATTATTTTACCTTCCTTTCCTCTTGTCCCTTTTCATTTTGAAGAAATCCTTGCAGAAGCAAACAAATTGGTTCTATATTTCTGAGGCAAAGGAATATAATCTTCCCTTCATTCTTCCCCCCCCCCTCCATCTAGACTCTGCCAATGACTTTTCCTTCATCAAAGAGGTTGTTTCAATTTTTTTCCATCAAAGATGTTTCTTAACAAGGACAGTTAACTCTAATGACAAATTATTCTGTTCTACAATACTGTAAGTACTTACAAAGCATGAGAGTTATTTTTCTGTTAACATGCTTATTTTATAAAATCCTACTTAAAATGACTAATACATTTAAGTACAACAGTTCATTTAACAAAAATAGGTGTAATTTTTGCCCACAAACAGAGCAGTTTTTCAAGATCATATTTTCCCCTAAGAATATGAGAGCCTGGGGGAGGCTAGGTAGCTCATTCTGCTAAGGATCTGACTCTTCATGTAGGCTCAGGTTGTGGGATCACTCCATGTTGGTCTTCATGTTGAACATGGAGCCTTCTTGAGATTCCCCCCCATCTCCCCCCTCCCCTGCTTGCTCTCTCTCTCTCTCTCTCTCTCTCTCAAATAAAATAAAATTTCAAAATGGAATATGAGGGCCTGGTAACCACTCAGCAATTTTTCATTGGTCGTCCCTAACCAGATATCATATAGTTAACTGTCATTCTGAAATTAGTTTTCCTCTCCACTGCAGATATATGGGAACATTTCCAGTGGAATTCTACTTAAATTCACACATAAAGATGGCAGTGACTTCAATGTCACCTTTTTTTAATTCAAGAATTTATTCATTTCCTACTATGTGCCAGTCATAACATGAGATCCTGAGTTAAAGACAAAGAACCATCCCTCAGAGAGCTCACTAATATAAAAGGCCAACCTTTCTCAAAGCCATGTCTTCCTGGCAGTTCAGCTTCCATTGTCTTTAAACACCCTGCACTGGAATTGATTTTTATCTGAAATCTTAATGTATCTTACAAATACTTCTTTTTTAAAATTTTTTCTCATGTTTTATTTTTATTTCTGAGAGAAAGACTGCATGAGCAGGGGAGGGTCAGAGAAAGAAGATACAGAATCTGAAACAGACTCCAGACTCTGAGCTGGCTGTCAGCACAGAGCCTGACATGGAGCTTGAACCCACGAACCTTGAGATCATGACATAAGCTGAAGTCAGACGCTTAACCAACTGAGGCACCCAGGTGCCCCAATACTTCCTAATACCAATTGAATATAAACAACTAATACTATGAAATATACCACTGGCATCTATACATTAACTGTATGATGAACTCCCCAGAAGAACACAAAAAAACCATATCTATGAATTCTAAGTTTATTACACTTTGAGAAAGATAGAACACCATCTTGACATTGCTTAAGGAGTGTCTAAGGGAATTCCGGACCAGATATTTATAAGATTTTAAGGCCTGGGCTAGATGGTTACATGGTGAATCTTCTAAGTCTAGAAACTAGGTGGTGTTGGGCAGAGTTGATGACCTAAAAGCTTTGAAATGGAGAACAGGTAACTGAGAAAGCTGTGAAAAGTTTGTCTTTGTAAGTAATTTCAGTTGCTCCATTGTTTTCTAGGAATATGGTTTCTTGAAGCAAGTAGCTAAGTTATTTTTGGTTATTCTGAGTATTATTTAGAGTAGAAAAAGGAGCATATATCCAATACCAACATTGTATAATACAGGGAATCATAAATTACTTGTTTCAATGTTTAGCTCACTTAAAAAGAAGAATGTTCTTAAAACATTTTTTACATTTTTAATGAGCCACATTTGTGAAACTTTCTTTTTTTTAAAGTAGGCTTCATACCCAGCATGGAGCCCAACATGGGGGTTGAACTCATGACTGTAAGATAAAGACCTGAGCTAAAATCAAGAGTCGGACACTTGACTGACTGAGCCACCCAGTCTTGAATTTTGTTAGGATTTTTCCCTTGGTTGACTCCTTTCTGTAGTGATGTAGGACCTAAAGTCACATCATTTCCTTCAGTTGGAAAACCTATATGTATACATACACATTATTTAATTATATATAATCATAAATATATAGTATTACATAACAAATTTATATATTATATGTTACATGTGTTGAGTTTTTCTTTTTTGTTTTTACTTCTCAGGGGTGGAAGGAGCCTTTCCATAGTATTGACACCAAATATCCTGCTACCTCACTACTATCAAGTTCATTTCTTTATGGTTAATCCTATATGATGCTTTTATGGAGAGTCATTTCTATTAAAAATGAAACAAAACAAAACTCTTTCATGAAAAATCCCTTCAAAAAATGTTTACTGTGACCTCCGATTTACAACAGGTACCACCTAAAACATTGGCAAGCTCTTTGGTGGTCAAATTGATCCTGACCGGATATCTTCATAGCGTAATTTGTTACATTCCTTACTATTCTCCTGGGTGCTTTAGCCACAATGAATTCTCCATTACTAAATACATTTTCACCTGTATTTTCTCCTGCTTTATGAAGGACCCTTCTTGTTGTGCCTATTTAATGTTATTCTCCAAGATTCATTACAAGCATTTCATTCTTAGGGAAAATTTCTTTAATGGCTTAAGGCAAAATTAATTATTTCAAATCAAATGGTGCATTATAAACATAGTTTCCTAAGAAAAGCACTTCAACTAAACTTATTAATAACCATGAGATACAATTATGTTAGTAATACAAATAATAGCCAAAAAATGTTTTAAAAAATCATTCATTTATTTATCACAGATAAAGCAAAGAAAGGAAATTAAAAAAGATGATCTTACAGAAACCAAAGGAAGAAAACTGCATTGGGATAAATGGGGGGAAAAAAACAAAAACCTGTTTTCAAAGTGTCAAAAACTGTAGGATAGGGGCACCTTGGTGGTTGTCAGTGAAGTATCCACTTTGGCTCAGGTCATGATCTCATGGTTCCTGGGTTCAAGTCCTACCTTAGGCTCTGTGCTGACATCTCAGATCCTGGAGCTTGCTTTAGATTATATCCCCCTTTCTCTCTGCTCTTCCCCCTGCTCACACTTTGTCTCTCTCAAAATAAACATATTGTTTTTTTAAATGCAGGATAAAGCAGTACAGTGACAAAAAATTAAGCATAAAGAAAAGTTTCAGGTAATGACAAGTTCATCAAAGTGGCTTAAATGTAAAGGTGGAGATAAAAATCAGATTAAAGAGGGCTGAGGTGTGTTTGGGAGGAGCTGTTAACAAACCACACTTAAAGTTTGGGTGTGATAAAGACCGATTAGGTAGAAGGACCTATTCTTGGGTTTTGGTGTTCCTTTGTTTGGCAGGATGGAAAAACCACAAAGGTGATATTTTTGTAACTCAGGAGAGAAAGTGTAGCACGATTCTCACACAGAGTCTTGACACCGAGACTTTTCTTTCCAGGAAGCAACTTTATTCCAGCTGGTGTTGCTCAGTAGGGTTCGTACCCACAGAACTGAGCCCTGAACACCACGTGGTGTGTGTTTTTAAATATTTTTTGCTTCTTTGTCTCCCGTATATGATAACCCACAAACGTGCAGGCTGATTAAATGGTGCCATGTTACAAGGGCTTGAGGGATGTTGTCACATACAGGAATAGCAAGGTTGCCTTGAGATGTTCTTCTTTTTTTTTTTTTTTTCTTTCTTAGGGAGGGGACCCTACCACAAAAGAAGATAATAGTTGTATCAAAATCCAAGGGTCCAAGAGGATGTAAGATGTGGTAGTCACTAGGTAAAACATGAGTAATGATATAGCTCTTGAAGTGGAAAATTGACACTGGATCTAGAGATGGGGAGAAAAAGGGAGGGAAATGGCTACAGATGTAAATAAGTGCCTGAATAAAGATCAATAAATGAGTTGGACACAAGGCAATTTGCTGAGAGAGAAGGGTGTGTTGGCTGCATAGGACACTTGAGAGAAGGTCTGAAATAGCATTTGAGGAAAATAGAAGTTGTGGATCAAGGATAACTAAAAAAAAAAAAAAAAACCTGATCAATGGCATTCAGAATTTGGCTAAGTCTGGAAATTGATAACATATAATGGCAACAAAGTATACATTTATGTATTTTTTTATCATACATTTTTAGAACATGAATTGAAACCATGTTTCAGAATGGAGACCTTTTTTGGGTTCTTCTGTGTTCTTTGTGAGACAGAAAATCAGGGTGGAATAGAGTTAAGATGTTGGTAAGAGGTACTCAGCCCTGGAGCTCCTTTTGGGAAGGATTTGGCCTTATTGCTGGCAACAAACAATGCTACAGTTTTAGTGGATGATGGCAACACACTCGTATGATGGCTGACAGATGTACAGGTCAGCATTGGTTTGGCTGAGTCGTGCCTTGTTTGTCTTCTTAGAATCTTCTCTACACAGTGCTTGTCATGTCCACTGACCTCTCATAGACCACAACAAGGCATATCACACAGTCAAGTGGAATATAGGGTATTGTACACATTATATAGACGGGTTTGGCAAATTGAAAAAATATAAAACTCGATTGGGAAAAGAGTGGATTCCTGGGAGAAATAATAGAATATATTACATCTAGCAAACATGCAAGGCTTAGTGGTAGTGTATGGGTTAGAATTAAATGAAGTGGAAAGGGACTGAAGACTAAAATAAAAGAGTAATGAGTTTAATGGGAAGAAAGGAAGGAGCCAGATATTTATATGAGATGGAGCTAATTAAAGCTTCTGAGGTAGACCACTAACCAGCAGCGGGATCTAGAATGTCATCGTGAGAGAATGTTGCTGAAGTAATAGGATGGTGGTATCACTGTTAGAGTTGTAGAGGGCAAGTAATCGTGGGACTTAAATTTAGGGTTGTCACCACATTAATGTTGAAAATGGCTAATTTAATAACAAGGGAAAAGAAGTCTGTGAAGTTCCTAGTCCTGCAGGGAGATGAAGGAGTAGTCTGGGGGTAAATGAATATAAAATTATAGAGTGGGTATTGAAGACTTCCAGTTTGTACTCCAAAACTCTCCATTCTGCCCTAACAACAAGTAAGAACCTAAAGAGACTGAAAAATCAGTAACTTTTCTTTGATCCTTAAGAGAGGGGAGGACGTGGTAAGCATCTCAAGATTGGAGAGACAGATAAGCAAGTGAAGAAGCTGGACTTCCCAAAACAGTCTCCTGGGCAAAAACTGCTACAGGAGCCAGTGTGTGGGTAAGAAAACCAGAATGTCATGGATGAATTGCTGGATCTTAGGTGTGGACAAATCTGGGTTAATATAAATCGATGGGGGTCCAGTGATCAAGTGAGGTTTATGTCTAGGAGCTCAATGAGATTCCTACAGTAAACATCAGAAAAAGATCTCCTTTTGCTTTCTGCTGGGGAAGGGTAAAATAAGCCATTTTGGAATATGTCAAAGCACTCTGCTCTTTTCAATAAGGCCTGCCTCTGCCTGGGTGGTTCAGTTGGTTGAGCATCCAACTTTGGCTTAGGTACGATTTCACACTTGGGTTTGTGAGTATGAGCCTGGCATTGAACTCACTGCTGTCAGTGTAAAGCCTGCTTTGCATCCTCTGACTCTCTCTCTGACCCTCCCCTACTCATGTTCTCTCTCAAAAATGAATAAACATTTATTAAGAAAAAAAGGAAAAAGAAATAAAGACTGTCCTCTGGGAAAGTTAACCAGGGTCTAACAGGCTGGGATAGTATCAGAGACTAATTGGCTTGGGGAGGGAAATCAACAACTCCACTCCACTCTAACCATAATGTCACACCGAAGGAGGGAGAAGACAAACACTTGTGAAGTGCCGTAGGCTCCTTGAAATACTGAAACCAAAGCATATAGAATACTTCCCCTATTCAGGCACTTGACCACCATGTTACTAAAAGCCTATTTACAGCAGTTCCTTTTACTCAGTGTGTCATATCTGACTAATAATAAAAAAAAATTGTAAAACATACCAAAAGGCAAAAAAAAAAAAAAAATGAAGAGACAGAACTAGACATAGCAGGGATGTTGAAATAATCCAACTGTGAAGTATAAAACAAAACAAATCAAACTATGATTAATACGATAAGCGTTCTAATGAATAGAATAGATAGTATGTAAGAGCAGATGGGTAATATAAGCAGAGAGATGGGGAATCCTAAAACAACAAAAAAATGCTAGAGATCGGGTCAAAAGAGAAAGACTATTTGAGAACTTACATAATAATTATATGTAATAATTTCCCAAATACATGTACATTAATATATACATAAATACATACATTATGACAGATGGATAGGAAACAATCAAGATATGCAGTAGCGACACCTACTGCAAGAGGTGGGATCCTTTTTTTCCCCCTTCTTTTGGTTAAAAGCAAGTCCTCTATCCCACCAACACTCCAAGCCTAAGTGTTGAGTAGAAAAGAACAGAAGTACTGGAGACAGACATCACTGGGGACTATCTCTGATATCTGCTATCCCAGGTCTCCTTAGCCTTCTTTATTTTTTATTTCTTAATTCCAACTCTCCTGAGATAAAATTGACATTGTATGAGTTTAAAGTGTGCAACGTGGTTTGATATGTGTGTGTATTGTGATGTGATTATAAGTTTAGTTAACACACTCATCACCTCACACAGGTACGGTTTTTGTTTTTGTGATGAGAACTTAAAAGATTCACTTTCTTAACTCTCAAATACACAGTATGGTGTTGTTAACCATAGTCATCATGCCATATATTATATACCCAGAATGTACTCCTCTTTTAACTGAAAGTTTGTACCCTTTGACCCCATGCACCCACTTATCCTGCTCTTGCACACATACACACACACCCTCACTGTTGACAACCAGCAATCTAGTGTTTACATAAATTCTTTTGTTTTCTACATATAAATGAGATCATACAGTATTTTTCTTTCTCTTATTTCACACAGCATAATGCTGAGGCCATCAGTATTATTGAAAGTGGCAGAATTTCCTGCCTTTTTTGGTTGCCTAATGTTTCATTGCATGTCAAGCAAGTTTAGTTTTGTGTTCCTGTTGACTGTTTGTATGTCTTCTTTAAAAAGATATATATTCAAGTCCTCTGCCCATTGTATGATGAGATTATTTTTTGATATTGAGTTGTATGAGTTTCTTACATAGTGTAAAATTAACCTGTTTTCACATGTGTGGTTTGCAAATATTTTCTGTCATTCCATAGATTGCCTTTCCATTTGGTTGATTGTTTCTTGTGCTGAGTTGAAGCTTCTTAGTTTACTATAGCCCCACTTGTTCATTTTCGCTTTTGTTGCTTGTCCTTTTGGTTTGGTATTTTGGTAATGTATCCATAAAATCATTGCCGAGACATTGTCAGGGGGTTTTCACCTGCATTTTTTGGATAGGAGTTATATGGCTTCTTACATTTAAATCTTTAATTCATTTCATTTAAATTTTTGTGAGTGGTACTGCTTCATTCTTCTATGTGTGATGATTCATTTTCCCAATACTTTTGCCTGGAAGAGACTGTTCTTCCTCCATCGTGTATTCTTGGCACCCTTGCAAAAGATCAGTTGACTCTGTGGTGTGTGTGTGTGCGTGTGTGTGTGTGTGTCTGTGTGTGTGTGCAGGGTGAGAGTATCGTAGTTTTGAGCTCTATATTTCTTTGATGAACCTAGATGTATGTTTTATGCCAGTCCCATACTGTCTTGATTATTATAACTCTTTAATATATTTGGAATTAGAAAGACTGGTGCCTGTAGGTTTAGTGTGATGTATATAGGTTTATCATTATGTCTTTTCCTCCACGTATGTTATTTACCAGTGGCTATTAGCATCCACTTTATCACTACATTGAAAGTAGTCTGCCTTTGGGTTATACCTCCTATGTTTCAGAAAATACTTAAATAATGATCACTTAGTGATGAGTTGGTTCTTGAACAACATTATCTCAACCAAGCCATTATTGTGAATGGATATTGAAAGTTCCACTTTATGATGTGATATGATTGAACAATAGGTCCCTCAACAGCACACAAATGAGCAGGCAACCATCATGCAAGAGTATAATCTCCATTCATTTACTCTATTCCGAATAGTCTATTAAATGCATTCATTCCAACACTAATTGGCTTCTCTGAGCTGCCCTCTTTTTCCAGATACTTCTGCAAATAATATTCATATAACTTCCAAAACAATTTCTACTATAACTCTTTTGACTGCAAAAAATAACAAGAAAAACAAGCATTTACTAGGGTCTTATCAAGAACAAAAGACTGTAAATACATTATCTCACTTAATACGTGACAGTGATCTATAATACAAATAGTGTAAGGTAAGGATTTCAATTAAGAAAGAACAGCTAGTAGTCAAGATTTGAACAGATGACTTTGAAACAACTTTTGTATACTGGAAAGTTACTTTCTTTTCTAGTACAAAATCATTTAGATATGGCATTAAAGGTAAATGCAGAGAATAATTACAATAAAGTACCTCTGTAAAGTACCATTCATATGAATAGCTCAAAGCACTTTTTATTACATTACTTCATTAATCTTCGTGGTATCCTACTGAGTGAGGGTGGCAGGAATTTTACTTTTCTTTTATGGATTTTTTTTTAAAAAGTGAAACAAGAACTTTAACTTCCAGGTGCTTTCTCCATAGCACATCAATGACTGCATGAAACTAAAAGGTGGTAGGCTTAGATCTCCTATTCCAAAATACTTGATTAATTTATTAAATCATACCTTTTAACCAGTAGTTACTGAGTGGAAATTTAAGTTATATAATTATTAAAAATGAAAGCTCTGAAAGAACCCTACAATCTGAGAAAAGCTTTAAATATTAGGCTGTGTTTTTAATGGGTGCATAAGACAATGGGAGCGCCAGAAGGGTTTGAATTAGGGGTGACCTAATAAAAGATGCAATCTAGCATTATAAATGTTCATTTTTATTAAGTAAGTAGCCAAAGAATCTCTGATTAGCTTTATGCAAAGCTCTCCTTGGAATATACAGTGTAACAGCCCTCCACCATGACTTATATAAAGGCATCACTCAAGGTGATTTGGTCTGAGTCCTTCAATTCAGGACATACTTAAGAAACCCCTGTTGTAGTCAAGGTGCTAAATACAGGAGTGAGAATATCTCTGCCTGCTCCTTAAAACTATTCAATCTAATGAGAAAGATGAAATAAGTAACTAAATATTGGTAGTATGTAACTGAATAAAGATATCATTAGAGAGGTGAAACAGTGTCTTGAGGTATAAAGGGAAAGAAAACACTAACTACTGGCTGCAAATCAAGAGATTTCAGAGAGATTATAACTCGGAGTAGTGTAGATACACTTGTGGATGAAGTTCTTTGACTTCGTATTTTACAGTGGTATGAATAAACAGACTTTAAGGAAGCTCAAGGACATTTTTTTAACAAAGATAAATGTTCACTGTGCAACAATGAATGGCTGTGTAATTTTCCTTGAGAGTAAATACATAGAGAGGATCTAGCACCATCAGTGTACATATGTACATAGGGGTATCCTACTAAGTGAGGGTGGCAGGAATTTTATTTCTATGTACATGTGGTTGCCCACAAAGTAATTTATAATTAATATTATAATGGACAGTTGGGCTTTTCCCATTTATTTGGCTATTGTTGATAGTGTTGCCATAAAAACCAGGGTACATGTGCTCCTTCAAATCAGTATTTTTGTATCCTTTGGGTAAATACCCAGTAGTGCAATTGCTGTGTCTTAGGGTAGTTCTATTTTTAACTTTTTGAGGAATCTCCACACTGTTCTCCAGAATGGCTGCACCAGGTTGTATTCCCACCAACAGTGTAAGAGGGTTTCTCCCTTCTCCCCTTTCTCCTCACCAACATCTGTTGTTTTCTGTGTTGGTTACTTTTAACCATTCTGACAAGTGTGAGATAGTGTCTCATTGTGGTTTTGATTTGTATGTCCCTGAGGATGAGTGATCGTTGAATATCTTTTCATGTGTGTGTTGGTCATCGGGATGTCTTTGGAAAAATGTTCATATGCTCATTTCTTAACTGGATTACTTATGTATTGGGTGTTGGTTTGGTGAAGTTCTTTATAGCAAATTTTGGACACTAACTCTTTATTAGATATGTCATCGCAAATATTTTCTCCTCTTCCATAGGTTATCTTTTTGTTTTGTTGATTATTTACTTTGCTGTGCAGAAGGCTTTTATCATGGTCAGGTCCTAATAGTTGATACTTGTATTTGTATCCCTTGCCTCTGGTGACATGTCAAGTAAGAAATTGCTCTGGCCAACGTCAAAGAGGTTGCTGCCTGTGTTCTCCTCCAGGATTTTGACTGTTTGCTTTCTCACATTTGGGTCTTTGAACCATTTTGAATTTCTTTTAGTGTATGGTGTAACAAAGTGGTCCAGGTTCATTCTTCTGCGTATTGCTGTCCCGTTGTCCCAATACCTTTTGCTGACGAGACTGTCTTTTTTTTTCCATTGGATATTCTTTCCTGCTTTGTAAAAAATATTAGTTGGCCATATAGTTGTGGGCCTGTTTCTGAGTTTTCTATTCTGTTCCATTGATCTACATGTATGTATTTGTGCCAGTAATGTTATGGTAGGTGGAACTTTTAGGTCATTTCTGATGGTAGGTGGGACGTAAAGGCTGGTAGACTTAAGCTAAGAATGAGCTGGCAGGAATTTAGCTAGTATATAGGGTATCTCTAAACCCAAAACAGCAATAATGTGTGGAGATTCTGTTACTGTGTGGTACAGATATCCTATTATCCTGTGCATTTTAAGACTCTTGGTTCAAACTCTTTAGAGATGACTTTTTAAAAAATCTATGTTTTTTCTGTAATAGGAATAGAAGAGGCCTGGGAAAGGTCCAGGGGGACCAGTGAATATACATGCATTCAGTACTTTCATTTCTCACTCCTCTGCCTGTTACTGTATTTCTGAAGTTCAACATACACTGGTGTTCTTCAAGGCCATTCAACTGTGTCCTCTGCTACTGTTAACATTTTATTAACTTTTGTATTTAAGGTGTATTGATATTTCAACTATTTTTTTTTGTCTTCTAGAGAAGTTTTAGCATTTCTTACCTATTCATATCCTATATTATATACTCTTTGCTGACTGATATAGCCTTCTGTTTTCCTCTTATTATATTCTTAAGTGCAATGGATTATAAACACATGTGCTTGATTTGCCTTCTTTTTTTACTTTTTATTTTTTTAATGTTTATTCATTTTTGAGAGAGAGAAATAGAGAGAGAGTGATCATGAACAGAGGAGGGGCAGAGAGAGAGAGGGAGTCAGAGAATGTCAAGCAGGCTCTGCATTGCCAGCACGAAGCCTGACTCCAGGCTCAAACTCAAAATCCATGAGATCATGACCTGAGCTGGAACCAAGAGTCAGATGCTTAATAACTGAGCTACCCAGATGCCCTTCATTTGCCTCCTTTTTTTTTTTTCCCCCTAGGGGAGAGAGAAAGAGACAGCATGAGCAAGGGAGGATCAGAGAGAGAGGGAGACACAGACTCTGAAATAGGCTCCAGGCTCTGAGCTGGCAGTCAGCACAGAGCCCGACGCGGGGCTCAAACCCATGAACCACAAGATCATGACCTGAGCAAAGTCGGATGCTCAACCGACTAAGCCACCTGGGTGCCCCTCATTTGCCTTCTTAAATCATAAATTGGTACCTTTTTTATTCAGGGAAGTGATATGATCTGTGCAGTGATTTAAAAAACCATAATACTGTGTAATATGGATTTGAGTGGATTTAGGAGATAAAATTTTTGAGATTGTGTCTAGTCAACATATAAAAAGAGATCTATTATATGAACAGTAGAAATGGGAAGGTAGAGATTTTTAGAGTAAAATCTGTGGAATCTATCAACTTTACTTATGTGCATTGAAACAAATTTTGATGCTCTGGAAGTGCCAGACATGAAAGAAAAAGAAGCATATCTAATACCATAAAATAGAGAAAAAGTACATGATTCAAGACTTAATTTAAAAATATTTTAATAAAGAGTATTTTACTCTGAAAAAATATCAATTGAAAAATGCATGAACCTGTTAGTATGACTTAAATTGTGAAAAAGTGATCACCTGTTGCAATTACAATGAAAATATAACAAACCCCAAAGTTCTAGTATAAAACATCCATTGTTGAACTTACTACTTCTATGAGCAAGGAATGTGGACAGAGGCCCTGGGAGATGGTTTCTCTCTGCTCCACTGTGTCTGGCCTTATCTAGAAGGGTTGGAGTCTTACTTATGAATTTGGTGATTAACATTGCTAGTTGGTTGGAGGCATCTGTTCCTCTCCACTGAAGTCTATGTAGTCTCTCTATAAGATCACTTTTCATTGACTAAATTGGACATCCTTACATCATGGTAATTAGAGTCCAAGGACAAGTGTCCTGACCTAGAGAACAAGGTCTATCATGACCTAGCTCACTTCATCTGCTACTCTTCTGACCATTCACAAGTACCCATTTTATGTTGGGAAGTAGTCACAGTGGAAGAGCATAGAGATCTTCCTATGGAAGCCTGGAATGGTGTTTTCTGCAGAGGACAGTTTTGGAAGGTTGTTATCTATGAAAAGTACAACCCAGATCAGTAATCAGAATATTGCCAACAGGGTATAATTTACGTGTGTATCTTTCTTGATCTTAAATATCCTCCAACAGGGTCCTAGCAGACAGATTCCATCAAAGATGGATGCTTAACAACTCCATGTTAGAGCCCCTGCTCGACACCCAAGTTGGTTTTAAGAATATACAGGCCATGGAGTATTTCTCACTAAACTTAGAGCCTTGTGGCTGGTGAAAGATACCTTGCTTTCTACAGTTGGAGAGACCGGTGTATACCAGGAGCACTCAGAATCTGCACTGTGACCAAAGAGGGCATTAGGGAGACAGTTCCCTAAGGAAGGATTGATTTGGGAGCTTGAATCATAAATGAGTTTAAACTGTTTAATTTTGTGCCATGGAATTGTTGGACTAATTTGTTAAAAAAAATAAAATCAGAAGTAAGCATTGGACTCCTGATTTCAGCTCAGGTCATGATCTCTCAGTTTGTGGGATCCAGCCCTGTCTATGCCTTGCTGACAGCCCAGAGCCTGCTTGGGAGTCTCTCTCTGCTCCTTCCCCACTCATGATCATCCTTTTTTCTCCCTCAAGAAAATAAATAAACATAATTTTAAAAAACCTGAAGAGCTCATGTTGTCAAAAACATATACATCCATCCCTGTGTAGGTACATTAGCTTGGAATGGCGCTCTCTGCAGTGGACAGTTTTGGAAGGTTTGGAAACTCTTTATTGTGCAGTGTGTAGAATTATACTTGATCTCCCTATAATTTCAGTCTCTTCCTTTGTTTTCATCCCTCTTTTAGGTGAATCTCAGTTTGGGTTCCTGTAGTCGACTTTTTTAGTGAAAGTTGGCAAACTTTGTTTTTTGCAAAGAGGCAAATAAAACATATTTTTGCCCTGTGTAACAGACTGTATGACAACTCCGCAGAAAAGCAGAAAATCAGAAAAGCAGCCATAGACAATATTTAAAGAAATAGGTGTAACAGTGTTCCACTAGTTATTTACAAAATTGGTGGGATGGGTATGGCTAGCAGACGGTAGTCTTCTGACTTGTTATTACAGTGCAAAACTCAAATTTTCTGCTTGGTGAGAGAGAAACAGTATATGGGATGTGGGTGGAAGGTTAACTTCTTTTCCACATACTAGTCAAAGTCTGAATTTTAACCTTACGACTCACTATCACTTGTGGTTTCTGCTTACACTTCATGAACATCTCTGGGATTCTATAAGAAAATTTGTTTACTTCTGATCAGGTTATGCCCAAGTAGGAACTTAAGTATTCTCTAAAGTTCAGAGAAGTTATTTCTTCTGAAAAATCAGTGATTTCTCATATACTTGTTTTCAATCTTTCCAAAAGGCAAAGGATAAAAATAGGCAACTTTTATTGACTCCCTTTATATCATCTCTTGCCTTTACCCTTTCAGATTTGCACTTTACATCTGTAGTGTATTTTATTAGAGTATTAGAAAGAAGTAGAGGTAAAGGCATATCTTCAGCTGCTTGACTTCAGCCAGAAGCTGACCTCTTCTTCTTGAATCTGATTTCTACTGGTTAGCATACCCAGCTTTTCCAAGTTTACTTTTAGCACAGTAATAACTACTTACTGACAACAGGCTAATAATCTCTTTATGAAGCAAATCTTGAGAATGGGATAAATACAGTAAACCTGAATAATAACTAGAGAATAAGGCCTGTGTGGCTTTTTTTCTACGTAGTTAAAAAAAGCATATTATCACAGCTACACTGGATTTTGCAACGGCATATGTTAGTAATCCAACCAATTTGACTAAGTTGTACAACTTCCGCTATGATGAGCAACTGGAATATTCCAGTTAATATTTGGGGTTTTCTTTTGGTATGTTTTTCACCATATTTTTGTACATAATTTAAAAATTATTTGATACCACTCATCTTGGTTATCAAGGTGGGTATAATCTGTATTATAGTAAAGGTTATATACTAATAATTCTATAATAATGTTTACTTTTTAAATATCTTTATGTATTATTTTTTTGCCACTGGGCATTTTTCTTCCAAGGAATATTAAAGAGAAAGGAAGATTGGATCCTCTAATATATATATGTTTTATTTCCCTCTAATAGAAAGAGGAGGATGATACTTCAGAATATGAACCAATATCAAAGTGTAACTGTTGAGAGGATTTATGTACATCTTGAGGGATTTTTTGTTGTTGTTGTTGCTACTTTGGGGCAGTAAGATACGTTAGTAGGAATTAAGTTTAATACAGTCTATCCCCCATCTTTAATGGTATAAACTAGGGTGGCATAATGTTTCTAGTTTTATTCTATCCATTTTATTCAGCTGTATGGGAAAAGAAAGTACATACATCTGCTCTAAAAGGAACTTTTCCATCTCAGCAAGCTGTGGGAACTGATAAGTCCTTCAGCTAATCACCTGTAAACCACTGTGCAGTGACAAGTTTCCTCTCAGTGAGATATTCTCTAGCATTCTCTACAGAAACCAGTACACTGTAGTTAGACCTGAGAAATGGTGAGCCTGATCATGAGAGCAGTTTTGATTATGTTAAATATCTGATTAGATACCTTAAGACTAATACTGAATTTTTATCTTGGCAGCATGCACATACATTGACAGATGATTCACTGGCTTGCAGTATAAATTAGGCATTATTCTTCTTATGAAGACACTAGGACCCAGTAAATCCCAGGAGTTACTCTCTGCATTATAAGAAATGTGTTCCTCGTAAATCTGAGCTTAGGGTATAGGCCCAAGGTAATGGTATCCCATATAATATTACTCCCTACCAAGAAAGTAATTGTAGAGGAAATTTAGGCAATTGGTTTACTCTCTAAGTTTCACAGGTTTTACTACTATATACCACATAATGAGAAATTGTTGGCTTCTTGGGATAGTGTATTGACTTATTAAAGATCTTATTAATATGCTTACTAAAAGTGGAGGGATGTCCTACAAAAGACAGTAAATGCTCTGAGCCAGCAGTCAATAAATGGTTTTCTTTCTCCTCTAACTGGAAAATATAAGTTCAGGAACCAAGGCTAAACATGAGAGTGGTTCTGTATTGATTCTAATAACCCACTCATCAATGTTGCTTCCTATCTCTGCAAGGTTAAATACTGCTGGTCTAAAGATTTTACCTGTCAAAGAATAATATTTCTACTAAGATAAACAATGTTTCCACCAAATTGCATGCTGGGACTGCCACTTGATTTCTTAGGCTACTGAACCAATGTGGAGGCACAGTGTACTCTAGTACCCTTATATTGACATCAGTGATTAACCTTACTGATTTTAAAGCAGATCTTCATTTGCTCCTCCTGGTCTACTCTTTACCATCTCTACTCTTCACTTCATTCTAGGATGATAAATGGTATAAACCATATCTGCAATCTCTGATTTCTAGTTTGTTGAAACTATCAGAGGAGCCCCGGAAAAGGAGAGGGAGAGAGTGAAGTCAGCCTATTTGTGTTCTAGAACTCTCTCTGTAAGATTTCCTCATGGTAACTGTTTGCCTTTACTAAAGGTCACTGCAATGAGACAGGTGAATTTACAGATCATTTTTTAATTTTAAATTCACTCCATTCCTTTATCCCTTTAGACATGAGCATGGTAGTAACTCAATTGCTAAAGAACCACAGGTTAATATACTGTTCAATTTGGGACTTGTCAGAGGTTAGCATGTCTTCCTTTGTTTAACGATATCTTGCTTGAGAGTAGTTACATGATAATAGTGAAGAATGATGATGTAATTATTATTTGGGATGTAAACATGCATAGAAGCTGTAGAGATGCTAATAGGCAAGGTGATAGAATGTGTCTGATTGACTGTTAACAGCTTTGCAACATTGTCTTTCTTCTGTGCTCCTTACATTATCACAAGAAGTGAAAGATGAGGAACTATGTTCTCAGTGTCTTTACTAAAAGAATATAGGTTAGATTCTGCCAGGTATTCGTTTGAGTTTTGGAAGGCAGGAAAAAAGGCACAATTCACACTATTGTAACTTCAAGTAGTGACAAGCACACCCATGAGCATCGATAAACACATATCTTGTCTGACTATTTGGAAAACCATCGCCCTGCTTCTGCAGGTAGCTGTGACCTAATTGGTGGTTTTCCTTGATTCCTGAATGTATCCAATTTCATCTATCTAAATTATTTTGTTTAGAATTAATTCTTTGTGCGTGAAAGGCACACAGTGATTTCTTTTTTCTTGAGTATTTTTGATTACACAGATGGTATATATTTCCTTTTAATATGTGTAATATATTGAGAAAGTATAGAGTAATATAATACGAATATTACATATGTATATATGTATATACATAACCAGAGTAAATGGAGATGAATTATTTATGCTTTCACTTAATTCAGGGTGTGTTTGTGAATAGAGAGATGATTACAGTACCAAATTAGAAATGCACCTAAGTTCTGGGGATAGCAAGAAGATAAAACCAGTTAGAATGCTCCAGTTTAGAAGTATCAGGGAGGGTTTACTCAAGGTGCATTTTAGCTGAGTCTAACTGTATGATTAAGGATTAATCAAGTGAACAAGAATCTAAAGATAGTCTCATTGGAGGAAAACTGTGGGAAGTGTGGCATTGAAGTAAAAAGAGCCTAGCATGTGAAAACAAATATTTTGATACTACAGGACCACTTTAGAGTGGTGAGAGATGAATACTGAACCTAGATCATGTAGAGGTGTGTTGCTGTTTTAAAGCTCTTGGACTTTGCCTAAATGCAATGTGCAACTAAAACTGAAAGTATACTAGCTGGACATGGAATAGATGGATTCGAAGCTCATGAATTAAGAATCAACACAAGTTTGAGGCTCCTGGGTGGCTCAGTCGGTTAAGTGTCTAACTCTTGGTTTTAGCTCAGGTCATGATCTCAGGGTTTGTGAGTTCAACATAGGGCTTGGTGCTGACAGTGTGGAACCAGCCTGTGGTTCTCTCTCTCCCTCTCTCTCTGTCCCTCCCTTGGACATGTGCTCTCTCTCTCTCTCTCTCTCGTTCTCTCAAAATTAATAAACATGAAAATTTTTTTTAAAAATCGTAACAAATTTGTATTATGTCAGGAAATGGTCTTTAAAATATTAAACTATTTACCCTTAAAATATTGCATACTACTTTATATGTGAGTAAAAGTCTCCTTCCCATAACTACGGTATAAATTAGGAGCTAACTGTAGTCATGAAAAATGATGGCAGCACTTAGACTTTTCATTGGCCAATTAAATTTAAGTTCTGTTTGTGAACTTTTGGTCTAGTTGGCCATTCATCACAAAACCTCAAAAGAGAAACAATTCCACCTTGAAAGGTCTCACAGGATGCTAAGCTATAGTTTTAGTCATTCAGTCTAATTTGATAGCACATGAAGTCACTGTGAAGACTTCCTTGTTTTAACATTAATATATCCCAACAAATGTTAATCCTCGGTTGTGTCTGAATGATGAAACAAAGAAAAATCAATCTATTGTCAACCAATAACTAGGAGGTAAAATAAAATCTTCTTAAGGCTTTAATGCTTTTTTGGAAGATTTGTGAATGGGTAGAAACACATTGTTGAGTTTTTTCATTAATTTTTTAAGTTGAATGAAAATACACATATAAAGGAAAAATTTTAAAGTAAATAATGTCAAACCTGAAAAATTCTACACTAAAACTTATTTTAAAATCACAAATTACTGTAATCTAGCTTTTTATGAAGTGATCTATGAGTATTTAAGAGATAATATCTAGTTTTCCAATTTAGCCTTCCTTGTAAAATTTCTTGTTTCCAAAAGGAACATGCAATTCTGTATTTACACAAATCAATCCTATTCTGAATTGGACAGGTTTTTATCTTGTTTTGTGTTTTGTTTTCTATGTTTTGGGATAACTGGTTCAGGATGTTAGCTAAAGCTATGGGAAACATCTGACACCTACCTAGTATCATGTATGGGAGGTTGTTAATTATGTCATGTCAAAAATACCAACATTATTATAATTTTCTAAGAATCTAGTGTTCCCCTTGCAATCGATGAATGCATTAACTCACTAGAAAAAGAATTGCATTTTGTAGACTAAGAGATTGAAGCAAAAATAATCTACATGAGAATATTTTTCATAATACGTGTTGTAATTCTTCTATTTGACAACCTAGAGATAAAGTCAAAAATTTAGCCATCATCCTGCTAGTATTTCTCACTATAATTTATAGCTCTGTCTAGGTCAGCAAATTGAATAGGTAGATGTCAACCTGTCTAGTAAAATAGTCAGCATTAAGAACATTGTTACCTTTTACACTATTTACAAAATTAAATTTCCTAAACTCTTTCTTGGCAAGTCCTTTTCTTGGAAGCAGGCAAAAGTGACTATATATTAGCATGAGCGTGAAAGTGGAATGCAGAAATGAAGGTTTTTGCAGAGAACAATCAATAGAAATGAGGTAACTAAATGAAAAGAGTTTAAACCATCAGTTCATCAGTAGATTTCCTAGGTAATCATGGAATTTAAAGTGGTGACCTTCAGTGGAAATAGATGTTCTTACAAATTGTTCTAAATTGAGAGTCAAATCTGAGCTGCTCTAAGAAAAAAGTTCATTAGATCTCCTCTGTATATTAAAAACACAAACCTACACAGATGAACAATATATTAACCTAGTTACATGAACAACTGACTTGGATATAAATATAATTTTGTTTTATCAATAAAACAGAGGGTCAAAACAGGTACAAGATAAGGAAAAATACAACTCCTATTTTAGATACATTTTGGATCTGGAGTAAGAATACAACTTCTTTGGCTTCCAGTCCCAGTACAATATCACCTTGAACTTCACAAGAAAAATATTTATTTGCTTTTCTGTCATTGAGTCAAGCTACTTAATCTATTTATGATATATGTCATATCCTAATTTATTTCATGCTACTTAATATCCATGGAAGGATTTCTCTAATTAAATAAATCTTCCTGAAAAAACTTATCTTGGGAACATAGGCTTTTTCTTCTTCCCAAAAATACTGTATTTACTCAAATATTGGAAATATCTAATGTGCTTCTAATATGTAGGGTGAAATATAAGATTATATTTCTTCTATATGAATGTTTCTCTCATCTGGCTGTAGTAGAGAGCCATCCTGAAATCTAAACATTAGGCAAGAGCAATTTAAGAGATACAGATTGATTAACTACATGTCCACGTGATTACATTTTGCACATCTTTAATTCTTTCGTCAAGATCTTAGGGATGCCACTATGAAAAATATTGCTGATGGGATTTTTAAGAGATGGTCAATCTGACCTACATGCTAGTGCTCACGGCTTGGGTAGAAGGACCACCTTATGATGCCCCCTTTCTTGATTTCCTAGCCAAGTTTATCAGGATGTGTAGATGTGCACAGATAAAATAAAACGATGCCATTAAGTTCAGTATAGTGAAAGTTGTTATTAATCATCCAGTTACAGAAACATTTTATTATGATTAGTACTCAGTTATGTCCAGAAATGTTAAGAGCTAAATGTGATCTGATGATTGAAAGCACAATTCACATATATATATATATATATATATATATATATATATATATATATAATATTTTTAACACTTATTTACTTTTGAAAAAGAGATGAGAGCAGGGCAGGAAGACACAGAATCTGAAGCAGGCTTCAGGCTCTGAACTGTCAGCACAGAGCCCAATACGGGGCTTGACTCATGAACTCTGAGATTTGAGCTGAGGTCGGATGCGTAACTGACTGAGATACCCAGGTGTCCCTCTAATTTATTTATTTTTATTTTTTTTTAAAGGTTTTATTTATTTTTGAGAGAGAGAGAGAAAGAAAGAGAGAGAGAGCAGGGGAAGGTCAGAGAGAGAGAGACACAGACTCCAAAGTTAGGCTTCAGGCTCTGAGCTAGCTGTCAGCACAGAGCCCGACGTGGGGCTTGAACCCATGAACCATGAGATCATGAACTGAGCCGAAGTTGGATGCTTAACCGAATGAGCCACCCAGGTTCCCCTCTATTTTATTTTTTAAAGTGTTTATCTTATTTGAGAGAGCAGGGGAGGGGCAGGGAGAGAGAATCTCTCTGATTGCACAGAGCCTAATGCGAGGCTCATGAGTTCATGACCTGAGCTGAAACCAAGATGCTTAACTGACTGAGCCACCCAGATGCCCAGAACTCTAATATTTTGGAGGAAGAGATAAAATCATTAAGAAGTTAGTGGAAAATAAAGAAAATAACATTTCTAGAGATGATAAAATAATATTTATTGGTAGAGGCTTTTATGTTTTATACCTGACATGTAATTTTAAGGAAAATAAAAAGAAATATAGTTGTAAGTGAAATTTTAAAATTTGATGGCTTATTGTAACCGCTCTGGGGAAACAGTGTGGAGGTTCCTCAAAAAGTGAAAAAAATACAGCTACCCTATGAGCCAGCAATTGCACTACTAGGAATTTATTCAAAAGATACAAAAATGCTGATTTGAAGCACCCCAGTGTTTACAGCTGTGCTATTGACAATAGCTACATTATGGAAAGAGCCGAAAGTGAAATATCTATCACCTGATGAATGGATTAAGAAGATGCTGTATGTATGTGTATCCATATATGTATGGATTCCATACAATGGAATATTACTCAGCTATAAAAAGTATAAAATCTTACCATTTGCAACAACATGATAGAACTGGAGGGTATTACACTAAGCAAAATAAGTCTATCAGAGAAAGACAGATACCATATATGATTTCACTTATCAGGAATTTGAGAACCTTAACAGATGAACATTGGGGAAGGGAAGGAAAAATGAGATTAAAAACAGAGGGAGACAAGCCATAGAGACTCTTAAATACAGAGAACAAACTGAGGGTTGATGGAGTGTTGGGTGGGGGGCTGCGTTAGACAGGTGACAGACATTAAGGAGGAGACTTTTTGGGATGAGCACTGTGTGTTACATGTGCAAGGTGAATCACTGTGCTCCACTCTTGAAACCAAGACTACACTGTATATTAACTAACTTGAGAATTAAAAAAAAAAAGTTTGATGGATTAAACTGCAATACAGAATAATAAATACATGTATTTTCTATATATTCAACATAACCATAACTATGTTTAAGAACTAAAAATTTGGGAAAAAAACAAATTTGGGAGTGGGTGCCACTTTTTTACATAGAAACACATTCACAGGCATTAGACCTGTAATTACTCAAACTTGATTAAAAAACATAGTTGTTTAATATTTCCAGGGAATTTTAGTTCTTGCTGATCTCTACAAAATGCATGTCATTGAGTGCTTGTTATACAAGAAATGTGTTTTCTATCTCTTTGAAAGGAATTAAGTGTTAAAATATATAATGCTTTTTGGCCAGAGCTTAGCACATATTTTTATTCTGTTTTTCCTAATTCTTTTTGACCCAAGCATTCTGGATCCTATGTTTACACATGGTGATGCGTAGTTGTCTTGTTTCCTTTGATTAAAAAAGAGTAAGTTCATGAATTGAGTCTGAGCAGAAAATGGATTGACTATACAATAAAAACATGGATACCATGAGACTTTGTTTTGCTCATTGAAGCCCAATGATATTTTTGTTTGTGCTTTTGACTTTCAGTGTAAAAACAGTTGCTGCCTCTTTGTACGGAGCACCTGACTCATTAAATCACACAAGCGATGGGTGTCTGGTGTAGAATGAAGACTTAGGTCCCCAGGAAGGGATTCCTACACTAAACAGTTTTTCATGTCATGACATCAGTGGCCAGTTGATTCTTGAGCAGCACGATAGTGCAGTCCACAGGGTGTAGCCGTCCATATTGTAACCTTATGGTTACTTTGAAATACTCTTATCTGCTTTAGATAAATTAGTTTGATTTCTATTTGGGGGGGTGGGGAATGAAGTTTATGGAACCTGAAGCTCGTTCCCATCTTGTCATTCTATGATAAATCATGGTGGTTACAAAGTCAGTTGTACTCTGGGGGCAAATATAAAATTGCTCCAGAAATCTATCTGACCCATGCATTTATAGCTTTCAATAAATGTTTGCTTCTTAAATTCAGTATTAATGGAGATACATTTCCGAAATGCAAAAGAGATCGATAATTGCATTAGCTTTTTTTAAGAACAGTTTTTATTCCATTACTAATACACTTAGACATTAAATGGTGTAACTAGGGTGTGAAAATACTCGCCTTCATATTCTTTTTTAAACACCCCTTTAGTCTCAGCCAATGAATAATTTGGAAATTAACCTTTTATTTTAAAGGTTCAAATTTCTTTGATCTATCCTAAACTGCTTTCAAAGAAAATGAGACTTTAACTCTGACAGTCACTCTACCAAATTAAAAATAACCAAATAAAAGTCAGACTTTGATTCTCCATACCTAAATAGAAACACTGGCTAGTAACTTTTAACTGATAGGTCTCAAGTTGCAAGAGATGGCTAATATGCTTTAAAATTATCATAGTCGGAGTTAAAGAAATGTAATTCCATAAATGAAAATGAAGCTTTCTTAGACTAATTTTGTAATATCTAGGTAGGCAATACTTTGGCTCTGAAATGACAGATACACATATTTCTACCCTAGTTTCAATATGTAAATTGTATGGCTTATACTAAGTTTTATAGGAATTAAATAAGATACAATACTTTAAATTGCCTGGTATACTTCTTTTCATATTTTAGTTAAAAATAGTTACTGTTTCCAATATTCAAGGCATTATTTTCTACTATATCCACATTGGTACCAGCAAGAAAGTGCTAAGAGTCTGTGTATTACTTTTTACAGTGTAGGAACTGTCATTAAGAGTAATGCCTGTGAAATGTAAAGTACATTTAATGCTCTCAATAAATCTATAATATAGTCATGACACAAGTAAATATTTGTATGACAAGTGATGCAGGAAACGACCAACTTGGAGATTAAGAGAAGGAAATAGATCATTGTGAACCAGAAAAGGAAGATAATAGTAACAGCCAGCATTGAAAGCTTTCTCTATTACCTCACTTCAAACAAAGACCGAGGAAATAAAGCTGAAATATTCTTAGTTTACAAAATCAGAAATTGAGGCTTAGGAAAGCTAATTGTCCAAAGTCACTCAGTTACAAAGAGGTACAGCAAGATTGGGACTACAAGGAGTCTAACACAGGACCTTATGTTCTTAATAATTACAAAGCACAACTTTTTTGGTCCAAAATTTTTGGGCAACAGAAGGGACTTCAAGTTAATCTATGTATATTAAAGAGCTGGATCAAAGCAAAAAAAAAAAAAAATACAGGTTGGGCATGTGGTATTTTTGGAGCATTGGAAAGTTTCATCCAGTTACAGGGGAGATTTTAGATGGGGTTACTTAAAATGTGAAGTGAAGAAGTGAGATAGTCCAAAGACACCTTTGAATTCATACAATAGAGGAATTAATATCAGCCTCTACAAAAAATACACAAATAGATACCTTTTGAGATATTGTGAATAAAAGTATACAGAATTACTATGCTTATCAAAAACTTTGACATCATCTTTCTCTTCCTTGAAATGAGCTGAAAACATCCATGAAATACTGTTAGTGACTCAATATGGCAGTAGTAGTGCTCAGGCTCACTCAATACAGGACAGTGATTCACTGAAAACTGACCTGTTGTATTGAGAACTGATAATGCTTACTATGAGGTAAAGCACTATCATAAAGATCTACTTAAACAGGTAAAAAGGATTTTATAGTTTAGCAATGTGCTAATTTAAAATATTGATTTCCACTGGTGGCATATTGCATAAAATTGGTAATAGACACAATTTAAAATTAACATTCTAAACATATCATTTGCATACATACTAATGAACTATAAGACTTCTTTAAGTGGGGCAAGGAAAGTCCTTTGTACTACTATTAATTTTAATATTCTAGTGTGAGTTGTGTACATGTGAGTAGCATAAATGTAGAAAGTTCAGACAGGGGTTTCCAAAAAAACCAAAAAACCCTTGAATTACATTCCGGATACCCTTCAGATTTAATATAACTGTATATAATTGAAAATATTGGGGCACCTGGGTGGCTCAGTCGGTTAAGGGTCCTACTTCAGCTCAGGGCATGATTCCACGGTTCGTGGGTTTGAGCTGCAGGATGTGCTGACCGCTCAGAGCCTGGAACCTTTTTTGGCAGTGACCGAGGATTCTGTGCCTCCCTCTTTCTCTGCCCCTCCCCACCCCTCCCTCCCTCTCTCTCTCTCTCTATCTCTCTCTCCCTCTCCCTCTCTCTCTCTCTCTCTCAAAAATAATCTGCAACTTTGCTGAATTCATTTATTTATACAACATGGATGGAACTAGAGGGTGTTATGCTGAGCGAAATAAGTCAGGCAGAGAAGGACAGATACCATATGTTTGCACGTATAGGAGGATTAGGAGGAAGCTAATGGAGGACCATGGGGGAGAAGAAGGGGAAAAATAGTTGTGAGAGGGAGGGAGGCAAACCATGAAAACTCTTGAATGCTGAGAACAAACTGAGGGCCGATAGGGGTGGGGAGAGAAGAAGGGGAGTGATGGGCATGGGGGAGGGCACTTGTTGGGATGAGCACTGGGTGTTATATGGAAACCAACTTGACAATAAGCTAAGAAAAAAAACATTAAAAAATTTTAAATATATAATATTAGGTATATTTAAACTGTTACAGTAGTTTCATTTTCATGAATTATTATTGTACTGACTTCATCGAATACCGTCATTGATTTTGATTACTAGTAGTCAGCCTTGCACTCAAATAGTCTCTTGTGCAGCTAAACGTGTGTGTGTGTGTGTGTAAAGAGAGAGGGAGAACAAACTTCATAGGATTCAGTCTTCTCAAAATAGATTCTATAGATTTTTTTTCCTGTTTTGAATGTATGCTTATCAGGATTCTTAGCATTTATTGATGCCTATAGTTTTATCCTATCATATATCCTTGGCTTTTAAATGACAAATCCATAAAACTCATAAAGCTTCCTAAGAGTCCTTCTATGCAGCACCTGTTATTTTTTGGTACTTATATGGAGTTTTATACTTTCTGTAAATTATCAAACCAAATACATAAACACATCTGCTCATCTAAGATACTTCATAAACAGTAAAGATGGTTATAACAGGATGACTAATTTCCCAACATTAATCATGGATATTCTCTGATTTTAGAGCACAATGGCAAGATTATACTTTCCAGTAGGAAATAATTTGAAAGCATTTACAGACAGCTTTGCTCTTTGTTTCAGTCTTTTAATAGCAATATATTAGATTATAACTGACTGATTCTTAATGCAAGAGCAAAATATGGAAATCTAATTTACATGTCAAAGCAAAGACAGAATGGGAAGAGAGGTTGAAAGGCTAAATTAATCATTTTATATTTATAATTAGAATGTATCTGTACCTATAAAACATGACAATATGCATACTTTTATATGAAAACAGTGATTATATCACATGATGAGTTCGCTCTTCCTTTAGTGAAGGAGCTTCCCCTCATTGGCTTCATGTTATTTTCACTAATGAGGAAGACATTATTGATGTCTCTCAGAGAAACTTTCTTCAAAACTAGCCTCTTGAAATTTGAAACTTATCTAATCAAAATATTCCACTTTAGGAGCAATACCCACTCACTTTATTACTATGAGCTTAATGGTTCTAGAGGAATTGCATTTAATATTCCCTTTGAATCTGATTTTTCAAAATCAATTAATTCTTAATTCTAATTTCAGTTCTTCTGGGCCATTGATTCTTTTCCTCATTAGGCTCTTTTAATCACTTGACTTCCTCAAAAAGCAACAGTTTAAGTTTCTAAGAGAAAAGTTTCCTATAAAAAATTAAATGCATATAAATATAGTAACCTAAATATGTCTTCACTCTTTATACCTTTTGCTCTGCATTTGTAGTGTGAAGAAGTGTACACCAAACAAAATGAGTAATCTCTCCAGTTTCTTCTGCACATATCTCGTCAACCTTCACTAGCATTCTTGAAGCCACCTGACACATTATAAGAATATTAAATGCAGTGTTATCTTTGTACCCTGTTCTGTCATGAGTGCGATAAACTTTTTAAAACATTGGAACAGACTAGAGAAATGCTTTTGTGTTCTGTCAAATACATAAATAACTATTTTCTTACATGTTTGCAGTCCTTTTCTTAACTGGAATCACAAGTACATGTGTGCATGAATGTGTGTGTGTGTGTGTGTGTGTGTGTGTGTGTGTGTGTGTGTGTGTGTGTGTGTGTGTGTGTGAGAATTTCTAGTACCTCCTATTTGGAGCCTTAAAGTCCCCCTTGTTGCTTTTGTGATATTTCTCAAAAATTTTTTCTATGTTCATTAATGCTTTTATTTTGAGAACATAATTTTACCAGGTTTTCTCTACAACTAGTGTTCCAGATTCTGTCAGGTTTAATTCAACAATCCGTAAATTCACAGAACTGTTGGAAATTTGGGGGCAAATAATTACTGATCATTATCAATTTTTCTTCCTTTACTCAGAATATTGCTGATAACCTCTATTAAAATATCAATTCATAATCCTTTATATTCTTGTCACTAATTAGTTTTATACTGACCTTCTTCCACCAAATATATAGTAAAGGCTCTCTGAGGGCAGAGTGTTTTTCAAATCCAATGTGGTTTCAGTATATGGCACTATACAAGGTCTTTTTTACAAAGAAGAGCCAAGAGCTTGAAGACCATAATATTTCAAATGCACAGATTACCTTGAAAACACTATTTTGTAGACCAAATCTATAAATTCAGTTTCTAAAACAAAGATAACACTTTTTCTAAAAGCTTTCTCTGCTTTAGTGCCATTTTAATCTCCATTTTCCAAGAGGCCAGTGACCACTTGGTTTTCCCTTTATTTTTCTCTCAAGGACTGTTCTCAAAATGGAATCCTAAAGAGAATATGAAGGCACTGCTGGAAGGGAATACATTCTTGATCAGGAATAATGTGTTACCATTCTGAAGTGTATATAAAATTCATAGAGGGAGTATATCTTTAACCAAAACAATAGGACTTGATTTTTGAAAGTTTCAACATTGACAAACTAGTATGAAATGTATGCTTGAGTAATAATACCAATTTGGCACCCTTTATTTTATATTGAATTACCTAATTTTGTTGAGCGAACTTTAAGAAGAGTCGTTGTGACTTTATGCAAATAATTTCATGTAATTCTAGAGCAAGACTATAAGAAAAGTATTATCTCAGGTTTACAGGAGAAGAAACTGACATCAAAGAGATTAAGGAATTTGCCTAAGGCCACACAGTTAGTAAGGGACGAACTCAGAACATGGATTTAACTCCAAATCTGTATTTTTTCTCCTGATTTGCATGCTCACTGGTTTTAGAAAGTTACTTTCTAAAAGCATGAGTTAGGTGATATATCCAGAAATAAAGAGGAGTTGTTGATGTTTATATTACTCCTATTATTGTCATTTAATAAAATACACACATACATACACACATAATACATACTGTATAAGTTCCTGAAACTTTTACTCACAGCAAAGGTATACTTATCCAAAAGCAAAAAAAAAAAAAAATCCCATACAACAGAAGTACTTAACCATCACTATGAACTAGAATCATGTAAACTTTGAAAAATCAAGATCCTCACTCAAGACTAGGCATTATGATTTAATTGGTGTGAGGTGAGAGACTTGCATATCTATCCTACTCCTCTAAAATATTTAATTCCCGGGACTGAGGATCACTGCATATGTTATACAAATGTGCACACAATGGAATAAAAATCCCTTTTACAAAAATGTTTTGATGTGTTTTATATCCAGAGTAGATTTTCTAAAATGTTGATTAGTTACCCGTAAGCACCATATGGAAACAGTACAGATTGAGTCTCCTTACTGCTTGAAAACTCAAAATGTAACTGTATAAGAATAGGCAAGTATAGTCTGCAGTACAAACCTCAATACCTAAGTAGTTGAACTCAACAGTTCATTTCTCACAGGTGCAAAATTTACTGATTACCAATACTTTCCAAGGTTTCAATATAGTGACTGAACGATCCTCACTGCTTCTGTCTTATTGACTCCTTACTCACTGTGATGAGGAAAGAAAACACAAGGAGAGCTCAGCTCCACTATTTGTCAGGATGGATTAATCATAGCCCATTTGTTAGAACTATTCACAAATCCTCACATAATTTCAGGATGTTGGGTAATGGAGTGAATATGGCATATGTGGTCGACAGTATTGTTTCTGCCACAGTAGGTGAAATAAAGGGTTAAGTTTATCTGCTTTTAATTAGAGAGGAAGGAGATGGAGGTGCTGGATGGCTATATATAGTAGTACAAACAATAGAATTTTGAAATGTCCCGCATAGCTTCACTGTCCTTAAACTACAAGTTATCAGAAAATGCTTTTTCTTTCTTTTCTCTTCCCTCTGAATGGGTGTTTTTTTCTGTTCCTGTTTTCATCCCTGGGAAAATTATCTCTTGAATTTTTAGGATTGTAGTTATCTTAGGGTAAGATTACAGCAAGCAGCTTTTCCTCTTAGCCCTGGGAGGTGGGTTGGTTGACATTATTCCAAAGTGACTGCCTATGATAGTAAAGATGAGTTAGTTTGGATCTCCTACTTAGTACCCATTAGATGAAAAAATCCTACCATTAAAAGCCATAAAAGGCTTAGAACATTTGTATTTTTCCTATCTTGGTTTGGTACATACATAGGAAAATAAATGAAAGTGAATGATTGATTTGGGAAATTTTTTAAGAGCAGCCACCTCTAGGCAGCTTCTGGTATGTACAGGCTAATGATGGTTTATAACTTTTATGGAGGGTCAAATACAAAGAAGCTTTGCATAGTCCAAGGAGAAACACCATTTTGAGCAACAAGAGGAAACACATTTTTGTCAATGTCAGATGCTTGAAATGAGTTGTTTTATCTATTAGCAATTAGTTTTATTTTCTAAGGTTAGGTTGTTCTTACTGTACAGTTTTACATGCATTCCTTATTTTGTTTTTCTCTTGGTCCTTTTTAAATTATAATGTCCTTCCAAATTGCTCAACCTAATTCTCGAGCAATTACTCAATCCACTTAGCTGTTGAATTATACAAAGCTTAACCAGAGAGGCCTCCTTACCTTGCTGGCTGATGATCAACTGAAGAAGAAAAGCAATAGGATTAGTGTCATGTAAGAATGTAGTATCATGTATAGTAACATAGAAGCTAAGAAAAAAATATTTGGTAGAAGATATTAAATGATTGATAGACATGGTGGCATTTAAACTGAACTGTAAAGGATGATGAGGATTTTCACCAGTGGAGATGGGAACAGAATTACAGCAGTAGCAAGGTAAGTAATTTTGTAGATATGGGGAAATATTTAGTGTTAGGAAGATTAAGTGGTCCTATATAGGTCAACAAAGTCTGCCTTAACAGCACACTTTCTAGAAAATATATGTTACAGCCTGTTTAGGGAGGATCTACAATTTATTTTCTAAAGGTTAAGCCTGTTCTATAAGCAAAGATTCTTGGGCTGTGGTTAATATGATTGTACCAGGCTTGGGGGGAATTACTTAAATATAGAAAAGATGCTTGACAAGGACAACATTTGAGAGGTTATTGAAATTTCCTGTGAGACCAGATGGGAGGTGAAACTAATACAAAGGAAGGGGGATAAATACCAAAGATAATTGTGAGCAGATGCCCTTATATATTTATAAGTACAAATGATTGGGTAGATTTTGGTAGCTTTATCAAAGGACCAAAGCAAAACAACCTAAAAGCACAAATTGCACTTTGTGAATGAATACGAGCTTAGCTTCATATATTTCAGAGTATTGGTTTGGAAAAGAGAATTATTTCAGTTTAGCAGGCTGAACTTTGCTTACCCTGATTAGCCATACTGCCTTAATCTTATTTCAGCAGGATATAGAAAATTCTGTATATGTGTGAGGTTAGATTTTACCTGAACCAAGGGTTCTGTAATCTCTTGTGTGCTATATCTGATCCTCATATCCAGAAGTTGATCTGACTGGCCATTTGATTCCAGCTTGGGCATACTTTCTGATACCTGATTGCTAGGCAGTTTTTTAGCACTATTTCCTTCTTGACCTTTACTTTTTTTCCAAACTTCATAATCTGTACCATCCTATTGGCTTGCTATTTGTTATTACTTCTTCCCTATATCTATCTTGTTTCTTCTGATTCCGGATTTTATCCTTTCATCCTTAACCTACCACTGCGTTTGACCCAGAAATAAGGCTTATACTTCACTCGTAGATAATATGATACATAACAAAGAAGCATCAAAATAGAATTAAGATAGAAACGGCTATCCTGGATGAGTCTATAAGGTCAGTTCACTTCCTTAGTAATATTTTTTATGTAAATGGAAGCTATGAGAAAATATTTGGGGATGGAATTGTCCGAGTCGGGGATTCATTTAGATGGTTAGCCTATAGATCAGGGATAAAAGTGAGTATCAGCAGAAACTTAGTCATATAAAAGTCACAACTATTCCAGGTCTTTGCAGTGCTCTGACCAGTCATTGAAAACCACTAGTATTAATTGTCAAGCACACTTGAATCATCATTTGATAGAATTATTAGAAGTCATTTTCTTCCAGGATATGTAGACTTCTGGCATATTAAAATTGGAACGGTATTCATATGCGATCTAATTATACAATTTAGGATAAGGTGGCCCTTTCTCCTTTTTTAGTTTTGTCACATTATGTCTGCTGCTTTTATCTTCAATTAACACTAACTGCTGTGGTCATACATGTGACTTGTATCAGTGCAATAAGTATATAATTTCAGCCTGAGTTTCAGACTGTTTTTCCATATACTTTATGATGAATTTAAAACAAACTGAATCATTTGAAAGATAGCATCTCTCACAGTACAGCACATAAAATTCCCAGAGGATGGTATTTGTTTCTTTGAATGACAGTCAACACTGTAGAAATTTAGTTAGAAGAATTATAGGTCAAAGATCTTGGATGTGAGTGACATTGGCAGCATAAAGAAATGATCAGGGAATAAGTTTTTTTGAACTTTGCCAGTCAATTTCTAGAAGTCAGAAGTTTTATAAAGAAATGTAATGGAAAGGTTTGTCAAATGCAGTTTTATTCTAGAAAAATGAAAACCATATGAAATAAGTCAGAAAACAAAAGACAAGTAAGCTGAAGTTCAGATGACAATTACTGGTAGAGAGGAACTTAATATTTTTCTTTTTACTTCTTACTTTGAAATGATTAAAATTTAATAAATAGTGGCCAATATAGTACAGAGAGTTCCCATATACCCTTCATCCACCCATCTCTACAGTTCACAATTCATATGATTTGGTTCATTTGTCAAAATGAAGAAATTAACATTGGCACAGTACTGTTAAGTAACCTACTTCAGACTTGTATTTTATAAGTGTTTTCACTAGTATCCTGTATTTGATTCAGAATTTGATACGGGATACCATGATTCACTTAGTCATCATACCTTATCAATCTGTTATTGTTTTTTTCAGTCTTTCCTTGGTTTTTCAGTCTTTCCTTGGTTTTTTTGACCTTGACACTTTGGAAGCATACGTGTATGGTAGAAGGTCTCTCAGTGTAGATTTGTCTAATGTGTCTCGTAATTAGATAATTCAATGAATTAGAGATCATTAGAGATAATTCACTGATCAGAGATCACCTTAACAAATATAAAAGTAATAAAAATGTTTGAAATATTACGAGTATTGCCAGAATGTGAAACAGAGACAGAGAGTGAGCAAATATTGTTGGAAAAATGACACCAATATGCTTGTTCAACACAAGGTTGTCACAAGCCTTCAGTTTATATAAATGGAATATCTGTGAAGTGCAATCAAATCAGCTGTGCTTGTATTAGTTTGTTTGCTGACTGAGGTTTAGGTTCTAATCAAAATTACAAGCAAAATGTTCTCTTTCTGTACCTCAGGACTAAAATTATACCAAAGTGATGCTTGCACATAACTTCCATTTTTTTCTTGAGACATGATTCACAAAATTACTGTGGAATAATTTCATTTATTTTTACTGGTATTGGATTTTGGCACTTGATTAAATCAGCATTTGCATATACTATAATTTTTGTGCAATCTAAATAAGGTAGCTCCCTTTTTCCCTCCTCTACCCAAATTTGGAAGAATCTGGAAAGAAAGAGCACATTCTAGAACTTTAAGTCAAATAGATTTTACATTCCTGGTATTATCTTTCAGTTTTTTTTTTTTTTTTTAAGATAAATTGTTAGTGTCCAGATCTTTGGTTGAAATACATAGGATCATGTTTGCAGATACATCTGATTGAAAATTAGATTTTACCAGACAACAGAGACCAGACTAGCTGATCACAATGATGCATTCTCTTTAATGCCAGAATTTATGTTTCAGTGATATGCTTCACTGATGGAAATAATAATGGTTACCATTCACTGGTCATCTAACTAATTGTAATTTACCAAGCAACCCTAGAAGGCACTCATCATCAGCATCATTTTATTATTCAGAGCTGTTTCAAATGAATGACTTAAAGTACCACTGGTAAATCTAAGTTTAACACCTTGCTGCTTGCATTACTTCTCATTTTTTTCTCATGAGGCAGTATTTATTCAGTATTTTTATTTTTATGTGAGACAATAATTATGACCAGGAATTGCTAGAAAAGAGAGGGAACTGGACTCCAAGATGAACTTCAAACCCACCTCAGTAATTGTAGTCCTCAAACCTCCATGTTCTAAAATGTTGAACTTGTGCACTCTCTGATTCTATTTGTCAATCACTATTTCCAAATTCTGCAGTTAAGCCCACCAAATGCCATCCAGTTGGCCAACTACATATTTTGAATTTTAAGAATAGTGTGTTCTACTCAGTTATGTTATATTACATTCTTAAAACAAAATTATACTCAGAGAAGGTGACTGGGCAGAGTGTTAGAGGGGCATTCCAGCCTGACTTTGAATGATTGTTCTAAATGTCCTTATTGAGTAACATTTAACTGTGTTCTTGAAAATACAAATTGTGGTATATAATTTGATGATTTTTGTGACTGCTAACGGTGATAATAAATGAAGTTTATAGTAAATGTACCTAACTCAATTTCAATTGAAATGAAATTTAAGTCATTTCCGCTCCCAGTAAAAATGTCTATATCAGCCTTTCAATCTTGAAAAAACGTGTGAAACTTGTACAGAGTGGCCATCCTGAAATCTATACTTAAGTTAGTTCTATAGAATATAATGAATTATTTGGTAAGATTTGGCACAGTCAGTTTCAGAAAAGTTTAGTAAATGATACAACATTCCCTTCTTATATTTCACTTTTTTTGTGTTGTCTTTGTGCTTTGTACGTTTCTTGTAAAAGTAACTGGAGAAGATAAATGGACAGCACAGATTTTAAAAGTAACTAAAGAAACAATATATCAAGCTAGTATATGACATATTTTCCGAATTGATATCTCCTTTTTTTTTGTCTGCATGCTATCATGCATTCTATGCAAGTAAAACTATAAAAAGATTTTTATGCTTTCATTATTAACTGTATTGTGCCTATTGCACCTGAATTTAGAACCCAGCATTTTCTTTTAAATACTAAGTTGAGTTTTAAAGATACATGTAGAAACGACCAATGTTATTTAGTCTCCCCCACCACCCCCACCCATGCTTTTTTTGCAAAGATAATTTCTTTTCATGAGTTTTTCAGATTTGGCCTTTGTATGTCTTTCACTCTTACAGCACAGCAAAATGCCTTCACATCATCTTGGCTTATGAAGATATATACATAAAAACCCATACTGCCAGTAATATTTCTCATCTTTCAGAATGTAATGTTTTCATCATAATGGAATAATAGAATGGGGGAAGATACGATATTAATAGGATATGGTGACTCATTAATTGTCGCATATCAATAATTTGTGTAAATCAAGATGAATGAATATAAACTACACAAAGTAACTGAGAGGTTTAAGAGAACTTACAATAATTCATTTGGTATTTAATGAATTTTTAATTCATGCAAGTTTTAATAGAAGGAACATAAAAAGACATTACAAAATTTATGTTGAGATACACTTAATTTCAATTAATTCACTGAACCATTTGAGCAGAAAACAGTTGGCTTTACGAATATTAGGAATCGTGTCTGATTGCATGTTATCATATATGTTACATTTGATTTCTGCCACATTGTAAGGCATGATAGAAATAAAATGAATTCACATGTGCAATAAAAATGCCTATATATACAATGGATGTATTGATATAATTTAATAAAATGAACCACTGTAATTTATGTTTGATAACATCTTAATTTGAGTCACATTTTGTTTTCCTTTGTGTTAAAAATAATTTGAATGAGAATAAAGAAAATAATTGGATATCTTAGCATATAAACATGAATTTGAAGTTGAGAAGAATGTTTTCTTTTTTTAATAATATTTTTTACTTAAATCCTTAGTTAACATATAGTGTAATAATGATTTTATGAATAAAGTTTAGTGACTTATCACATACACATAACCCCTAGTGCTCATCCCAATAAGTACTCGTTTAGCCCATTCCCCCACCCAAAACCCCTCCAGGAACCCTGTTTGGTCTCTGTATTTAAGTCTTTTATGGTTTGTCTCCATCTTTTTATCTTATTTTTGCTTCCTTTCACCTATGTTCATCTGTTTTGTTTCTTATATTCCACATATGAGTGAAATCAAATAATACTTGTTTTTCTCTGACTTAATTTTGCTTTGCCTAATACATTCTAGTTCCATCCCCATTGTTCAAATGGCAAGATTTCATTCTTTTTAATTGCCAAGTAATATTTCTTTGTGTATGCATATATACACACACAAATACACGCACACACACACATATACATACCACATCTTTATCCATTCATCAGTGGTTGGACATTTGGACTCTTTCCATACTTTGGCTATTGTCGATAATGCTGCTACAAACTTTGGGGTGCATGTGACCCTTCAAATCACGATTTTTGTATCCTTCAGAAAAATACCTAGTAGTGCAATTGCTAGGTCTTAGGGTAATTGTACTTTTTTAAAATGTTTTATTTATTTCTGAGAGAGAGAGAGAAAGAGACAGTGTGAGTAGGGGAGGGTCAGAGAGAGAGGGAGGCACAGAATCTGAAACAGGCTGCAGGCTCTGAGCTAGCTGTCAGCACATAGCCCAACATGGGGCTTGAACCCACGAACCAGGAGATCATGACCTGAGCTGAAGTTGGATGCATAACCGCTTAACCGATTGAGCTGCCCAAGCGCCCCAGATACTTCTGTTTTTAACTTCTTTAGAAGCCTCCATACTGTTTTTCAGAGTGGCTGCACCAGTTTGCATTCCCACCAGCAGTGCAAAAGGATTCCTTTCTCCGTATCCTTGCCAACATCTGTTGCCTGAGTAAATTTTAGCCATTCTGACATGTTTGTAGTGGTATCTCATTGTAGATTTGATTTGTATTTCCTTAATGATGGATATTGAGCATCTTTTCATGTGTCTGTCAGCCATCTAGCTGTCTTCTTTGGAAAAGCGTCTATTCATGACTTTTGCCCATTTGTTTACTGGATTATTTGTGTTTTGGGTGTTGAGTTTGGTAAGTTCTGTATAGATTTTGGACACCAATCCTTTATCTAATAAGTCATTTGCAAATATCTTCTCCCATTCCATCAGTTGCCCTTTAGTTTTGCTGATTGTTTCCTTTGCTGTGTAAAAGTTTTTATCTCAAAGAGGTTCCAATAGTTCATTTTTGCTCTTGTTTCCCTTGCTTCAGAGACATGCCAAGTAAGAAGTTGCTGTGGGCAAAGTCAAAGAAGTTGTTGCCTGTTTTCCCCTTTAGGATTTTGATGGCTTCCTGTGTTATGGTTAGGTCTTTTCATCCATTTTGAGTTTATTTTTGTGTGTGGTGTAAGAAAGTGGTCCAGGTTCATTCTTTTGCATGTTACTGTCTGGCTTTACCAACACCATTTGCGGAAGAGACTGTCTTTATTCCATTGGATATTCTTTCCTGCTTTGTCAAAGATGAGTTGGCCATACATTTGTGGGTTCATTTCTGGGTTTTCTTTTCTGTTCCATTGATCTGAATTATCTGTTCTTGTGCCATTTTTTGTGACCTCTTTTATAACTAACCACACTATACCCTGCCTTCTACACATACCCACCAACAAGGAGGATAGGCAAGGGGCCCATGGGCAGAGTAAATAGAGGAGTCCTGTGTACGTAAGGAAGGACTATTATTTATCTTTATCAAGGTCAACTCGAGAGTATATCATCACCTGTCAATCAGAGGCAAGAGAACACATTGATTACAAGTGTCCCAAGGGCCCTGCAAAGCAATGTTCTCTAAAGTCCTAACAGAAGACAGGAGTAGCTATTTCATCTCCCCATGATGTGGAACTTGCAAACAATGGAGTAAGCAACCTAGGTGCCAGCAGTGGGGATCATGGGTTAAGGAGCAGGTGCTGCTATCCCTTCCCCTCTCGAGTGCTATGGGCCAGAAGTAGCAGAGCAGTAAGAACATGAATGGATGAAAACCTCCCACACTGCACTTAACTCCCGGAGTCAGTAGTGACCACTGGTGACTCAGAGTACTAAATTCATACTGTGTCTGGGATGTGTCTTAAGCCAAACTCATATGCGAGCACCATTCTGGTGACCCAATCTCATGTGATCCCATTGATCTGAGTGTCTGTTTTTGTGCTAGTACCATAGTGTCTTGATGATTACAGCTTCGTACTACATCTTGAAGTCTGGGACTGTGGTGCCTCCAGCTTCGGGTTTCTTTTTCAGGATTTCTTTGGCTGTTTGGGTTTTTTTTCTGGTTCCATACAAATTTTAGGATTGTTTGTTCTTGCTCTGTGAAGAACGTTGGTGTTACTTTGATAGGGATTGCCTACAATACGTAGATTGCTTTGGTAGTATTGACATTTTAACAATATTTGTTCTTCCAATCCATGAGCATGGAATATTTTTCCACCATTTTTTAAATGTCATCTTCAGTATCTTTCATAAATTTTCTATAGTTTTCAGTGTATAAATTTTTCACCTCTTTGGTTTATGCCTAGGTATTTTAGGATTTTTAGTGCCATAAAAATTAAGGATCAATTCCTTGATTGCTCTTTCTGTTGCTTCATTATTGGTGTATAGGAATGAGACTGATTTCTATGCATTGATTTTATATCCTGAAACTTTGCTGAATTCATGGATCAGTTCTAGCAGTTTTTTGGTGGAATCTTTTGGGTTTTCCATAGAGTATCATGCTGTCTGCAAAGTATGCAAGTTTGACCTCCTCCTAGCCAATTTGGATACCTTTTATTCCTTTGTGTTGTCTGCTGAGGCTAAGACATCCAATAATATGGTGAATAACAGTGGTGAGAGTGGACATCTCTGTCGTGTTCCTGACCTTAGGGAGAAAGCTCTCAGTTTTTCCCCATTGAGGATGATATTAGCAGTAAGTCTTTCATATATGGCTTTTATGATCTTGAGGTATAATCCTTCTATCCCTACTTTCTTGAGAGTTTTTATCAAGAAAGGATGCTGTATTTTCTTTAACGCTTTCTCTGCTTGAGGATCATGTGGTTCTTATCCTTTCTTTTATTGATGTGATATATCACACTGATTGTTTTGCAGATACTGAACCAGCCCTACATCCCAGGTATAAACCCCACTTGGTTGTGGTGAATAATTATTTTAATGTTTTATTGGACCTGGTTGGCTAATACCTTGTTAAGGATTTTTGTATCTAGGTACATCAGGGAAATTGGTCTGTAGTTCTCCTTTATAGTGGGGTCTTTGTCTGGTTTTGGAATCAGAAGTTTTAATTTTTAATTTAATGTTCATTTTATTTAATTTTGGTTTTAATTTAAACAGCCACATGTAGCTAAAGACTATCATATTAGACAGCATGATCTAGACCTTCTCTAGTCTGCCACTTACTGGCTCTAGGATTTGAGTGAGTGTTTAACCAGGACTCAAAGTTGGACATCTGGCCCCCACTGCAACCTCTTTTCTCCTCTAAGCCCACACTGAATCTGGTGGCTCCTTATCTTCCTCATTCTCCTCAAGGACACATTCTCTCAGTACCTCCACACCCTTCCACATCCCCCTTCGAGTCCCACTGATGACTCCCACTGATGGCTAAAAAATCCATTGGGGTGTGTTGTGGCACATAATGGCTTCTGGTCTATCTTCTCCCTGTAAGATTTATGCTTTAGGGCCTTAACCCACAGTGATGTTGGACTCCCCAGATATGTGGACATTGGAGGGGAAAATGCAGAATCCCTCGGGGCCAGAGCTCTGGATGTCCCTCACATGTGACCATACACCCACCCTTGTTCTGCTGGTTCAGGAACAGCCCCACACCCTTGGGATGCCTTGACTCAGCAACCTAAGGCCATGCCAAAGGCTGATTTCCCTGGTTTTGGGTCCAGCCGGAAGTCTGCATGGCCAAGGCCACCCTGGATGGCCTCACACGTGGGGTGCACCCCTGGCCTGAGAAACCTTGCATGCATGGTGAAGAGCTGTGGGAGCAGAGAACCACATGGGCTGGAAGCTCGAGTCCCAGTGCTGCTCTAAACTCTCTAGGTGGTCCCAGCGTGTTAACCCTCCCAGCAAACCTCTGCTTCCTCCTCTGAAGGCAAGAAGGTCTGAAAGAATAAACAATGAGAGTTACATTAAAAACACAAAATCCTACAGAAATACTGAAAAATGATTCTCAGTACTGAGGACAAGCCTCCAATAGCCCCTGCTTCCTGGGGGTGAAGAGCAGAAGTTGTGTATAACTCGGTAGCATGTTATTACGGCAATGTCCTGGTAGTATCACTAACATTTATTCAGTGCTTTACAGTTTATTGATATAATTCTATAAGGACAAAATCCCCCTTTGTTTCTCAGAATAGCCTGGTTAGGAAGGTGGAGGAGGCAATATCTCCATTTTCTAGATGAAATTCCTGACATTTAAGGAGCTGATGTGACTTGCACAGGGCCCTGTATCTAGTGAACGGTAAAACCAGGACTGGGACGCACGTGTCCCAATGTATTGTCTAAAACTGTTAACAATAAAAAAATCTCCTGGTGATGGGACCCACCTTCCAACTTAACGCCAGCCAATAATAAACCTCTGATTCCTGTCAGTACCCAGTCTCAGTTGGGGGAAACCACCCCAGATTCCAAGGCCTATGGTTTGCCATGCTGGCCCCTTTTTCTACACCTGTTTTGTCCTGCCAGTGCTATATTGTGGCTTAGTAAGCCCCCTGTGCTTTTGAAGAAGCTCCTCTTAAGAAAAAGAATGAGCAATATCATTAAGTAGCCAACCCTTTCTGGTTTTCTTGAATGGCAGGCAGGGCCAGGCAGAGAGCCTTCACTGAGAGCCTGGCCTCTTGGTCAGGACTCATGGTTTATACCTGTCTCTGACTCTCAATCCACTTGGAACAACTGGTTTCTGGAATGTTCTTTCCCATCAAAGCCTGAGTATGTGACTTTCCAGCCCCACAGAGCCCTGCTCTTAACCATCTGGACTGGCATCTGGACTGGACCCACGCCTAGGTTCAGGAAGAGGGGAAATGGACATTTCCTAACCCGGATTCTCTTGGCCCACAGCTATTCAGAACCCTGACCCCGCCGTGTATGAGCTGAAAAGTTCTAAATCCAGTAACACCTCTGTCTTCTTGTTCACTGATTTTGATTGACGAGACCATGTGCAACAAACTAGAGAGTCCAATGTGATTAGGTTGGGGTGTACTGTGCTGGACATGAAGACTATGGATTCTAAGAGCAACGGGGCCGTGGCCTGGAGCACCAACTTTGATCTGGGATGCAGGAGTACCTTCAACCAGACCTTCCACTCCAGCTCGGGTGAGTCAGCCTTGGTGCCTGTGGAAGCCCAGTCTCCTCTCTTTGGGAGGCCTGGTTATTCCTGGAGCTCAGACGGATGGCATCTAAAAGCTGCTATGACTGGCCGTTTCAGCTTCATCAATTGTCAGCAGAGCCCCTACTGTCTTGTTACCGAGCACCAGTGAGCTCCTTGCAGCAGGTCGCAGGCTGTCATGGGCAAAGAGCAGATGGGGAGAAGGTGGTGGGAAGGGCACTGGCCTCTCACCTGCCTCCTTGTGTCTGCTTAGGCTGTTTGCCACTTGCTGCTCTTCCAGGCCCCAATCTAATGCTTTTTTCCAAGTGCAAGCCAAATCTTCCACGTGTTCACATTTGAATGGAGTCACTCTACACACTATAGTTACGGACTTTCCTACTAATCTAGAATTACTGAAAGGCAATGGAAAGTCAGTATTCTGTTTAAAGGCTGGCATGTATATTATAAATTTCAAGAACATGCCTATGCAAACACAAATTTTATCTAGAATAGCTTTTCTGATGATGTAGAATTACTGTGCTTATATTTAATGACTAAATATTTATCTCTAACTTAAGGCTATTCAAAGTGAACAAGCCAACTTTATGATGAAACCTATTGATATCCAAGGAATATAATCAACTACTTGACAAATTTACCATCTTAGAAACTCCCTCTGTTAAGATTGAAATGGTAGGGTTAGCCTTCTGCTGCCTAGAAGACAATATCTGCTATAATGTAAACATCAGTAAGAAAGCTTATTACCAAGTACTGCCAGCAATACGTGGGTAATTGGCCAACTCCTAAGAGACAGAAAAAGCCGCAACAAGCAAATGAAATACCCCAGGAACAATAAAAATGGTTATTTCTTGTCATCACTTTATTTCTCTTCTACTGTTCCAGGCTCTGAATATATCAGGCATAGTGCTGCATTGGGACAGCATATAAAAGCATTGGTTTCGCCTTCCAACTCTTAGTTCTTCCAACGAAGACACACAAGGATAATGGTCTTTTAACATATCTGGCAATTTAGAAGTCTTCTCTTGAATATGTGGAGAACATCTCACTGGTGTTAGAAACTTTAACTTTCTAAATGTATAATCTGTATTGTCAAACTGTATCTTCTTTTTTATACATTGTAGGTATGGTGTAGTAGACACATTATATTTAATTAATCAACTCCCCCTCATTTCTGTACTGGGGGTTGTAACATCATTGGTTGAAATGGATAGTTTATCTTCTTCTTTTTCATCATCTTGAAATACCACATTTCTAGTTTTCTCCATTTCTGGTTTTCCTGATTCTAGATTGACCCTTCTATCTTCAGTGCTGACTTCGTGGATGTATTCCTTGGTTGCACAAGCCTCCTCAGTATTTTCTCTATATTTAATTTTTTCTTGACTCTTCATTACCAGAATATCTACAAAGGTATGTTGTATCTTTTCAGTAGGCTGAGCACCTGCCAGAATGGCTTTCTCATAAAGTATGATAATATTTTCAGTAGGACTTGTGAGATGTTCACTAAGTGCAAGGCATATCCAATATTTAACAAGTTTTTTTGGTAACTGGAATTTTTAAAATCAGGTCATTCACTATGCCAGTATTTCTTCTTTTGGACATCCCTCACTAATCAGGTTTAGGCATTCAGAAAATGTCTTGTTTACTTTATCGGTAAATAATCTTTGTTCATCTTCTACCAGGGCAGTCCAAAAGGACCGAGCTGGGTTTTCCTGTCACCCTGCAGGCTCAGGCTGAGTAACTACTAGGCTAGGTGGCCTTTTCAGTGCTTTCCTTTTGCCAGCTTTCCACTCACTCAAACTAGCTTTTCTCTCTTCTGCTGTTTCTTTGGGCTGAGCTGATCTATCAATCACTGCTTTTGCTATTGTATGCCTGCCAGGGTCTCCAGTGCCGTACTGTCTTACAAATTATTGGTGTTCATTTGGGTTTTTTAACTAAATACTATGTAAATAATGAGCATTTTTACATATTCATTGATGTTGTATTGAATATTTTATGTTTACTGTGCTAATACTTATTATTTTGAAGATGAAATGTTTAAGACTAAACTTTGTTTTCTTTTGGGTCTCAACTAGTACTACATATTTGTCTTACCCAAATTACCAATTCAAGCTAATTTCTAATACTCTTATAAATGTACATATTTTTTCATAAAAATTTGTGACCCTGCATTATTTATGTATTGAATCCCCTTCCATGAACAGTAACTCTCAGTGCCATTTAAGACCCACAACACTGAAAACATCTTCTCATCCAGAGGTTGTCTCCTCCCTCTCTAAACAGCCTCACTTCTACAGTATCATGGTAAGATGCTTGAATTATAATTACTTATGTGTACATGCATACAGAAAACTAGATTCAAGAAAATTATTAGGGCCTATCTAGGGCATTCCCTCACTCTGCAGTTAAGGAAATTTACAGCCTGAGAGGAATGACTGAAATCATGGGTTAAAAGTTGACTATCTAACCATCTATATAAATGATAAAAGCTCGAAACTCAAAGTGAGCTTACTGATGGTCCCTGACAGTGATTAGTAACAACGGGCTCCATCAATTCAGAATGATCCCACATTCTAAGCAGATTAGTAGGGCCACATATTCTTAGACCCAGTTCATGTCTGTGTTTCTTTGAGTCACAATGCATTTTTATATTATTAATTAACTGGAGAAGATTTGCCACTTTGTTTGCAAAATGAGGATATAATCCTACATACTTCCCAGAGCTGATGTGTATGGTTTTAAGCAAAGGTGTATGTTTTTAAGTAAGAAGAATGATAGTAATAGTTAACTTAAAAAATCATGAGTTTCATGGATAATACGTTTAAATATATTTACACCAGGAGCTTGTAAGGTACTCAAATATGGCATTACTCTATTAAACAGTGTAGTGTTGCCTTACTTAAATACCAGAATCCCTGTTTGATGAATCCATTTTAACTTCTAATATATATGTTACCTTGGTGCAAGAGCATGTTAAATTCATTTTTTGATCTTCCATTTCATGCAACATTATTGCTTTAAAAAATCAGATATGGGGATGCCTGGATAGATCAGTCAGTACAGCTTGCAACTCTTGATTGTGGGATTGTAAATTTGAGCCCCAACTTGGGTGTAGAGATTACTTAAAATCTTTGGGAAAAAATGTTAGATGTCAGTAAATATGTATTAAATACAAATTAGATGACATAGAACAACACATTGAATGTTAAAAATGATAAGATATAGATAATTTCTAGATCTGAACATAGACATAATACAGTGTAACGTACAATGACTCAGATACAGTGATTCTGATTGTATAAACTAATTCTCATGAGCCACTGTAAATGATGGGAAGAACTGATCAACATTAATTGAATGATTTCTTTTGACAATAAAATATTTCAGTAAGTCTGAAAGAAGTGAGATGTGATTTTTATGTTCCAGGAATATAGGTAGACTATCAAGTGTTGAAGGCATTAATGAGAAGAGGATATTCTAGGAGGCTAGGAAATGAATGATGAATGTAACTACCCAACTAGTATGAGATTGTGCAAATCTGTAGACTATATCTGTGAAGCATGGAATGACAGAGGTTTGGAGCTGGAAAGAACTTTAGAAACCAACTAGAATAAAGTAAAAGAGACCGCTGAAATTCCATGTATGCAAAAACTATATGGGTTTCTCCATTTTCTTATATTTTTTTTTTCAGATACTCAAGTGATGTGTATATAAAAAGGAGGACTGGGGAATATTAATATTTCAATTTTATACAGCACATATTTGAGACTGGGAAATAAATGAGTTGCCCAATTTAGTATGTGTATGTTGTGTTTATGCATAAATACATAAAACTGATGAAATCATATTGAGCTGTTGGAGAAACTTTATAATCCAAGTATTAATATAATAGCTTACCTAAAATATACTTTTGGCTTTCTACTAATACAAAATTGTTATCTATGAATGACGGTGATTTTATTTATTCTTCAATTCCTACTTAATTATTTTTCTTATATTACAAGTGACTCTGGCATTTCCCAAGACATTTAAATATTATTGAAGACATTGGACATTATCCTATCACTCATAGAAAAGGAAATTTTTCATATTTGACCAACTAAATAGAAAATTTGATGTATACACTTTCATGGGTAATCTTTTCAGTTTTAAAAGGTACCTTTTTAATTGTAACTGATAATACTTTCCTCATTAATGAGTGTTGGATTTTGGCATAAATTCTTTCTGTATCCATTAAATTACCATGTTTTTATCTTCTATGAAATTTGTTGAATTTTTTGATTTTTGAATGTTAAACTCATTCCTTGGGGGGCAGTATACCAAGTCATGTCATATTTTTCTTTTCGTCCACCACTGGAATTATTTTGTTACAGTTTTGGCTTCTAATTTTCTTTTCTTTTTTCTTAAACTTTTTTGTAATGTTTTATTTCTGAGAGAAAGGCAGTGTGAGCAGAGGGTGGTGAGAGAGAGAGAGAGAGAGAGAGAGACAGAGAGAGAATTCAAAGTAGGCTGCAGACTCTGAGCTGTTAGCACAGAGCCCGATATGGGGCTTGAACCCATGAACCATGATATCATGACCTGAGCCAAAGTCAGATGCTTAACTGACTGAGCCACCCAGGCACCCCTATTATTTTCTTATATATATTTCTTATATATATTCATTAATGATTAGATTGTGATTTTTCTTTATAGTTATGTCCTTGTGAATTTTCTTTGTCAATGTTATTTTTACCTCATAAAATAACTGGGAAATACTCAACATTTTTCTATTTTATAGAATAATTTATGTATAATTTTTCTTACCTCTTTCTTAAATACTTATAAGAAATCGTTGGTAAAATATCTGGTGCTAAGATATTTGTTGTAGGAATATTTTAAATTAATTACAAATTTATTTTTACAAACAGATACAGAATTACCCAGATTCTCTTCTTTAGGCAATTTTATATTTATTTTCCTAAGACATTGTCCCATTTTAATAAAGATGTTCTTAGTATCTTCTTACTAACTTTAATGTATGTAGGATATATTAGTTTTTTTTAAATTCCTGATATTAAAATGTGTGTTGCCTTTCCCCTACCTCCATTTTAAAAATCAGACTTGTAAGGAGTTGATTGATTATAACTTGTCATACCCTTTTTAACTTGATAAAATATTGTTTATTCTAGCTTTTTATTTTGTTTCTGTAATGTACTTTTAAGACTGTACATTATCATGGCTTTGCTAAAATCAGTAAGTTTTAATATATCGTATTTTCATTACCATGCTTTTGATAATACAATTTTTGTTGGGATTTTTTTCATCCATAGATTATTTTAAAATATGCTATTCCCTTCTTGAAGGGATTTCCAGTTTTGTTTTTATTGTTGATTTCATTTTTTTCAACTTTTGAAGACTTGTTGCTAGTAGCAACAAAATAGTCAATTTTTATAAATACTTTAAAAGAATAAGGAGTATGTCTTTTTTAAGCTGTAATGATTAGTTTGTTGAATTGATCAAATTTGATAATTGTGTGCAATTCTTTTATATATTTGCATATTTTCTGTTTTTTTTAAACCAACTATTGAGAAAGTATTTTGAAAATTTCTCTAATTAGGATTAGGATTTTTTTTCATAAGCACTACTTTGTTTTGTGTAGTATACTTACAGTATGTATTTTTTATCTTTTTTTTGGTTACACTGAAAGTGTGATGATATTTATTTATTTATTTATTTATTTATTTATTTATATTTATTATTGAGACAGAGAGAAACAGAGCATGAGGAGAGGAGGAGGGGCAGAGAGGAAGAGAGACAAAGAATGTGAACCAGGCTCCAGGCTCTGAGCTGTCAGCACAGAACTCGACGCAGGGCTCGAACCCACAAACCATGAGATCATGACTTGAGCCAAAGTCGGATGCTTAACTGACTGAGCCACCCAGGCGCCCTGAAGGTGTGATTTTAGTAAGTGATAGAGGAATTGTTGTTTTCTAACACCCTCTAAGAGTTGAACCTAAATTTAGCCTATTCACACTTAATGTAACTACTTATTAATTTGGAATTTTATCTACTATCTTAGGAGTTAGTGTTTGGTCCACTGGATTCCCTCCTTCTCTTGGTGCTGTCTTCCCATGAACTCTTGAATATACAACTTGTCATTATTCTTTACACAGTTTTAAGAGTACAGATTTAACAAAATGTTATTTCTACTTGGGAAATGGACCTTAGGTTAACTTTCACTTAGCTGTTTGCACTTAGCAGAGCCCTGAAAATAGCAGTATTTCAGTTGTCATACTAATTATCATTGATAAACTCCCAGTAGCTGGATTGATAAGGAAGGCCATGGATGAATTTTAAATATCAGCTTGAAAGACAGCTTTGATTTTCCTTGTTTTCAAAATGACTTATAAAGCAGGTGATTTTGTTTCTGTTGTTTTTTTTGGCAGGGATCTAGAAGCTATGTCCAAGCCTTATGTGAAGCCTCTGACTTCTAAGATAAAGCTTCCACATTCAGATGTATTGTTACATCACATTTAAGCTTTCACTTGGTAGGTCAGAGAATTGTTCCAGAATTTTTATAAGAATTCTCACTGATGCTTCCCAGTGGCATCCTGAGTCTCCTGTCATCTTTGTTCTTTCAAAGCTAACTCGGAGCACCTGGGTGGCTCAATTAGTTGAGTGTCTGATTTCAGCTCAGGTCATGATCTCATGGGTTGGTGAGTTCGAGCCCCACATTGGACTCTGTGCTGACAGCCCAGAGTCTGGATCCTGCCTCACATTCTGTCTCCCTCTCTCCCTGCTGCTCCCAGGCTTGTGCTCTGTTTCTCTCTGTCTCTGAAAAATATATAAAGGCTTAAAAAAATAAAAATAACAAAAAAATTAAAAAGTTGACTAAACTGTGCTGGGATAGTCTTTTACATCTAGAGTGTAAAAGGTACTGCGGGTGTTCTATCAAAATGGGTGTTGTATTAGTTATCAACTGAATTCTAGTATGCATCCTTGGCTTATAATAGTGTAATAATACCAGACAATCCCATGGTCTTGGAACATTTTAACTACATTTACCCTTTATCTTTTTGCTATTTTTGCCATGAATTTTAATTATGCATGTGTTTTTAACTTTGTTATATTTGTAGCCAGTGTTATTTCCTTTATTCTTTATTTACTTCCCCCATTCCTGTGCTTTACTCTTGAATCATTGCCATTCTGGGTGAATACTTTGTGAGGTTTTTGTTTGTTTGGTTGGTTGGTTGGTTTTTGTTTTGAGAGAGAGAGACAGCGATTATGCAGGTTGTGGGGGCACAGGGAGAGGGTGCGAGACAATTTCAAGGAGGCTTCGCACAAAGCCTGATGCAGGGTTCATTTCCATGACCTTTAGATCGTGACCTGAGCCAAAATCAGGGGTCTAAGGTTTAACTGACTGAGCCACCCAGGTGCCCCTGTGTGCAAACATGTTGATTTAGTATGTTTAGTATCCGCTTTCTGCTGTGAATTACCTCAGTTTTTACTCATCTGCAAATATTTAGTTTTCACTTTTGTAGGATATTTTTACTGGATGTGTAATTCTGTACTTGTAATATTTTTAAATATATATATTTTTAAATTGTCCCTTTTCTTTTCTTTTTTTTTTTTTTTTTAATTTATTTTGGGGTAGGAAGGGTTGGGAGGGGCAGCGAGAGAGAGAGAGAGAGAAAGACAGATCCAAAGTAGGCTCTGCACTGACAGTAATGAGCCCAATGTCGGGCTCGAATTCAAGAACTGTGTGATCATGACCGGAGCTGAAGTCAAACACTTAACTGAGCCCCCCATGTGTCTTTGTAATGATTTTTAAAAACTTTTCATTTAAATTCACCATATATTTAACCCAATCCCCTACTACATCTCCTGTGGTAACCATCACTTTGTTCTCTATGGTTAAGAGTCTGTTTCTTGGTTTGCCTTTCTCCATCATTATTTTCCCCTTTGCTCATATGTTTTTTTTTCTTAAAGTCCACAGAGGAGTGATATTATGGTATCTGTCTTCTCTGACTTACTTTCCTTAGCATAGTACTCTCTAGCTCTATCCACCTGATTGCAAATGATGAAATTTCATTCTTTTTATGGCTGAGTATTATTACATTGTGTGTGTGTGTGTGTACCTCTTTTTCCACTCATAAGTCTTTGGACACTTGGGCTTTTTGCATAATTTGGCTATTATAAATAATATTCCTATAAACATTGGGTATATATATTGCTTTGAGGTAGTATTTTTAGATCTTTTGGGTAAATACCTAGTAGTGCAATTGTTGGATCATAGGGTAGTCCTATTTTAATTCTTTGAGGACTCTCCATAATTGTTTTCCATAGTGGCTGTACCAGGTTAAATTTCCAATAGTGCAAGAGGTTTTCTTTGCCTCCATAACCTCACCAACACTGTTTCTAACATTTTTTTATTTTAGACATTCTGACAGGTGTGAGGTAATCTCTTTGTAGTTTTGATGTATACTTTCCTGATGATGAGTAATGCTGAGCATCTTTTCATGTGTCGATGGGCCATCTCTATATCTTCTTTGGAAAAATGTCTTCATGTCTTTTGCCCATTGTTAACTGGATTATTCATTTTGAGGTAATGTTAAATATTATAAGCTGTTTATAAGTTTTAGAAACTTAATAAAATTTGCAAATATTTTCTCCAATTTCATAGGTTCCATTTTAGTTTTGTTGGCTGTTTTCTTGACTGTACAGAAGCTTTTAGTTTTGATGAAGTCCCAGTAGCATAGCTTTGCTATTGTTTTCCTTGCTTCAAGAGACCTATCTGCAAAAAGTTGATATTACCAGTGTCAAGGAAGTTACTGTCTGTATTTTCCTCTAGGATTTTTATGGTTTCAGGTCTCACATTTAGATCTTTAATCTATCTTGAATTTATTTTCACGTATGGTGTAAGAAAGTGGCCAGTTTCATTCTTTGGCACGTTGCTGTCCATATTACCCAACACCATTTGTTGAAGACCCTGTATTTTTCCTTTGGATAGTCTTTCCTGCTTTGTCAAATATTAATTGACCATGTAGTTGTGGGTTCATTTCTGTATTTTCTATCCTGTTCTTTTGATGTATGTGTCAGTTTTTGTGACAGTACCATACTGTTATGATGACTGCAGCTTTGTAATAGAACTTGAAGTCTGGAATTGTGATGCCTCCAGGTTTGCTTCCATTTCAAGATTCCTTTGGCTATTCAGGGTCTATCGTGGTTCTATTCCAATTTTCAGATTGTTCTACTTCTGTGAAAAATGCTATTGGTATTTTGATAGGGATTGCATTACATATGTAGATTTGGGGGGTGGTACAAATAAAAATACTTTAACAATGTTAACAATACTTGTTTTTCCAATCCATAAGCCTGGAATATTTTTCCTTTTCTTTGTGTCCTCTTCAGTTTCTTTCATCAGAGTTTTAGAGTTTTCATAGTACAGGCCTTTTACCTCCTTGGATAGATTTACTCCTAGCCTAGCTACGTTACTATTTCTGAAGGATGTGTAAATGGGGCTGATTCCATAATTTCTCTTTCTGCTGCTTGGTTATTTGTGTGTAGAAGTGCAACAGATTTCTCTATGTTGATTCTGTACCTGTGACTTCCTATGTATCCTTTATTCTGAATTTGTTGATCATTTCTAGCAGTTTGTTTTGTGGAGTCTTTTCTCCATGGTCAGGAACAAGACAGGGATATCCACTCTCACCACTGCTATTAACATATCATTGGAAGTTCACGTCAGACATCAAAAGAAATAAAAGGCATCCAATTGGGCAAGGAAGAAGTAAAAGATTCATTATTGAAGGTGATAAAATATTTTATATAGAGAACGTGTATTAGTTCAGCATTTTAAAGCTTTTATTCCATTGTTTCCTTAACTTGATCACTTCTCTTATAAGTCAGCTGTAAGTATATTTTTGCAAGATTGTTAATAGATCTGGCTTTTCTGCATACATCTTGATCTTGGTCTTCAGTCTCTTGTATTATACAAAGAATCATTAAATACTGAGAAGGATAGTGAGCAGAATATCTGCTGACCTCACTATGCTTGTTTTCTATTTTTGATCTTGGCCTCTCTTTGATGGTCAGCTGCCTTTGATATTTCTTTTTGTTTCATTAGTCTTTACTTTTTATAGCTAATAGTATTGGTCTGAAGCAAGATAATTATTCAGTCATCATATTTGGAAGAGGCAATCCGTACTTAGTGATATGTGATTTACCAGTAAAGTCTGTTCTCATGTTTTGTTTTGTTTTTTTTAACTTTGCCACTTAAGTTTACAGTTGGGCAACAGATTCACTATGGGAAGAAAAAAAGGAGCTGCTAGCATATTCTTTGACCTGATACAGCTGATATTTCAAATAATGGAATTTTGTGCAAAATCATTTGCATTTGGTCCTAACATGGATCCAAACTGCCTAATTTATACCCTGAATCTATCACTTGTTAGCTCTATGACCCTGATGAACTTGCTAAATATCTCTATGTTACAGTTTACTCATATGTTTATTAAGGATAGTATTAGGTTTCCCCCATATTGCTTTTATGATAGTGAAATTAGGGAATTCATTGTTAACTCTAATGATGATGGTATGTTATTCTAACTAAAATGTCAAGTGCTATTGATATGACATATATAAAACTATGGTAACCTGTATAAGATAGCTATATATTGTTGTATGGTTGTATTTCCCAACTATACTAATACAGGTGTTAATACTAGCACAGGTATTGGAGCAGCTATTTTCTGTAGGTGATGTTTGTAAAAAAAAAAAAACAAAAACAAACAAACAAACAAAAAAAAACCTGATGTTTCTAAGTCAAAGTCACCCAAACTGAGGTTGGGGACTAACATTTCCATATATCATCCAATACTCTATATCTATTTTTGGTCCAATATGGGACCACTTTTTAATAAATAGGGTTAAGTATTGATTCTATATTTCTAGGAGAAATCTTATTTTCATGAAATGTGTAATTTAAATTAAAAACACCTAGTTTTACCTTTTTTGTGTGTATATTTTAACAAAACTTCTCTGTTGTCTTGTTCTGGTGTTTTCTTTGCTCAATACTACATGGTTTAGAGGAATTTTTAAACTATGAATTGCATTCTTTGGTATCTCTGTGAAGTTCTGTGGTATAAAACTGTTCGTTCAGTGGAGTAGTTATGTATTTTCTATGCATTGAGCATGAAGTAGCAGCTTTCATTAGCAGGTTTTCACAGTCAAAACTGTTATTTCTCTACCAACATCTCTAATTTAAAATTCAAGCTGCTTGTTTGCAGACAGAGAAATTGGAACTTGCCAATTATGTTAATCATCAGTTATAAAAATCTCTTGAGTGTCTTATGATCTGAAGAACAATTGAAAATTCACTTTTTAATGCCTGCGTACAACTTCCTGTCACATTTTTTCTGTCATTTTGAATGCAGTACAAAGGGATTTTTAAAAGCCATTTTTTGTCAAATAATGAATATTATTAACTTTTAAGGGATTTAGCTGGAGTTTGCCCCTGAATCAACTTACTAAGTCTTCTGTAGTTGAGTAGAAATAATGAATTATTCTGCAGAAGCTTAGATTACTTTCTACCATCCTTTGGCTTAGAAATTTGGGAGTCATAGCTTTAGTTCATTATGTCATTCTAAAAGGCATTAAGATGTTTAAAGTCACTAGTTTAATGCAATAGTATAAAAACTTAGATAATTATTCTGTTCTATGGGGCCAGAATAACATAATAACGTATTAATCACTCATACTAATGATGTTATTACCTTAATATTTGTTACACATTACATGTCACTAGAAAACCTATTACCTTTGTTTTCTCATCATACAAAATTAGTTTTATAGCTAAGTCTCATTGTCTACCTTTTAAAAAGTACCTTTAACAAAGCAAAGTGTATACATGGAATTTAATGTGATATTATACTAGGTCAATATCAGTGTTAATTATTGAAATTAAATTATTATGAGTGCTATGGATTCTTTGATCTGCAATATGTGTTACTTTCATAAAAGAAAACCTACATAGAAAAGTAATTCCTTGAAAGTTTGAAATGAAACATTTTGTCTATTTTCCCTATTTCTTTGTTTAAAAATACTTCGTCTACTTTGCTAAATTTTCTAAATTCTTGGGTTATTTTGAGTGATCTTTAAGGGCTGATATCAACAAACTTTTTGTATAGAATTCAAAATACACATAATTCATACAATTTTGGGGGACATTCAGAAAGCCAGTCTATCATTCAGTGTATGCTGTGCAAGGATATTAATATTACAATAGTAATAATATCATAGTACCTATACCTTACGTAGTGTGTGCTGTTTTCAACATAGGTTTGATGCACAATGTATATCCTAGTCCTTCATACCTTTAGGATTCTGGTTTAGAGAGCCATGGGAGACACTATGCTGCTGTTCTTGCAATAATCATTGTCAGGCCTCACCCCCGTCAACTTTGGAAAACTCAAGTGAATTTAAAAGCTAGTGAACATATTAGTGAAGGTGAATGTGGATCTGCAATCCTTTCATCCAGAGATTTCAGAGAGTTGGGCCTCTGGTTTATAGTTTGTATATCATGAGAGGTAACCCTCAAAAAGTCTCTAAGGTCACTGAGAACGTGATACATTGCTAGCAATATGTAAAGCCAAAAATTGTCTCTTATCATTTACAGAACATAAGGCAAGAGGAATAAGCAAAGATGGCAAGTTAGTTAAAATTCAAAAAAAAAAAAAATAGAGGGTCTGAGAATATAACACATGGCAATTCTTTATTATCTATTAAGGCATCTCTCAAATATTTCTGTAGGTTAAGGACTAGATAGAGATTGAAAAAGGAAAAAAATTAGATATACTCTTCTAGAAACTGGAGAATATACTATTAGGATTTGATGATTTTGTTTAGTAAGTTGTAACCTTGGAGTAGCACATATAAAAATATTGCTGTTCCACTATTGGCAAATGGTCACCCTTAGAAGTTTCTTCAGTCCTGAACCTCAGAGCCTTCATTTGTAAAATGTCAGTCTCCAATATAAATGTAAAACACTCCCATTAGTGAACAAAATTTATAGTAGATAAATGTAGACATATAATAAGGTAACATTAATCTTAAGAAGTGAGAAACATTCTTTGAATTTCTTGAGTTATGTGATTTTTTTAAAAGACAATGTCTAAAAAATGAAAATACAACTCCTTTTAAAAATATTTAATTTTTTTAAGTGTTTTATTTATTTCTAGGAGAGAGAGAGAGACAGCGTGAGCAGGGTAGGGTCAGAGAGAGAGGGAGTCACAAACTGAAACAGGCTCCAGGCTCTGAGCTGGCAGTGAGCACAGAGCCTGACACGGGGCTCGAACCCGTGAACCGCGAGATCATGACCTAAGCGAAAGTCGGACGCTTAACCGACTAAGCCACCCAGGCGCCCCTCCTTTTAAAAATATTTAATGTCACACAGTAGCTCCATATTGATATAAAGGGATGTTTTTATCAGTAAGAAAAGTTGCACGATTAAATGTCCTCATCTTGCCTATAGAACAGAAATAAGAAAAGGAGATTTTGGGGTGCCTGGGTGGCTCAGTTGGTTAAGCATCCGACTTCAGCTCAGGTCATGATCTCACGGTTCGTGGGTTCGAGCCCCACATCGGGCTCTGTGCTGACAGCTAGCCCTGGGGCCTGTCTTTGGATTCTGTGTCTCCCTCTCTCTCTGACCCTTCCCTGCTCATGCTGTCTCTGTCTCTCTTTCAAAAATAAGTAAAATATATTTTGAAAAAGGAGATTTTTGCTACTCTTCCTGCTTTCAGCTTAAATAATGAATAGGATGAGAAATCATGATCTCAAATCCCCACAATACTCATATTTAGACTCAAAATTATAGATGTAGACTGATACTGAAATATTAGGAAGACCATCAGTACAATGGATGCCTGAATTACACTGTTATCAAACAAGAAGTTGTAATCATAGGAAGCAGCAACTTCCAAGGGAGGCTGAATAGTGCCAAGACTGGGTAGAGAAAGCTTTAGGTCTAATCCTATTAAAGTTACAAATACATAGAAAGAAAGAATATATGTATGAGGAAAAACAAAGCAAAACATGATGGCATAGAAGCTTAAAAAACATTAAAAGGTGTCTTTAGGAGTGGTTTTCCAACCAGTGTCCATAACTGAAATTTCTGTACCCCAAGAGCCAGTTATATTTGTTATCAGAAACCTATATTCTAAATGTCATTATTGTATTAAAGTCTGGTTCCCTAAAATGCAAATTCCTCTTACTCTGGCCCATACTTACCAAGAGAATGATGCATTATAATTTGGTTCTCCTAGTGCTGTGTCTAAATAGAATGTTTGTGTTCTTTCACTCTAGAATGTAGATTTTAAAGTATAAATCAATGTTTGTGTATAGTTCAACCTCATTTTACTATAATATCAACAGGAGTCAACTTTCCAAGAATAGTCACATCTGGAATTTGACAACATTAAGTCTGTGCACCAGTTGAAAGCCTTAACTATCAATTCACTCAGAAAATATACCTTGTCTGTTTTATCCACTTGAGGTATTAGGGATAAAAGATGATGAGAGAAAATATTCAAAGGAAGTTGATATTTTCTGTCTTTGTATTACTGCTTGGTGTTCAGAATCCTTCCCCAAATTACAATCTGTTGAAAAATTAAAACTATATTCTGATCTGGACACCTGGGTGGCTTAGTCGGGTAAGCATCTGATTCTTGATTTTGGCTCAGGTCATGATCTCGTCATGGTTTGTGAGTTCGAGCCCCATGTCGGGCTCTGTACTGACATTGTAGAGCCTTTTTTGGATTCTGTCTCTCTGTTCCTCTGTCTCTGCCCCTCCCCCATACTTGCTGTCTCTTAAAATAAACTTAAAACTCAAAACTATACTCTGATATTAACATATCAGAGTTTCATGGATTCATATCTTTATTTGTATTTTGTATTATAGTAAGGGAATACCATTATATTCAGTAACAGTTTCTGCAAGGAAGGATCATAAGACGTGCCTCAGTGAGTAGAGATAAGAGTAACATTATGTTCCAAATCGTCAAGCCTTTTAATTCTCTAGGACAGTTTCATAGTTCACATGTCATAGTGAATTCTTAGGCCATTGATAAAGATTTATAGAAAATCACTACTAAGAACAGGTACTCCAGTGTAAAAAAAAAAAAAAATCTACTTTACTGCAAATCAGACCTACTGGGATTGTGGCTCATTATTTTGCTTGTTTTTGTGGCCTACACTAACTTAATCCTGTTCAAAGGGAAGTCTAAATCCTCAGTATTTTCTCAGCAAAGAAGAGATTCTAGAAGTTCTCCAGAGGACTTGAAGTAAATGTCAATAGATTTCCTTTAAAAGAAAATGTTCTGTCCATGAGAACTTTACTCAAACATAGCCAATTTTCATGTTTATATTCACTTATATATACCATTTTATAGACATGCTTCTGTCTTTGAAAATTATACATGTCCTCATTTGATATTATGAATATTTAATTTCAAAATAAAAAAGGAACATGACAGCATATTATTATTCACATTATTTTTGAACTTGTTGGCATTATAAATATTAAGTTCTATGAAAAATGCCCTCTCAGAAATGTTTTCTTAGGTTTCTCATGCAGAGAGTAACTAACAAGGCTTGTATACCAACAGTCAACCACACTGTGGTTAAATATCTATTATTAGTGAAATTGACAGTTGGTTATGCCTTAAAAATAGAATCATTGGCAAAGATACTTAAATACTTTGACAATACTAACTCAGCAGGAAAGTAACACAATAGATAGGACTAGGTCAAAATCCACTTAATAAATATATGACTACGTAGGAGCTAATTAATGCCACTCTAAAGGCCTGTTGTTATGGGTAATCAGTAGCTCCAAGGCACAAATATGGAAATACAAGTGGGCTTCACTGTAATTCACACAGCTGTAAACAACTTCGGGATTTATCCAGAGTGTGAGACAGAGGAGAAGCAAATCTATGATTCTGTCAAATATTGAACAAACAGATGGGCACCAATCAGGATTCTAAAAGATGTTTGTTGGAGAAGAAGCTGGAGCTGATGCAGGTGCTGGCGTCAGTGGAGGCACCAGGGGCAGAGGGGCCTGGTAAGAATTAGCTAGTTTGCCAGCTCTGACCAAGTGTGCAGTGCTGAGGGCTGGAGTGCTAATCAGCGGGGAGCTGGAGTATTAGCCTAGGAAATTAGAACTATTATAGTCAGAGTAACCATGGAGGAAAAGGATGAAAGCAACAGGAGGAATAGAAAATGTTTTGCCTCAAGCTATTCATGAGCTAAAGGTTACCCCTGGCAATGGATCTTTAGTTTTGTTTCAAGAAAAAAAAATAGTTTGACTGAGGAAATGTTAAAGGCCACTTTAGGTTTATTGATAAGCCAGGTAAAATTAGAGATCATCAGTTTGAAGAGACAAGTGTACTTTTTTATCCTGTGATTTTTTTAAAACATAGGAAAAAAATGGTTCATCTTAAGATTGATCTGCATACTATATGCTTGGGCCAGTAGATGTAATAGGAGTTGAAATAATTGATAATGCAGTTACTAATGGAATGTCTCCCTTACCATCCATCATGGCCCTACAATCCCTGGTGAACTAGTGATTATTAACAAACTCTTACCAATGAACATTTAACTAAATTGTTACAATGTATTAAAGTCACTTGGTGCAATATAGTCAGTTTAACAATGTTGCCAGTGTAGGAAGATACCATCACCCTTTATCACAGTTTTAAATGTATACTATATAGTCACTGCTAGATGGGTTCACATTGGGGCGGGGGGGAAGGGTGAGAGAGAGAGAGAGAGAGAGAGAGAGCGCTAGCACAAGTAAGCAAGCATGGGAGAGAAAAAAATAAAGTGAAGGTCCAGGTATGACTATTTCCTCTATTTTGCTTTGCAAACCATTAATACTCCAGATTTTGAAATATATTCTTTTCTTAAACTGAACTTTACCACTGTGTTTTGAACAGTATTTTGCAGGGGAGGTTCCAAATGATGGATAGGTTTTGCAAAGATTAATAATTAAAATTATCTGGTGTATTCTTGGGAATAATCATTCAGGGAGGATGCTACCTTTTAATCTAGTCTTCCCCCTTAGTAGTTTATGAATATATATTTTTGTGATTCACTGGGGGAAAATAAAGCTTTCGAGCACTAAGGCATGATAAAAATTAATTGTATTTTTAAATGATTCTAATGTGCAATGTTTCTCTTTCAAGGAGTAAATATCATTTAACTTACAAAAAATAATAATAATTTAAAGGTCACAGACTCTTTTTTTCCCCTCTTTGACACCTTTGTGCATTCATCTCATTGTTTGACTGTTTACCTCATGCATTCAGTAATATAAATTCCTTGGCATTTAGCTGGATCTTTTTTCCCCTTGTGGTTTGAAGTTCTTTCCTTTTTTTAATTAGATTGACCTTTTGGTTCAGTTGAATGCCCTCAACCTGACAAAGAATAACTGTTCTCTTCTGAGGCAACCAGAAATGAACAGAGAAAGAGTGAAAACACTGACATAAAATGAAAAATTTTGATTCAGTGATCTGGGTATTATAATTGTATAATCGTTACTTCTCATAGTCACTAATGTAGAGAAATGCCCGGCTCTGCACAATTCTCAGAACTTTAATGTTGTGAACTGCTTCTCATCTTCCAAGTGGACGCTTTTATAGTGCTCCTTAAAACTAATGTCTTTAAATTGTTTTTAAAAGTCTAATAACACCTGACCTAGCTTACCTTTCTAACACCCAACCACTGGTATTGAACAGATAAAAAGAAAATTGACTGTTCCTTGTGGTTGTTCTGTCATTGTGTTTGTGTGCATGTATGTACACACCTCTGTACGTGTGCTCTCACACACGCAGCTTTTCTTTATATAAAATTTTTAAAGAATATTTCCAACTACAGCTATTTGTTGAGGTTGAACCCAAACTGCCTAATTATTCAAATTCTGTAAGATTCAAATATTTATTACATGCACTTACACACATGACTCATAGTGTGCAACACATATGAAATTATGAGACTAGGTAGTAGCCAACTTATTCTGACTAGTGCCTATGTGCCAAAGCTCGAGACATAGTGTAGGTAAGAATTTACTGTGAAAACTTACGTTGACTACAACAGAACCATAATAATAATAATAATAATAATAATAATAATGCAAATTACTTCTAATATTCTAAGATCTCACTTTTCTTTCCTAAAAGAAAAAAAGATTATACCAACCTTACACATTTTTAAAATAAACTGACTGATGCATGCTCTATTGGTTCTGAGTTATCGGTTGACAATTTAGGTAGTTAAGATTATTCAGTGGAGAAAGAATTGTCTACTCAAGAAATAGTGCTGAGAAAATGAGATATCTGCATACAGATGGATGAATTCAGAGCCTTTTCCTAAACCATATACAAAAATTTACTAAAATAGATAACGTAAAAGATAAAACTATAAAATTCTTTGAAGACAACACAGGGGAAAACTTCTACACATTTGAGATACACAAGAGTTGGAGAAAATATTTGCAAGTCATATCTGATAAGGGATGTGTGTCTCAGAAAATTAGCTTATACAGTTCAATAATGTGACAACCCATAAACAATGTATAGATTTAAAATGGATTTTTCGCCAGTACCTGGGTGACTAATATAGTTAAGCATCTGATGATACCTCAGGTCATGATCTCCTGGTTCGTGGGTTTGAACCCCACATTGGGCTTTGTGCTGACAGATCAGAGCCTGGAGTCTCTTTCATATTTTTCCTCTTCTCTCTGCCTCTCCCTCACCCTTGCTCTGTCTCTGTATCTCTCTCTGTCTCAAAAATAAACATAAAAAAAATTTTAATGAGATAAAAAAGAACTTTCCCCCAGAAAGATATCTAAATGGTAAATAAAGACACAAAAATGCTCGATTATTAATTATTAGGAAAATGAAAACTGAAAACATAAGATACCACTTCACAAATACTTGCTAAACTATGAAAAAAAAATTCCCATCCTTTTCTTATGGAAATATCAAATGTGCCAGCCATTTGGAACACAAATTGACTGTTTCATTAAAAGGTAAACATAAATTTATCATGCTAGCCAGCATTTCTGTATCTAGATATATCAGAGAAATTAAATTATACATTAACACAAAGTCTTGTATGTAAGTGGATTTAACTTTCCACTTAAAAGGCAGAAATTGGCAGAATAGAGATTTTTTAAAAAACCGTGATTGGGGCGCCTGTGTGGCTTAGTCGGTTAAGCGTCCGACTTTCACTTAGGTCATGATCTCGCGGTTCGTGGGTTCGAGCCCCGCGTCGGGCTCTGTGCTGACTGCCAGCTCAGAGCCTGGAGCCTGTTTCAGTCTGTGACTCCCTCTCTCTGGCCCTCCCCCGCTTGCGCTGTCTCTCTCTCTCTCTCCTAGAAATAAAATTTAAAAAACTTAAAAAAAAAAAAAAAACCGTGATTCAACTGTTGTGATCTACAAGACCATCACTTTAGGTTAAAACACAAATATATTGAAAGTGAAGTATGAAAAAGACATTCCATGCAAACACACAAAACATATTTGAACACTTAAAGTGAAAATTTTAATGAGACATGGACAGCATATATTGGTAATAGGATTAATCCATTTGGAAGGTATAACAATTATAAACATATACATATCTAACAACATAGTCTCCAAATATATGAAACAAAACTTGTAGAATTGAAGGGATAAATAGATTGTTTTACAGTAGTAGTTGGAGACTTCAGTACCCCACTTTCAATGATTGATAGAACAACTGGGCAGAATAGCAACTAGAAAATAGAAAACTTGAACAACACCATAAACCAAAAAGAACCATCACACATGTATCAAATATTCTACTAAACAACAGGTTACATGTTCTCAAGTACACATGAAATGTTATGCAGAAACACATCTCAATAAATTCATTTTTAAAAACCTCTCTTAACCAATGAGTCAAAGAAATTTAAATGAAATGAAAAAAGTGCAACATACCAAAACTTATGGGATGTAGTGGAAGTATTGTTCAGAGGGAAATTTATAGCTTTAAATGCCTACATTATAAAAAAGGAAGATATAAAACCAATAGCCTATATTTCCATCCAAAGAAAATAGAAAAAGAGCAAACTAAACTCAAACCTAGCTGAAGAAAATATGATGGAGAGTAATGAAATAGAGAAAATAAAAACAGTGGAATCAACACACCTAAAAGTTGATTCTTTGAAGAGATCAGCAAACAGATCAACAAAATTCATAGTCCTTAGCTAGATCGACTGGGAACAAGAGATAAAACTCAAAAAACTAGTATCAGAAATAAAATTGGGGACATTATGTATAGGCTTACATAAATTTAAAGGAAGGATTTTTAGAAAGTACACTGAACAATTGTATGAATGAACTATATAAGTGAGTTAGATAGGTGAAATGGACTTATTCCTATTAGCCCAACAAATACTGAAACTGACTCAATAAAAAATAAACAGTCTGAATAGATCTATAATATGGAAAGAAATAGAAACTTCCCATCCAAGAAAAGCCCAGAGCAAGATGGCTTCACTGGTGAATTTTACCAAACATTTAAAGAAAAATTAACAATTTTTTACAAAATTTTGCAAAAAATAGGACAGCAGGTAATGCTTTAAATAACTAACTGATTAATTTTATAATGAAGCCATTATTGAAAGGATTGCAAGCAAACTACAAATTAGTATATCTTATGAATTATTGATGTAAAAATCCTCAGCAAAATACTAGTATTAGTATATAAAAATCTAGCAGTATATAAAAAAAGAGTATATACTATGACCAAGTGGAACTTGTTCCAGTAATGCAAGGGTGGTTCATAGTATAAAAGTAATTGATCTAGAACGAAGGAAAAACAAAAATGAATGACCACTTTTGCTTATGTAGAGAAGGCATTTCACAAAATTTAACATACTTTTGTGATGGAACAACAATAAAACACTCAGAAAACTAGGAATAAAAGATAATTCCTCAACAAGACAAAAAAGGTCTTAATGAAAAATCCACGGATACTCAATGATGAAAGCCTGAAAGCTTTAACCCTAAAATCAAGGAAGACAAGGATACTCACTTTCACTTTTGCTGTGCAACACTCTACTGGAATTTCTATCCAGAGCCACCAAGCCAGAAAAAGAAATAAGGCATCCATATTGGAAAGGAAGATGCAAAACTGTCTTTGTTCTAAGATAACATGATCTTACATATACAGTATCCTAAAATATCACAGAAGCTACTAGAAATTGTTAAATGTATTCAGCAGAGTTGCTGGATACCAAATTAACATATATAAATCACTTGTATTTCTATACACTGGCAATGTTCATTCCGAACATTCTGAACAATCTGAAAAGAAAGTTTTAAACCATTTCCTTTTACAACAATAGCAAAAAGAGCAAATCCTTAGGAATAATTTTAACATAGGAGACACAGGACTTGTGTATGGAAAACTGCAAAACATAGCTGAAAGAAATTAAAAATCTAAATAAATGCTAAGATCCTGTATTCATGGATAAGAAGTCTTAAAGAGTTAAGATGGCATACCCCAGCCCCTTCCAAAGTGATCTGCAGATTCAACTCAGTTCTTACTATGTGATAGAGAACTAATTTGAGAAACATGACACCTTTTTTATGGGAGACTCTTCTGATTTCTTTTAATATGGTATTCCTGATATTTTATCATTCTTTAAATGTTTTGAAAATCCCAGGGAAATAGACCACTCAAGTAATTTATATTTGCATTTATTGATAAATTTAAAATTTTAACTAATGTATTCTGAATGTTATGCTTAATCAGTAGTTGATATTCAATTAATGTCTTCAGTCCTTTCCTCTACCAGAATCACTTTGACCATTTTATTTGTATCTGGCCTCATTTTCTCATTTACTTTTTAGTGGATATGCTAACAAGGATTGAAATAATCAAAAGTTTAGGCAGAGAGCAATAGAGTAGAAGCAAAGGGGTCTGGACAGTGCCCATAGTGGATATGTTATTATTGAATCATCAATGATTAAGAATAATCGATGATTAATCAGAATTGTAATAGAGTATAGTAAAAGGTACTTATACCCTGTGTAAAACTAGTGAGCTTTCTGACATCTCCTTGACCATGATAAAACTAGGGTTACTTCGTGTTATATTTTCTTTACTTTTACATAAATAAAGAATCATTAATGCTAATCGAACGCTGGTATCGTGCATGGTATTTTAGGTTCTCTGCTGAATACAATATTTTTTGCTTTTTTATAGCATGTATGTAATTTACTGTTGCAAGACTCAGCAGTTACCAGAACGAGGTATAAATGGTAATGATGGTGATTAACTTCCCTGCTTGTATACACTTAGGTTTTAGTAGCATGCTAGGATGCTTTTCATAATATTCTCGACTATAAGGAACACATGCTAATTGAACTTCACATCCAATTTCAACTAAATGCATTAGTAGAACATTAGCTCACTTAGAAGAAAAAAAGAAAAGCTGAAGTCTTAATTTTGGAATCATAAAAGAAATTTATAATTATTTTTAAGGTCACCTCTGAAGAAAAAAAGACTCAATCGTTCATGTCACATTTCAATGCTTTTCTTGGATATGTTATACATCTATTTGTCTAAATTTTTCCCAAGACACAAGACACCTCATTGTCATAACTTTGTAATAAAAATACATGGAGTAATAAAAACAGAGTACACTGTTTTAGGAAAGAACATTTATTTAAAAAAAATATTTCTTTTCACCTTTGTACTTGTACAGACTAACTTTTCCTTCCCTTAGCTTTTCCTGTCATGACCCCATGCTTCTTGCATAATCCTGACCAAACATTATCTTTCATTTTTAAAATGTTTTCTTTATTTTTGAAGAGCGCAAGTTGGGGAGGGGCAGAGAGGAAGACAGAGGATCCAAAGAGTGATCCATGCTGACAGCAGTGAGCCCAATGTGGGGCTTGAACTCCAGAACCCGTGAGACAATGTCCTGAGCCAAAGTCAGATACTCAGCCAACTGAGCCACCCAGGTGTCCTTGTCTTTTATTTATTTATTTTTTTAAAGTTATACTATTGTTGTTTAATTGTATTTCTTTCTTTCTTTAAAGATTTTATTTATTTTTTTTTATTTTTATTTTTTTACAAATAGTTTATTGTCAAATTAGTTTCCACATAATACCCAGTGCTCATCCCCACAAGTGTCCTCCTCCATGCCCACCCCTCCTCCCCACCCACATCCACCAGTCCTCAGTTTTTGTCAGCATTCAAGAGTCTCTCATGGTTTGCCTCTCCCCCTTTCCCCCACCATTTCCGCCCTTCTTCTCCCCTTGGTCCTCTGTTAAGCTCCTCCTAATCCTCCTATACGTGCACACATATGATATTTGTCTTTCTCTGCCTGACTTATTTCGCTCAGCATAACACCTCAAGGTCCATCCATGTTGCTACACATGGCCAGATTTCATTGTTTCTCATTGCCATGTAGTATTCCATGGTATAGATAAACCACATCTTTTATTTTTAAAGGGAAGAAAATGGCTCACACAGATCTCAAAGTGAAAATTGTGTAATGAATTGGGGAAAATAAAAAACAATGTTCTATTTTCTTTTTATTTTAGAGAGAGCATGTGCCAGCAGGGGAGAGGGATAGAAGGAGAGAAAGAGAATCTTAAGCGGCTTCCATGCTCAGCATAGATTCCTACATGGGGCTCTATCCCTTGACCTTGGGATCATGACCTGATCCGAAATCAAGAGTCTGATGCTCAATTGACTGAGTCACTCAGATGCCCCAGAATATTTTTTTAAATGTGGTCTTTGGCAAAACTATAAAAGGATAAAAGAACTTGTTTTACTTCTTAAAACTTAATCTTTCTTGGCTTACTACCTTACATTTTGGGGTCACTAATTCTGATACTGCTTGGCACCTACCTAATTTTAAACTTTCTTTTTTAAAAATATTTATTTATTTATTTATTTATTTATTTATTTATTTATAATCATGGAGAATTTTATTGTTTTCCATAGTATAAGACACTTATTTTCAAATGTGTTTTTTTTCTTTTAAAGAAAAAATAATCATAAGTGAATGCATTGATAATTATTATCAAAATAAGACACGTTTATGTACAAAATCATTTCCTAACTTCTTCTGAATAAACCACCATTAGGGTGGTTTTCTGTATACTTATTAGGGCTATTGAAGTTGGAGTTTTAACTTATAAATTTTAGTAGTTTCATCATAGATATGCAGAATCAGCTCAGACCTCAGCCTATGTAAATAGATGTGTATGTGTGTATATGTGTAAATTTAAGTTGACTCTTAAAAGTTTCTGAAATCCTTTAACTCACATATGTCTGTGAATTAAATAGTTCAAAGATCTCAGACATTCACCAATTCAACAAAGCTAATACATTTTGAAATGGATTCCACAAGGGAATAACCTTTAAAATAACCTAGTATAAATGAAACAAGTCATTTCAAGTGAGAAATACCATAATGTTAACTCTCCAAAGATGAATGAGCTTAATAGTGCTTTTTAAATATGATGTTGGAGGGGCGCCTGGGTGGCTTAGTCGGTTAAGAGTCCGACTTTCGCTTAGGTCATGATCTCGCGGTTCGCGGGTTTGAGCCCCGCGTCGGGCTCTGTGCTGACTGCCAGCTCAGAGCCTGGAGCCTGTTTCAGTCTGTGACTCCCTCTCTCTCTGACCCTCCCCTGTTCACACTGTCTCTCTCTCTCTCTCTTCTAGAAATAAATAAAACATTTAAAAAAAAGAAATATGATGTTGGAATATATGAGTAATTTTAATTTTTATGCTTAAGGAAGCATCAGTATTTAAAAGATAGGTATCAGTACATCACTAACAAAAGAGCATGAGAGAAAATCAAATGCTGATAAATTTTTTAGAGTATTTGCAATGAAATCCAACTTCCCTAAATGTATCTAATTATCTAGATACAGACACCTATAAATATATAATATAGATTTATTTCATGAATACCCATTAAAGTAATTATGATAGGATTGTTTTTCTTAATTTTTTTACTTTTATGGTTTTTTTTTAATCTTTTTACATTTATTTATTTTGAGAGACAGAGACAAAGCACAAGCAGGGGAGAGGCAGAGAGAGAGAGAGAGACAGAATCTGAAACAGGTTCCAGGCTCTGAGCAGTCAGCACGGAGCACAGAACCCGATGCGGGGTGTAAACTCACAAACTGTGAGATCATGACATGAGCAGAAGTCAGATGCTTAACAGCCTGAACCACCCAGGTGCCCCCTTTTATGTTTTAATCTAGGCCCCAAAGAGTCCTTTTATTTAAAAATATTGTTTTATTTAATTCACATGTTTGAAAAAGCCCATAAGCTAAACTTTAATTGGATTTAATATGTTCTATTCATTACATATAAACCATAGAAATGGGAACAACAAGAATGTGTTTTAGGGGTGTTTTTAAAGTGTAGAACTCTCCAAGTGTGTACAATATTTTAAGAAACTAACTCCTTTAAATAAAGGAGGAAAAAGTTGTAAACTAATAGCTTTTCATTAAATTTATCTTAGCTTCTTTCTTTTTATCAGCAACTGGCCTTTGTTGTAGATTTTTGGCATCTTTTCTGTCATGACTAACCTTACGCTATTTTCTGTTCTGTTTAATTATCCTCTCTGGCTTAAAGCATAATCAGCATTAAACCAGCTGTGCAACCTTGAATGATACCATTTCAGTAATACATTGATTTTTTTAAAAAGCACAAAGTGACAATTAATTTTACCTGAAACTCTCCCTCCTGACTATGGCCTGTACACAATTTTAGAACTTGTATACATTTGCTGCTAAGTAGCACTGTCCCTACTATACTCATCATACCAATGAATACTCTCAAAGTCTGACACTGTGAATGGCCAGACAACTACTAAAAGCCAGGAAAGACCAGTTTTTGAGAAGGTATCCTTATCATCATGACTAGCCAGGTCATGGAAAAGCTTTTTAATAGCACAAGAAACAGACCAATTTCTTGGGAAAAAAAGTGGGAGGTTAGGATGTGATTTTCTGAAAATACTTTCTACTAGGATATAATTAGTCCATATATTAAGATGACATGCATGTGAAGAAACCATAATCTTCTTGGGAAGGTGTTGCTAATTCATTCAGTCAACAGCAAAGTTAGATTGCTGGCAGAAAATGCCTTAAGCAACCCAACAAGAAATACATTAATCATGAACATGTAGTGTCCAGGTTTGAATCTTGGATAGTGATGAGGCATAGGGCTTACAGAAAATGAATCACATGGGTTTTGGCATGAATTCTAAATACCAGTTTTCACCTTGGGTGACCCATGCAGGTTTATGGAATTATGAAATTCTAGAAAATGATTGTATGCTGCCATTCTATGCCAGAAATGATGTCATAAAGTCATTGATTATTAGTGCTGTAACAAACCTGGGTGATTGAGTCCCAATTCTTTAGTTAACTGATATTTAAACAAATGAGAAGAACTCAAGTGAATTACCTATTGTAATGTAAACCCTATTTCTTTTTGAAGCTTTTTTTCTTTTTACCATCATTACTACTGTGATTTTGAACTTTGGATAACATTGTACATTGTCACATAGATGATTTATTATCATAACATGGATAAACAACATTGCCTTCTATGATAACCCCAACCTCTGTTCTTCCTTAATATAAAATGAATTCATTTTTCTTATAAAAAGTCCAAACTCAGATATTTCAGATGACAGTGGGTCATCCTGGTCATTCAGGATTCAAGGTTTGTTTAATATTCTGGTTTTACTGTAGAGTCTTGTCCTTTGCCGGACCATCTGCAATAGGGCAGCACGTGGAAGAAGACAGGAATATAGAGGATTATGCAGGAAAATTTTCTGGTTCAAGCTGGAAATTGGATACATCCTTTGGTCATACCTTGGGAGACAGCCCAATATCTTCTCTCATTCTATCTACCGTAGAGCTTTTCTGTTGATCTTTTCAGTGGGTCCAGCAGTCACTAAACCAGAAACACAACAAGTTATCAGCCCATAATCCATCAAATACATGATGGTGGAGAAGGTCCAGAAAAAAAAAGAAAAAGAAAATATGGAAATCAAAAGACAAAGCATTGCAGGGGTGCCTGGGTGGCTTAGTCGGTTAAGCGTCCGACTTTCGCTTAGGTCATGATCTCGCAGTTCGTGGGTTCGAGCCCCGCGTTGGGCTCTGTGCTGACTGCCAGCTCAGAGCCTGGAGCCTGTTTCAGTCTGTGACTCCCTCTCTCTCTGACCCTCCCCTGCTCACGCTGTCTCTCTCTCCTAAAAAAAATAAATAAAAAAACATTAAAAAAAATTAAAAAAAAAAAAAAAACAAAGCATTGCAGATACATTTTAATGTTTGATATCCTGGTATGCATGCTTTATGAAGACTCACATTGCAATAGAGGTTTGTAAGGAAAATTCATTTATTAGACTCTGATATTGACTTCTGGGAAACATATCCCTACTCTAGCAATCATTCTCTGAGGGCTTTGGCTGCACCTTTTTTAGGTTCTTTCTTATTATCCTCAGTGATCATATATCACATGAGAATATGTTCTGAAGGGGGTTTAGATGTGCTTGCAGTTTACTTGCTGTTTAGATTTTTTGTTGTTTGTTTTGGTTTGCAAAACCACAGGCATTTTAGATAAGAGTCCTAGATATATTTTATTTTTAAAAAAATATTGAAGTGCAGCTGGCATACAATTTGTATTAGTTTCAGGAGAACCTTTTTTCTTTTGGCTATCTAATTTCCATCAAAACTTGGGAAGCTTCTTGGGGTGCCTGGGTGGCTCAGTCAGTTAAGCATCTGACTTCAGCTCAGGTCATGACCTCGTGGTCCATGGTTTGAGCCCCACATCAGGCTCTGTACTGACAGCTCAGAGCCTGAAGCCTGTTTCGGATTCTGTCTCCCTCTCTCTCTGCTCCTCCCCAGCTTGTGCTCTGGCTCTCTCTGTCTCAAACATAAATAAACATTAAAAAAAAAAAAAACTTTTAAAGCTTCTTATCTGAGTCCAATCAGTTCCATGGGACAATAAACGAAATCCAAAGTTCTTTCACAAAGTTCTTAAACACTTTGAATTTCTTAACTTTCTCACTCTTTTATTTTCTTTCAACTATTTCTTTTTTATTCAATTTAATTTTCCTGAATCATTTTTGTTCACTTTTTTTTTTCTCCTCCATACTCTGCACTTTCTAGAGGAGAATCTAGAATAGTTGTCTTTCCAGTCATAAAAGGATTTCGATCTCTGGCAATTCTCCAATCCTTTTTAAAGTTTTTAATATCATGTTATTAGAAACACTTTGCTAAAGGCGGCTAATAATAACCAAAGCACATTATTTATTCTGCCTTTTCTCAATCACTTTTTCTAGAGTAATAGTTTGATATATATATGACTTGCCTTCCAGGTTATGACAGACGGAAGTTTGTCACAGTGTAACAGAAATCTCTAGGGGTTCAGTCTGTATTATCTGTTTTCTTGTCCTATACAAATCTCACATGGTTTAGTTTTTTAATGGCAATACATCAATTACAGTTAATTTTTTTTGTATTATTTAATAAAAATAATTGTTTAGGGTAAGTATTAAACACATCCCTCAATTTCAGTGGCTTAGCACAATATAGTTTTTTCTCTTTCACCTCAAGTACACTGTGGATATTTCCAATCTCTGCATAGCATTGGACTTGGTCATCAAAGCACTTTCTTTGCCATCTTCCCACTTGTGATGGTTTGTCTGCCTCTGGCTAACAGGGGAAGAGAAGTTGTGGAAATTACTTGGATAAGTTGTTTTCTGGTCCAGTACTGGAAGTGCTGTACTTCAACTTCAAAGAAAATTCTTTGGTCAGAACTTGGTCATAGAGCCACATTCGTGTGTAAGGGATGCTGGGAAATGTAGTCTGGCTTCTCTAACAAGCAGTAGAAACATATTTCATGAACACGGAATATCTGCTGTAGAGTCTTACTGTTTACATATTTTTCACTCTGTATTATAAAAACTATAACAAAAGCATCATGGGATTTCATTGACATTGACAAATTTCATGAGTACCCTGGTTAATTTTATTTCTCTGCTACAGTATTCTTTTCATTTCAAAATAAGATATCCAATATATTAAGCAAGTTATGCCATGTCAGAAAATTCTTCTGGGGCAAATGTATAACTTTATCAGTTGGTTAAAGTTAAGGACAAGCAGTGCACTCATATCCAAACTGAATGATTTTTGGAAAAATTCTGTTAACTCCTAGAGTATATAAGTGTACAGAACCAAATTTTACTTTGTTTCCATTCTCCTGAAATGTACCCTATAATTACATTTAATAGTCCCTAAGTAAATACCATGTAAACTGGAATCTTCTTTAAAGGAGAGAAGCAATCACATATTCACACTGTAATGATGGGGTATTTGCATGGCAATTACCAAGCCATTATATTGTCTTTCCTTTAATTTAGTCAACTTCATCTCCTGAATCTTGTTCAGGGAAAGTGGTTGAGCTAAATAACTTTTAACTACCAAAGTGTATATTTCTTCAAGCAGTTGTCATTGTCACTTTTTTGGTTATTCTGATATTTTTTCTTATTTTAATAATTTAGTAAAGAACATTTTAGACATCATCTAAACATTTATGCAAATAACCTATCAAACTGATTGTTTCAAAAATATTCCAATCATAGTAATTATCCACATTCACTATGGAGAATTGAATATTAAATTACAGGTAAAGAGTACAATAAAATTATTCCAAAATACAAACTTAGATGAAAGTAAAATCAAAGGTTAAATTATAAAATAATCCTTTTAGTTATGTGTCTGAGTATCATGTTGTCTTTTAAGCTAAATTTTTATTGAAATATTGCATGCATACAAAATGCACAATTTATCAATTTATAGATTGAGGAATTTTCATTAATTGAGTTTACCCATATAATAATTACTCATATTGTGCATAGAACATTATCAGCATCACAGAAACTCCTTTGCTGCCCTATTTGACTTATTATCTTCCTAAAGTTAACTTCTATCTTGATTTCTATTGCTATATATTAGTTTTACTTGTTTTAAAATCGTCTTAAGTTGAAATTATACAAACTATAATATAATGGATCCTGGATTGTGTTATCCAAATCCCTTTCTAAACCTAAGGCGCTTACTCCCATGGCTGCCAAGAATATTGTCTGCTGACAGTTCAATATGTGGCCCTTTCAGAGAGTTACTCTTAGAAAAAGGAAGCTGCATCATCCAAGATTACTTATTCTCCAGGGAGGCAAACTGCATCTAATGCCTGCCATGTGAGGACACTAGTTGAGCCCTTTTACCTCATTTAGGACCAATCTAAAGGGCCATCTCGGCTCCTGAGTTTGCAGTGGAATCATCATGGGCTTCTCTTGTACCATATTGCTATTGAACATCTTCTTGTACTCATTTTAGCTTCCCTCAATCCCTTCAAATATTGTTTCTGAGATCATTCTTCAAGCTCTGTCCTACAAATCTCTGCCTCAGGGACTATCCCAGGGAACACATCTGAGACAGTGGTGGAAGTGTTTCTAGGACGAAGTCTGTGAAATGGGTGTTTGGCTTTGAATAAAAAAAGAAGAAAAAAAGGGGGGGGGACACCTGGTCAGGTAAGCATCTGGCTTCAGCTCAGGTCATGATCTCATGGTTGATGGGATCGAACCCCACATCAGGCTCTGTGATGACAGTGAGGAGCCTGCTTAGGATTCTCTCTGCCCCTGCCCCACTCACACACAACCTCTCTCTTCCCCCCTACCCTCTCTCTCTCAAAATAAATAAACGTTAAAAAAACAAATGTGGTTTTTTTTGAAGTTGGACTCCCTGCTGGCAGGGATAAGAACTATTATTGAAAGTAGGTGGAAAACTAATAACTCTTGGAATACACTAATGATGTAATTATCAAAACTCTTATTAGTGTTGAATAAGATAGTAGAGAATGCACGATCTGTACAATGCCTGAGGTATTTGAGAAGTATAGGTGAAGGCCTAATTTTAAGAACTGTTGAATTGAACCATTACTGGCCACTGCTGGGTATTCTCAAAGCATTGAAGAAAGACAACAAAAGTCTGAGTTTGATTAATCACCAATTAAGATTAAGTTTAAAAGCCAGAAGTCCTCTTTGGCAGGTTGGAGGTCCTCATCTCTTGCAGTTGGATGCAGAAAGAGGTTGAGACATGATGGTTAATTATAAAGTAAAGCAGGACTCCAGAGAGGATGAATTCTCAACTCAAGTAGATTTTATATTCCTAAGAGGGCTTCTTATTAGAAAGAATAGGGACAATGGAATTTGGTGTGAAGCATCTGGGTCAGGTTATTTGAGAAACTTGAAATCTTGAATCCCCATTATTCTTTGGGTCTTTCCACATTCAATATCATATCAAGTTACCCAGAGGTGGGTCGCAAAGGGAAGAAAAAGGAACAAGGCTTAAAAGCAATGATCAAACATGGAAAAACATGTTTTTTTACAAACATGGTATTTTTAAGGATTGCTTTCTGAACACCTATTTTGACTCTTCAGAATGATGAAACCGCTGGAAATCTCATGGTTTGGGTTTCATTTATATTTAGATATTGGTTTCTTATCTCTCTGGTTGGTCTTTATATATTTAGAATTAGGGGGAAAAACACAAAAATAAAAGATTCATGTTTCTCTGTCTCTCTTCTCTTTGGGAGCTTGGCCCGATATGTATCCAGTGCTTTCATAGCACAGAACTCCAAGTCTTGGTTTCTAAGTTCTCTAAGGCTGCAGAAAAGTCTGCTGGTCTATCTTTTTTCCATCTTAGTAGTAGCGTTTTGCTTAGATTTGCCCAAACCAGATTACAATCCTTGTGGTAAAACTGACTTACTTAGGTTTGATTTCCTTTTTTTGTGTGAGTGATCTTAACACTCTTAAGTTTTTGATCTCTCACTAGATCTCCAAATTTTAATTGTATCTTTATATCTATATATGTATATTCAAATATCAATCTGATCATTCCAATGGAGTGTTGGACTTCTCAAGTTGTCCATCATAGCTAGAAAGTCTTTAATCAACATTTTTAAAATAAAATTTCCTGTGTTCTTTTAAGCCTAGATACAGAGAGAAATATGAATATAAATATTAAGTGTCTAAAAATTGGTAAAATCAAGTGCAATTTATATAAAATGCTAAGATAAGTCTGGGCATTTTTAAACTTTATGTCATTACCATTATTTTTCTATTTTGATATTTGGTACTATAGTTCTACTATTTTGTAAATAAATTTCTTTTTTATAACTAAGTGATTTTTTTTTTTTTTTAGAAAATACCATGATAGTTGAGTTGGTTGAGTTCAGCTCTACACTTTTTCAATCCACGTCTTTGTATTTCTGCACTATGTCCAGTTAGATGGCTTTCATAATTAGATAGTATATGTTAGCATCCTGAAAATTAGATTTTGTCAACACTACAACTCTATTTACCATTTAGTAGACATTTTGCATGTAGAATCTTAACATATTTAAACTCAAAATATATTTTACTTATAACTATAACAGACTGCTTTTTCTACCTATAAAGTTATATCATCTACTTTTTTAAAAAACTTTGAATTCATATAATTTTTTTGTGTGTATTCTTTTAGAAAATGTTTGATCTTCGTCTCTGTCAATTATCAATTCTTGGAAGCAAAAAACTGAATTTTTTATTGCCATTTACATTGAAAATCAGTACCACAATATAGCACTAATAATTAGGGGTGTAGGGACATTATATATGATTTACAGATCTTTGTATAAAGGTAAAAATGTGCCTCAGATTATCTGGTATGTCCTAGACTTCCGAGCTTTTTTTTTTTTTTTGACATATTTTAGATACTAAAGGTACATTGATATATTTATTAAGATCTTAAATTTTTACCATTTGTAAATTTTGTAGAATTATAGTAAAACCTAAAATAAAACTAATATTAGAAACCTTCATTAAAAGCAGTAAATGAGATTCTATGACTTAGTCATAGGTATTTTATTTTTATTTTTGTTTTTGTATTTTCTCAAATTATTTTATTATTTATTTATTATCTTTACTCTTTTCTTTCTTTCTTTCTTTCTTTCTTTTTTTTTTTTTTTGCTGTTGAAGTTGAGGCATAGGTGTTTTGTTCCTGTTCTTACACCTTGAAAATTAAGCTTTGTTTTTAGGCCCTGAAAATAAAGTGGGAATAGAGTAAATTTAAAAGCTGCAGGGTACCATTAGAAACAAACAGAGGAATGTGAAATGTTGATTAAAGATCAAAGGATAGTAGCAGAATTAATTATCTGGAAGCTGTGAAATCACTTAAAAACTGCATAAAGCCAAGGCAAGGGAATTGAAAACTTATTACTAATTAATTCTTATAATAATAAAATGGACAAGGCACATCATAATATTTTAGTGGAAATTTGGCTTTAGTATCCAAAATAATTTTTGAATATAATATGATTCAATTGATTAAACTCTAAAAATCTGACTTCAGAACATGTAATCCACATGGAAGACAGGTTGCAATCCAAGTGTAAGTGCTATGGAGTTACTTGGTTTCTGTGTAGAGATTATTGAGGGAGGGGGCGGGCTTAAGAATATGAGTGTAGTAGCATAATTATAGTGAAGTGTGATAATACCAGTAACTCTGTAGGAGACATAGAGTAATTCCAACTCCACCACTGAGCAAATACTGTAGAACATAATGATATGTATAGACAAAAAGACTATGATGTTTCAAAATGGAAAAATGAATTTTTGCAAAAATTTATACATTGCTTTTTCAAGTGGAACAATAACTTTCAGAGTACAAATCTTCTAAAACTGGATTCCTCACTTAATACCAGCAGCACTTTCCCCCAAGACTATCAACTCTCTCACCCTCAGGTTTATTCTTAAATTCTAACTAGTCTAAGTATTGAGTGAAAAATGTTATCCATTTTCACCCTCATTGTTTTAACATCAAGTGATGTTGCTAGAGAAGAAGTGCACAAGACTTGAAAACTGGAGCTATAAAGTCATACTTTCCAGATATACCTGGGATCTAACCAAAGTCATAAAGCTGTTTGTGGTGCCACAGATTGTACGAAACACATAGACACCATTTTTAACTACTGGGAAACACTGTGTCACTCTTATAAAGGCAGTGCTTTCTAATATTTTAGAGATTAAAAATAATGCCAGAAAAAATCCGAAACCTTCCATCCCCTTTACTCCCTAGTCTACTAATCTATTCCACTTTTCCATTCTGTCATAGAGATTGTAATGTCTCTTCTTTTTCAAAACTCCTCTCTTTTCTTCTGCCTCCTACAAATATTTGTGGGGAATCTTACACCTCTAATTACCTTCATTATTCATTCATTCATTGTCTTTGTTTCTGTTCTTTCTCCTTTTCCTCCGTTGCTGTCCTTCCTTCTTTCTTTGATCTTACATTCTCTCTACTGTCTTTGTGCCAATTCTGATTTATAAACATTCGTTCATAAGGAAAGCAACAAATTGACCAGGAAGAAGACTGTCATTCTCTATTTCCTTTGAAATTCCTTATTTCCTTTACCACATATCATCCAGAAAAATGTTTTGTACTTATTCTTTCAGCTTTCTCAAATTTCTCAATGTCACACATTTCTTAAGGTATTATTGTCTGGCCATTATACAAACTATTTTACTTAGTATTTTAAAAAATTGTTTTCAATATCAGTTTATGGTTATCAGCTTACCAAAAATTATACTCATTGGCTTATAAGAAATGTTTGCCAGATTTTATCTCTCTGTAGTATTCGATGGTGTTGTCCTTACCCTGATTTTACAATATGTTCTTCATTGGCTTCTGCAACTCACTTGTTCTGATAGTACCTGATTGTCCTTGTCCTTCTAAATGTCTGACAGTTCTTGCTTTTGTGGGTCATTCTCCCCTACCCACAGTTTAAATGATAGACCTCAGAGCTGTTTTAAGTTTGATTACCTTATATTCTTCTAAACTTTTACTTGACAAGTTTAATAACATATTAACTCATAATTTTATCATTTCTAAGCTGAACACTCTCAAATTGGTATCTTTCTCTAAACTATACTGAGTTTCAGAATGCCACCAGTGAAACTTTATACCAATATTTCCATATAGAATTCTCATTTAGAATTATTTTAACTCAAACTGTTTTACTGAATTCAAGACTTACCCTCACAGGATATTATATAATATAAATAAATTATCTTGTTAACAAATTCTATTAGTATTTATTCCCTCCTTTTTTTTATCCTAACCCAGTTTCATTGACATTTTTATAGTCATTTTATTAAATTTATTACTGAACTTGCTCTTAAATATAGATTTTCTATTGCGAGTGTTTAAATGATTACTGATTACCCTGTACTTGGAATATATCAAGAAAAATATCTGGTCTGTCTACCAATAATCTCTTTTCATAGTGGCTTACCATGTACTATATTGCCAGATTTTTTCTTATTTTTTTAACATTAAAAAGTTAAAAATGTTTTTAATGTTTATTGATTTTGAAAGACAAAGAGTTTGAGTGGGGGAGGGGCAGAGAGTGAGATGAAAACAGAATCTGAAACAGATTCCAGGCTCTGAGCTGTCAGCACAGAGCCCAACATCAGAGGCTCAAACTCAGAACAATGAGATCATGATCTGAGGCAAAGGTGAATGCTTAACCAACTGAGCCACCCAGGCCCCCCTATATTACCAGATTTCTTCTTAAAAAAACAAACACACTCGCTCACAACTAGAGGTGTGTCTATGAGCCAGGCTTAAACTTACATATCTATCTTTGCCATAAAAGATAACATCAAATTATTTAGCTTAGTCCAGGAGGTCCTACATAATCTCTATCATATCTTATTCCGGTACTTCACATCCACTGCCCTCTTTTGTACTTTGTGATCTTCACATATGTTTCTGGAACATAAAACGTTTATGTATTACTTTTATAACGTTTTATTTATTTCTGAGACAGAGACAGCGTGAGCAGGGAAGGGTCAGAGAGAAAGGGAGACACAGAATTTGGAGCAGGCTTCAGGCTCTGAGATAGCTGTCAGCACAGAGCCCGATGTGTCCTCAAACCCACGGACCATGAGATCATGACCTGAGCTGAAGTTGGACACTTAACCAACTGAACCACCCAGGTGCCCCCATAAAATGTTTTTTTAATGACTCTAGTGTTTCTGATTTATTTTGTTGAATGCTCTTGTTGATTTTGCTTTCAACTTGGAAAATTTTTACTTGTTCTAAATTCATACTCAAATGTTTTTCCCTTTGTTAGGTCCCAAAACATATTTTTTCTATCTTTATTATAATTGCATGTTGCTTTTCTTGTCTTCTAGGTAAACTGACTAAAAATCAATGTATACATCCTGAACAGACAGGGCATGTTTAAAGAATTGATGGGGTAGATTTTTCAGGAATCTTATATAAGGATTTCTATGAAGGCCTAGGGCCTTGTGAAATGTAAATGTATTGAAAAGAAACAATTGCACTCAATTAGAGTACTACTCCAAATCTTTTTTATTTTTTCCTAATCCTGCATTAAGGTTAGGCCATTACTATGATAATGCTACAGAAAACAAAGATAACTGTCTTTTTGAGATGTTCTTTAGTTAACATCTGCTTTACAGTTCCATATTTTGGAAGTATCTTCCTTGTCCCTTATTGTCTCTGGTTTATTCCCCCAATTTCCCTTTATATTGTCCTTAGGCAAATTATTGTTCTTGATAGAACTTGCTTATCTAAATATTAACAGTAAGGACGGCACACCATAAAGTACCCATACTGATTGATCGTAGACAAAATAAACATAAGGTAAATGATAAAAATAATATGCATGGAGTTTTTCTATAATACAAGAACCAGATAAATACTATCCTCTATCCTAAAAGAGAGAATATGACTTTAGGAAAATGAAGGCGATGAAAAATCATTGAAAAATGAGAAAGAATATGATAATAGGAAATGATACTTTTTCACTTTAGTGAAAGATACCTAAGGTTTAAATAAAGAGATAAAATAAATGAAACCAATTAAATCAATAATCATTAGAAAAGATACATCTTAAAACTGAATTAGGGAGGTGGATGTCAAGTTTGAAAAATCGTATAATTTCCAGTAGATAAAACCTAGACAGATAAGCAAATAAATACATGTACCCCAAGATATGGTGATGTATTAAAAAATTATGCAAAAGATTACAATTTAGGCATAATTGACATACCTAAAATTATTAACACTGTAATAGAGTAATATAGTCACTAGATAAAAATCTGAATCTCCAGATTAAATGGCATATTTGTCCAAGAAGGGTTGATAGAATGCTCTATATTTTAACTGATATCCTTGTATATTATTGAAGTAATAGAGTAAAAACTTGAATTCCATTGAATTTTGGGGATCTCTGCTTTCAGTTACCACCAAGATAAAGAAAAAACCCTGTGAGTATTCAGGCAAAGACTAGTTACAAAAAAATAAGAAAGGTTCTGGTTTGTCTTAATGTTCTCCACTACAATATTCAATGGAAGATAACCAAGAAGCTTACATATCTTAAGGGAAAATGAGCAGGAACCAAGCATTTCTTTGGGTGGAGGGGGAGGGCAGCCAAGTTCTCATTTAAGTGTAAAAAAATACAGAAAGTTGCAGACACATAAAGCCTTCAAAGATGGTTGTGCCCAAGCATTTCTGGAAAACAAAGTAAAAATGTTAAAATCCATCCAATTTCTGTAATATGAATAAAATAAATCAGAGATTTAGTCAGAAGACTTTCAGTAAGCATTGCATACATTTAAATATGTAACAGAATGAAATATATATTCTATCAGTGGAAAACTAGTGAAAAAATATGGCAAAAGAAAATATTATGCAGCCTTAAAAAATGAAGTAACTTTTTTCATACTAGAATGGAAAAAGTATCAAGGATGAATTTAAAATTTCCTTTTTCTATAACCTATGAGTGTGGGTGTCTGAAATTCTACCATGTATAAACTATGGGGATGTGTGTTAGGTAAAGTGACATAATCTACTCACTGAAACGTATAGTCCATAAAGTGGATAATGAACCAAGCAGAATAGACTTTTATGATTTGTGTTGTAACTGCCCAAAGATAGATGTTTTAGATCAACATAAAGAGTCCTACATAGTCATTCAGGAATGCAGCCTGCATTATGGTCTATAGCTTTAAAGTTATACACAAAATTTTGATTATCATTTTCTGGATTGTACTCAAGTCGTGTATGTGGCTACACATATTGCAAATGAAGCTGCAGGAATATATGCCCAAGGAGAAGTGGAGAAAAGAACAGAAGCTATTTTTTTACTGTGGCATTCATGATAAATAAATAAAATATTTTGAGGATTAAAGCATTGAGCTGTTAAAATATGGTCAAAATGTATTTTTCCTTTTTGTGACTAGAAGGAAAGAGAATATTAATGCCAGAGGATACATGAAAGATATTGTTCTGGAAGATGTGATGGATGGAAAGGGAAGTTGAATGAAGAGTTCAATTAAAATTTTAACTGTTTTAGGCTTTGTTAATCCTTCTGCACCTTGGAGGCACAACCACAACCACCAGGTCACCTAACCTTGTTAAATCCCATCATGTTCTTCCCCAATGCCATCAGCAGTGAGCCCTTGGGACATGTCTCCTTTGAGCTGTTTGAAGTCAGAATTCCAAAGAGAGCAGAACACTTCTGCCCTGAATCCTGGGAAGAAAGGTTATAAGGATTCCTGTTTTTGCAGTATTATTCTGAGGTTTATGTGCTAAGATAGTGACTTCCCATGCCCTAATGGCACTGGTGGCAAGTCTCTCTCTGGGGAAAATTTGATCATGGGAACTTCATCTTGAAGCATAATAGTGCTGGCATCTTGTTCATGGAAAACACTGGACCCAACATAAACTGTACCCAGTTTTTCATTTGCATTGCAAATGTGGTTTGTAGCAAGGTGAAAGAGTATGTAAATATTGTAGAAGACATGAAGCACTTTGGGACTGCTACCCAACCCAAAATTGGCTCCTGGTCACTTAAGGGATGATTACTCAAGAGACAGTTTTGATTTTGATTGGAAGGGAATTGGATCATTACTCAGGAGTCTGTCCACCTGGGGTGAAGGGAGATTCTTGTCTGAAACCCATTTCCATCTCCAAAGCTTCTGTCTAGCCCTTCTGTCTTAAGGGTTAATTTACTGACCTAAGGTCCTTGACCTGTAACAGAACTAATTTACACATTTAGCCCATCTGTATGTTGTTGATTTTATATCCTGCAACTTTGCTGAATTCATGTATTAGTTTTAGCAGGTGGAGTATTTGGGTTTTCCATGTAGAGGATCATGTCAACTGTGAAGACTAAAAATTCGACTTCTTCCTTGCCAATTTGTATTCCCTTTATTTATTTTTGTTGTCTGATTACTGACACTAGGACTTCCAGTACTATGTTGAACAAAAGTAGAGAGTAGGCATCCCTCTCATCTTCCTGACCTTAAGGGGGAAACTCTCAGTTTTTCCCCATTGATGATATTAGCTATGGGTCTTTTGTATATTGCCTTTATGATGTAAGGTATGTCCCTTTTTTATTAAATTTTTATTTTTATTTTTTTTATAAGAGAGAAAGAGACAGAGTGCAAGCAGGGGAGGGGCAGAGAGAGAGAGAAAGACAGACAGACAGACAGAGACACAGAATCCAAACAGGATCCAGGCTCCGAGCTATCAATACAGAGCTTAAGATGGGGCTTGAACTCACAAGCCATGAAATGATGACCTGAACAGAAGTTGGATGCTTAACCAACTGAGCCACCCAGGGTCCCCAAGGTTTGTTCCTTCTACCCCTACTTTCTTGAGGGTTTTTATTAAGAAAGAATATTTTAGGTTCCCAAATGCTTTTTCTGCATCTATTGAGAGGATCATATGGTTCTTATCCTTTCTTTTATTAATGTGATGTATCACAGTGATTTGATTTGTGAATATTGAACAAGCCCTATAGCCCAGGAGAAAATCCCACTTGGTCATGGTTAATACTTTTTTAAATAAACTTTTTTTTTTATATAATTTTTTTTTAATGTTTTTTTATTTATTTCTAGGAGAGAGAGAGAGAGAGAGAGAGAGACAGTGTGATGGGGCGCCTGGGTGGCTTAGTCGGTTAAGCGTCCAACTTTCGCTTAGGTCATGACCTCGCGGTTCGTGGGTTCGAGCCCCGCATGGGGCTCTGTGCTGACTGCCAGCTCAGAGCCTGGAGCCTGTTTCAGTCTGTGACTCCCTCTCTCTCTGACCCTCCCCTGCTCGCGCTGTCTCTCTCTCTCCTAGAAATAAATAAAACATTTAAAAAATAAATAAATAAATAAATAAATAAATAAATAAACTTTTGAATTCAATTTGGTGGCATCTTGTTGAAAATTTGTGCTTTCAGATTCATCAGGGATATTGGCCTATAATTCTTCTTTTTCATTGGGTCTTTGTCTGGTTTGGGAGCCAAGGTAATGATGGCTTCATAGAATGAGTTTGAAATCTTTCCTTTCATTTCTATTTTTGGAACAGTTTGAGAATTGGTATTAAGTCCTCTTTATTTTTTTTTTATTTTTTTTTAAATTTTTTTTTAATGTTTTATTTCTAGGAGAGAGAGAGAGAGAGAGAGACAGCGTGAGGAGGGGAGGGTCAGAGAGAGAGGGAGTCACAGACTGAAACAGGCTCCAGGCTCTGAGCCAGCAGTCAGCACAGAGCCCGACGGGGGGCTCAAACCCACAAACCGAGAGATCATGACCTAAGCGAAAGTCGGACACTTAACCGACTAAGCCACCCAGGCGCCCCTAAGTCTTCTTTAAATGTCTGGTAGAATTCTCCTGAGAAGCCATCTGGCCCAGAACTCTTGTTTGTTGGGAGATTTTTGAAAACCAACTTAATTTCTTTGCTGGTTATAGATCTGTTCAATTTTTCTTTTTTTTAAAATTTCAGTTTTGGTAGTAACGTGAGTTTCTAGGAATTTGTCAATTTCTTCCAGATTGCACACTTTGTTGGCATATAATGTTTGATAATATTCTCTTATTTATGTTTCTGTGGTATTGGTTGTGATCTCTCCTCTTTCGTTTGTGATTTTTGTCTATTTGGGTCCTCTCTCTTTTTGAGAATTCTGGCTGAGATTTATCAAGTTTGTTTATACTTTCAAAGAACCAGTATTTACTTTCATTGATCTATTCTACTGGGTTTTATTGTTTGATTGATTGATTGTTACTATATCACTTATTTCTACTCTAATCTTTATTATTTCCCTTTTTCTGCTGACTTTGGGCTTTATTTGCTGCTCCATTTATAGCTTCGTTAGGTGCAAGTTTAGGTTGTGTTTGGTACCTTTCTTGCTTCTTGAGATCGGCCTGAAATGCAATGTACTTTTCTGTTATGATTGTCTTTGCTGCACCCCAAAGGGTTTGGACTGTTGGCTTTCATTTTCTTGGGTTCCATGTGTTTTTTAAACTTTTTTTTCCCTTTAATTTCCTGGTTAACCCATTCATTCTTCAGTGGTATGTTCTATAACCTCCATGTATTTGAGGGTATTCCTGATTTTTCTTGTGGTTGATTTCAAGTTTCATATTTTTGTGATCTGAAAATATGCACAGCATGATCTAGATTCTGTACCAGTTGAGAGCTGATTTTTTACACAGTACATGATCTATTCTGGAGAATATCCATGTGCTCTCAAGAATGTATACCCTGCTGCTTTGAGGTGAAATGTTCTGAATATATCTGTTAAGTCTTTCTGGTCCAATGTGCCTTTCAAAGCCATTTTTCCTTTATTGATATTCTACTTGAATGACCTGTCCATTGCTGTAAGTGGGATATTAAGGTCCCCTACTATTATTGTATTACCATCAATGAGTTCCTTTATGTTTGTTTTTCATTGGTTTATATATTTGGGTGCTCCCAAGCTGGGCACATAAATATTTACAGTTGTTAGATCTTCTTGATGGATAGACACCTTGATTATGATACAATGTCCTTCTTCATCTCTTGTTGCAGTTGTTCTTAAAAATCTAGTTTGTCTGATATTAGTATGGCTACTCTGGCTCTCTTTTGATGTCCATTAACATCATAGATGGTTTTCCATATTCTCCTTTTCGATCTGCAGGTATTGTTGAGTGTAAAATGAGGCTTTATAGGCAGCATATAGATGGATCTTGATTTTTTTTCATTATGAAACCCTATGTCTTTTGGTTGAAGTGTTTCACCCATTGACATTCAGAGTAATTATTGAAAGATATGAATTTAGTGCCATTGTGTTACCTGTAGAGTTCGTGTTTCTGGTGATGTTCTCTAGTCCTTTGTAGTTTTTGTTGCTTTGGTCTCCCTTGTTTTTTCTCTACTCACAGAGTCCCCCTTAAAATTTCTCGCAGGGCTGGTCTAGTGGTCATGAATTCCTTTAGTTTTTATTTGTCTGGGAAACTCTGTATCTCTCCTCCTATTTTGAATGACAGACTTGCTGGATAAAGAATTCTTGGCTGCATATTTTTCCCAATCAGCTCATTGAAAATTTCCTGCCACTCCCTTCTGGCCTGCCAAGTTTTAAGTCTGCTGCTAATCTTATGTATCTACTCTTGTAGATTGAGGATCTTTTGTTCCTAGCCACTCTCAGACAGCCCACATAGTATAGCGAGGGCAGTCAACTTGCCCTGTGCCACAAGTCTCCTGCATTTTTTTTTTCTTTGACACTGAGCTGAGATTCAAAACCTGTAGTCTTACCGGACTTACAGTACTGCATGGATCTGCCCCCTTCCTCTGGAGTAGAACCACTCCACACTGTGTCTGAAGCCTTCTGTCCCTGAAAAACAGTCCCACATGTGCATTGCTGAAAGCAGCAAAGGTTATATTCCCTCTGGGTCTGCTTCTGCTCTCTGTCAATGAAAGATCTTTAGCTGGTGCCCGCAGGGTCTCTTCTTGGGGAGGCAATATGCAAAGTATTCCAGGAAGGGGAATATTCTCTCCCAGTGCACCCTGGAGATCCCTACACCTCAGCTATTCATTCAATGGCCAGCTCCCTCCTCCCCAGGAGGGTACACCACAGATATACTCCAGAGAAAGCCACATACTTCAAAAACCTCAGAGTTTGAGCTCCAAACTCTGTTTACAAAACAAAACAAGAAAACAAAAAACAAAAACAAAAACCCTGTGACAGTCAGTACTTCTTGCTCCTCAGAGTACTCTGTGGTCCAGAGAGGTTTCCCTTTTGTGTGAACTTGATGCCGAACTTTCTCAACCCCTCTCTCTCCCCATTTGGTCTTTCCATGGAAAGGATTCCCTCCACTCCACGGAACTGCCAGTTTTCTCTCTCCTAGTTCACTTCCATGTACCTCACACCTGCCATGCTGTCTCCCTCCAACTGTGAAGATCCTCCTGCCACTCTGCAGATCTATTTCCTGGGTGTTTCAAGTGATCTTACTACAATATAGCTGTGTTTGAGGAACAAGGAAAGCCCAGAGTTCCCCTACTTCTCTGCCTTCTTAACTCTTCATTCTGTACAAGGATCTGTACAGATCTGAGGTCTCCAGATCCACAAAGAGAGGTCAGTAAAGTCATTTATGTGACCTAAAAGAAAAACATTTTACTGAAAAAAAAAAATCTAGGCTAATCACAAAGTTGGGCCAGCTTTAGACAGACTTGCAAGCCTCTGTGGCCTGGGAAACTGGGAGGGAAACTTCTGGTTCTTCAGTCCTCAAGACTGATTCTTTCAACCAGTGGTCTGAAAATCTCCCAGAAAGTAAATTAGTTCTGTTATAGGTCAAGGGCCTTAGGTCAGTAAATTAACTCTTAAGACTGGCTGGAGGCTGTAACAAGTTCAGGGATGGCAAGGCCGGCAAGACCACCACGGACGACTATGAACATCTCTAAAAACTGTGACTTGTATTTATCCCGACCATCAGACTGTTCCTTTTGTGCCTCAGCAGAGCACCCTTCCACCTCTGTCTGCTCTCAGTTTTCTCTCTTTGTGCTCTCATTACAGTGTTTGGGGTCCTATATTTTCCTTTTCCTCCTCCAAGTCTACCTTGGTTGTAAGAGTTAGGTTTATAATTATAAAATATGAACTAAACAACAGGTTAAAAATTTTTAACTGTTCTTAAGTTTTATTGAGATCTGATTGAAGGACAAAACTATCTTCCAGATGCCTTGGATTATTTTGTGATAAGGAGTTCAGATATTTTACTATATGAAGAAGAGAATTACTTGCCCCTTTTCGATTATAAACAAAAATTATGAAATAGAGACATTGAACATTTGTCCATATCTGTATGGATATTCAAATGATAAAAGTCTCTTTATATTTACACTTGGTTTTCCTCTTGTGGATGGCTTTTCAAAAGCTTTGTTCAAATACCAGGTTTGATCCCTCACTAAACTCGGAACTTACTTTGTGAGGAAACAATTCTTTCTCTTCAGTAGATCATCATTGAAGACAGTGTACTTGAAGTTTAAAATCCCCATTTCCTTACTCTTTTTTTCGATCAATTATTTCATATACTCATGACAGTAAAAATTATTAAATAACATAATTTTGAGCCCTGTTTAAATAAAAGAAAACTTTTCTGAAAAATATGTTTTAAGGTACAATACCATCTTGAGATTTAATAAAACATTAATGCATTTTGCATTTTATTATCTTTTATTACTACCTAGCACCTTATTTACAATAAAAAATAATGAACAAGGATATCTATTGAGATATAATTTCATGAGAAATTACTTCATTCTTACTATGAGACTAAATGTAGACAACAGCACAGTATTGTTCAGGATAAATGAACAGGGTGATTATACCAGGAGGGATAGCCTTCTCTGTGGTGCATAAAGATTCTTAGGCTCAGAAATCTAGTCAAATACAAGTAGGAATATCCCTGAGTGACATTTTCTGGCGGTGGATTAAAGCTCTTTCCTTTAGGACATTCAGAGGTCAGTACTTACAGTTTCACCAGAAACCACTGTCTATTTAAAGTGTCCCTTGTTAGAGGAATGATGGGGATATAGAATTTCCTCAAATTTAATTTCGAAAGATAGAAGGTACTGTCAAAAACAAGCAAAAAAGAATGTGGCAAATGTATATAACAGTATAAAACTAAGTTCTTCTATATACCTATAAATGAAGGCTTCAAATAAAAATGAATATGGTAGTCAAGTAGAAACAAAGCCATGAAGCTTAAAGCCAAAATTATCCTGTGTGCTGAAAATCACTTCCACTCTTTCAATTCTAGAAGTGATCATAGATCTGACATAACTCTGAAGGATTATTTTGCAAGTCCTTTCTGTTGTCATTCTCTTAATCTCAGACTTTTGAGTATTAATGAATTGAATTGGGAATAAATAAGAGAATGCATATAGTGTCAAGCCTAGGTACAATAAACTGTTATGCAATAATAATGATACGGAAAACTTTATTATTCCCAAGATTCACATGTATATATAATCCCGGATCATTTTTAGAGTCACTTAGCTTGCTTAAACACCTTGGGGAACTATGGGATAAACAAGATTTTTTTTTCCCTGAAACTTATTAGAAGATACATTATGTGCATTTTGGGAGCTGAAAATCAGAAGGGGGCTAGGTAAGGAGTGTAGTGAATTTAAAGCTGTTTGTAAAGCCCTACTGATATGTTAGTTCATTGACTGCAGTAGTGAGTTCACAGGCTGTAATGAGGAAAACCTGGAAAATCCCTGGGAAATGTGAAAAGGCTGTTTTCATTGAGGACTCTATTTTCCTTAATTCCACACAGGTGATGTATGTGTTATTTATATATAAACTACTGACTCATCTTTCAATTTTAAGGGCAATGGTAATTGGAAACATTTAAGTGAACGAAAGCATTTGTGTGTGTGTATGTGTGTGTGCATGCATCCATGTGTGTGGCAAGGTCACCAAAATAATTGTTGAAAGACTTTTTGAATTGAATATAGTTATCTGCTTTACTCAGTGGAATAGTAATTTCAAAACAGTTATTCCTCACATCCATATTTCCTTCAGTTCCTTAAATCCTTATTTTCTTCAATGCTGAAATTCTTACAAATGAAACATTTTACATCATCTTCCTCCTAATCCCATGCTAGGAATTGAGTGAACATTTGTCAGGGAACAGCAGAATCTTGTATTTTGTTCATTACAGTTCTCCTTATACTTGCCTATAATAATTTATAAATATTTTACCCAGCTTATTGGACATAGTTATAAAACCCTTTTACAGGATACATTCTCTGTCTCATTCTTATGTTCATTTTTTACTGGCTTTGACAGTTCTCCAAATTCAAGTAAATCTATTTAAAATAAATGGGTCAGGCATATTTTCAAGCTGTTTATTATCTCTGTACATTTCTTATGGAATGAACAACATAGATATAGTGTCTGTTTATACTAAACAGGGTGAAATCAGAATATTTCTTTTGTTTATAAGACATTTATTCAATGAGGAAGGATCCAAGTTGGTCAGAAGGACCCAGAAATCCCAGAGAATGAATAATTCTTTATAGAATTCCATAGTGCTGTATATCTCCGCACATGTTTGAGGTCAGGGGCACTTAGATCTCTAGCTCAGGAAAGAAGTTTAGCTCAATTTTGAATGCTCAGGTGATGGTGATCCTTTGAAATTGTAAGCATAGGAAAATAAAAACATCTCCACCTATTTAATTAAGATGTACTCCCTTACTCCAAAAAGCTAAATTTATATGTGACAAAGACATGCACTTTCCACTGAGAATTTCACCTATCATTAAATTTCATAAATCCTTTCTAAATTTTATTTTAAAACTTGGATCTTCTAAATGGGTACCAATTTCCCAAAACTTATATGTTTGTAATTTTTATAAAGTGTTATTATAGGTTTTTCATTTTGTTCTTCACAGATTGGAAAGGCTAATATCATTCTGTCCATTTTACAGATTAAAATAAAAAGAGAGACTTAGCTTAAATAATGGATCACTGGCCATATCGAAAAAGCCTTATCCTGATTCCTGTTCACTGCTATTAACTTTGTAGTTATGTTCATTTCACTTTCTAGGATTTTATTTACTCAGACTCAACCATGTATTTTTTTTAAATGTGTACAAAATTTATTTGTGTGTGTGTGTGTTTGTTTATATTTTAGAGTGAGCATGAGTGGGGAGAGGGGCTGAGGGAGAGAGAGAGAATCTTAAACAGATTCCATGCTGAGGGTGGAGCTGAACAAGGGGCTCAATCCTGTAACCCTGGGATCATAGCCTGAGCTGAAATCAAGAGTTGAACACTTAGCCTACTGAGTCTCACAGTCACCGCCAAACACAAAATCATTTAAAAGGTGTAGAATCACTTAAAAATATCTAAGTGCGTCCTTTGTAGGAGGGGCCATAGGAATATGAAATAGGCTATATTTCAGTTAAACACAAGACAGAGAGGCCCTATAGGAATTCTGCCGTATTCTTAGTCCACCTCCCCCTAACGGGGCATTCCAACACTTGCAGTAAGAAATATGCTTTATTTGAGGCCCTACGAGTAATAAACAGCAGAAGAGGGAGTTGTGGACGCTGGTTTAAGCCTCAAAACTATTCTTTTTTTTTTTTTTAATGTTTTATTTATTTCTAGGAGAGAGAGAGACAGCGTGAGCAGGGGAAGGTCAGAAAGAGAGGGAGTCACAGACTCTGAAACAGGCTCCAGGCCCCAAGCTGGCAGTCAGCACAGCGCCCGAGGCAGGGCTCGAACCCACGAACTGCGAGATCATGACTTAAGCGAAAGTCTGACGCTTAACCAACTAAACCACCCAGGCGCCCCGCCTCAAAACTATTCTTTAAGAAATTCATTTGATCTTGCTTCGTGAACTCTTTCTACTACTTTTTTTTTTTTTAAAAAGCTAAGATCATTTAAAATCTTCAAGGTTTAAAAATATGTGAACCCATTTTGTACATTTCAGCATTACTCCAGTTCTAAAGCTTTTAGTCTTGTCATATTGTCCATGAAATATTTGATAGATTTGCTCTTGAGCATCATATTTGCTTCTACAAACATTCCTCAAGTACGAAGAATTTATAATTTTCATCATATCTGACAGCACTGGCAGACACACTCTCAATTGACTTGCTGCATATTTTCGATATACATAAATTATGAAAGCAGCATTTGTTTGTTTACAATTTTAAGCTCTCAGAGCAGCAAAACAGATTATAACATAGACTTCTTCAAAATTAAATGAAAAGGATATTCAAATTATTTTAGAATAAAATACCCTGTAATTTGTTGTAGAACATTGAAAGTATTTGAAGCAACAAAAATAATGGCAGTGAGAAGAAAACAAAACTGGGGCAGCTCAGTTGGTTAAGCATCCAACTTAGGCTCAGGTCGTGATCTCATGGTTTGTGGATTTGAGCCCCATGTCAGGCTCTGTGCTGACAGTTCAGGGCCTGGAGCCTGTTTCAGATTCTGTGTCTCCCTCCCCAATGCAGGCTCTGTCTTTCAAAAATGGAGAAGTGTTAAAAAAATTTTTTTTCAATAAAAAAAGAAGAAAGCAAAACTGATAAACACTGTGAGATAAACACTTTGGGCTATTAGTGTATGTACTGCTTTAAATACACATTGCTAAACTGCCTTAACATCAAAGAGTATTCGAATTTGTAAGTTCAAGGTAGTATACAGCTTTATGTTTCAAGTTTCAGCTTGGTGAAAATTGAATCAGCTGAGTTGCAAAATCAAATTTATCATAAAAGTAGTAACTGACCATTAACTACTATGTAATGCTGTAAACATGACCCTATCACAAAACTACAAGACGATCTCTTCTAGAACATGACAAACAGTTAAGAGGAACAGGAAAAGTCAGTGTATTTGTCACTAAGAACAAGAAAGATAAAAGGAACATGATCTTGTGCTGTTTCATTGTTTTCTTCACAATTTTAAGACACGCACTGTGCTCTTAATGGCAAATGCCTAGAGGAATGGTGCCTTCATTTTAAATTACAGCTATGTATGTTTAAGACATTGTATCGGCATTTTCAAGGAGTTCTTTTCTATACTAGATATTTTGTTTTAAGTGCAGCAAAAGGCCAAGCTCAAATTCATTCCTAATGAGCCATGTGTTAATGTCAAAGTCTCTGCTGTCCACTCAAATGCCAAAGAACACATCTGACTTTATAATGAGCCAAACAGTGGTCTCTTCATAATCTCTGTTAGCCTTCTGTTAGATAGCTGCATCCAAAATTTATAACACAGTGATGGAGGTTGTTGCTGTAATGTCTGGAATCCAATCAAAGATGTAAAACTTCTTATGTTGCGTCAGTATTATTACCAAGTCTTTACCATTCTATCTCCACATTAAATAAACTGGTGCAACAAAATCCAAATGGAATCTTGCCTGATTTTAATTTACTCTGTACACTAATGGGGGAGAGATCAAAACCAGATGACAGGCATCAAAACAATCAGCCAGTAGCAGGGTGCTTGGAATATAGGCAAAAGTCTGAAATGGTACTGCCAAATCTTCCCTCCCTCACCCCTGGAGAACACCCATTTCAACTAACCACCTTATTTCTTATACTTTTAGGTTCTAAATTTGTTTGGTTCCTGATTTCACACTCACTGACACTCAAAAAGTTTAATGTTTATCTTTTTTTATTCTCTAGAAAATGTGTCATACCTGCTTAACATGAAAATGAATATCTTTACATAGTCATGGATAATTGATAGGCTATCTAAAAATATGGGGGCTTGGGGATGTTTTCAGTGAAGTGCCATACATATACATAACATGACAACTGTGAGTGGAGATTAGATGTATAATTCAGGAAAGTCTGTAAAATTGAGGGATATTTACATTTTTGTTTCATTTCCTAGTGAGTAAGTCTATATTCCTAGATAGATTTTCAGAGTATTTACACTTAAGTTTAATAGGGAAATTAGAATATTCATACATAAGTTGGAAACATATTTTACTTTGGTAGTGATAGAACTGCATAGACATGCATCAGGAGAAAAACAAGAAATAAGTAGAAAAACTCACATTAGAAATAAATTCAGTTAAGTGTTACTGTCTTTGATGGATGAGAGTTTAAGAATTTTTACCTACTTGTAATTTGTGAATTGTCGATAATGAGACTGCATTTTTAAAGTTTCAGTTTAAGTACATGAGTATCCATCTCCGGCACCACATAAATTAAGCCTGATACTGAGTTCTACTCAATGGAAGAAAGGGGGCAAGCATAATAAAATGATGTCACTCTCTGAATACATTTGCTGCATGCTTCAGGATCTATCTAACATTTTATTGTTTTTTTTTTAACAAGTTTTTTTTAATGTTTATTTTAGAGAGAGAGAGAGACAGAGTGCGAGCAGGGGAGGGGAAGAGAGAGGGAGACTCAGAATCTGAAGCTGTCAGTCCAGAACCTAGTGTGGGGCTTGAACTCATGAGCCAGGTTGTTCATGACTTGAACAGAAGTCAGACACTTAACTGACTGAGGCACCCAAGGGCCCCTAACAAGCTTTCTTAAACATGTTGTAGTAAAGGAATTAGCAACTAAAATGATACTTTACATACAATTTCTTGCAATGTATATGTTTATAAAATAAGTAATTTTAAACAATATGAAATATAGCATGTACCTAAGAATTAATATTTTTAAAATGTGCAAAACTTGTGCAGTAAATTTGCAGAAGGACAAGCTAATTCTAAAATTAACATGAAATTACAAGAGAGCAAAATAGCCGAGATGGTTTTGAAAAAGGTAAAAACTAGAGGACTTACACTGTCAGATGTCAAACTACTCACCAAACTATTGTGATTATGACAGTGTTGGCAAAGAAGAGATGGTAATTGTTGAAAAGATCAACTTACTTCAAAGCTAAAAGTGGAAATTGGTGTAGGATGCATCTCCAACTGAGGAATAAGGGAGAACAAAAAGTGAGAGAGACTGATTCTCAAATTTGTATCTTTGGCTCTGATATCTCCCTCGAGTTACAGATTCATAGGGGTGCCTGGATGGCTCAGTCGGTTAAGCGTCCGACTTCAGCTCAGGTCATGATCTCACGGTTCCTGGGTTTGAGCCCTGCGTTGGGCTCTGTGCTGACAGATAGCTCATAGCTTGGAGACTGTTTCAGATTCTGTGTCTCCCTCCCTCTCTGATCCTCCCCTGCTCGCGCTCTCTCTCTCTCTCAGAAATAATAAAATAAAAAACATTAAAAAATTTAAAAAAGAATTACAGATTCATATATCCAGCAATATAGTAGGCCATATCATTTTGTTGTGTAATATACACCTGAAATTTAGCATGTTCTAAAACTGTGGACTTATTATAGTCTTCTTTCAAATCTGTATCTCTCTTAGTAAATGTTACAGTCCCATTCAAACAAAAATGTGGTTATCATCCTTATTTCCTTTGTTTTCCTAATTCCATCCAGTTTATATTTCTTTCTTCTCTACTACTACTATGTAGTCTAAAGCACATTTATATTGGGGCATCCGGGTGGCTCAGTCAATTAAGCATCTGACTTCTGCTCAGGTCATGATCTCACCATTTCTGAGTCCAAGCCCCATGTTGGATTCTGTGCTGACAGCCCTGAGCCTACTTTGGATTCTGTGTCTCCCTCTCCCTCTCTGCTCCTCCCCTGCTCATGTTCTGTCTGTCTGTCTCTCTCTTAAAAGTAAAGAAACATTAAACAAAATAAAATATTTTTTAAAAATTACATTTATCTTTTGCATAAAACAAAGCAATTGTTTCCTACTTGATTTCCTGATTCCCCTCTTGCCCACCTCTTTACAATTTGTCCTCATCACAGCAGACTTACCTTTAAAAAACAAAAATTGTGCCTCTGTACAAAACAAATATAATAATAATAATAATTCTAAGAATAATTGTCACCTTCCAACCTCTGCACACTCTTTCTCTTACATATACTATACTACCATACACAGATTCAATGTGATTTTTTATTCTTTTTCTAATTTCATGAACATACATAGTTTCTATCTTAAATCCTTTGAACAAGCTGTACTCTTTACCTGAAAAGTCCTTTAACTTGATCTTTATAGGCTGACTCCTTACTGTTGTGACCATAGCTATCATGTTTCCTCTACCTGGTCAGTCCATTTAAAATAAAATCTTGATACCTAGGCTATTTAATATTTGACATAATACTTACAATAATCTGATATTACTGATATGCACAATGTCCAATTCCATATAAACTTAGAAACCAGGACCCTGTTCTTAGCTGTATCCTGGCGCCTAAAATATTGCCCACCGTGTGTAACTCTTTTTAAAATTGTGAAATGTCGAATGACTGATGAATTGCAATGAAGGGCATAACGAGACCAATGATTGAATTAGAACTGGAATCCTCATCCTAGAGAAGGCAGGAAAAAGAGTCAAACCAAGATAAAATATTAGAATAGGGAAACCAAGAAGCTATTTTCTCTGCAAAGACAGATACCAAAGTGAAAAACTTATTCATAATATTCTTCTTTTGGAAATTGTCTCAGATTGGAATATAATAATTACAAGGTTTTCACATATTTTGAGTAGCTGTATTGGCATAGAACCTTTACACCTATACTTTCTATTATCATACTATCCCATGTTGCTTGTATTAGATTCTTGTATTGTCCTTTCGCCTTTTGTTCAAATCTTAATAGGTGTAACGACTACTTACTCATTATTCTAATGAAGTTAGATAGTTAGGAACTATGATGTAGGTTATTATCTAAATACTCTAATGAAACTCCTTTGCACATGTAGTAATGAAAAATAGTAGATAGCAAACACTATGTACTTTCTTTTCATTAGGAAAACTACAGCCTATTCAAGTAATGTAACTTTATTTATAGCTTCTATTGCCACTATTTAATTTATTCTAAGAATTGCTAATAAGCCAATATTAAAACAATAGAGGAATAAATGTTTTAAGATAAGTAGCATTCTAACTATGATTCAAAATTATAATTCAGTGTTCATAGACTAGTTCCCTCCAGGGGGGAAAAAAAGGTTTGTGTTGTGTTATGATATTACAATGTAAATCATATTAAATCTGTGGTTTAGAATTATGTTCTAATGAATAACTTGTGATAGAAGGCAATCAAACAATTCAAGAAAATGCTTAGCATCAGTTATAAAAGTGTAGTAAATATAATAATTATCAAATACATCTAAATGAATGTGATATTTTATCTAGGACTACATTTGAGGACATGGTAGTACTATGAATCATAATGATATAGTTGTAAATTACTGTGTTTTAATTTCTTTCTTTCTCTTTTTTTACTTTTTGCTAGTAATTGTTTTGTGTTCCCATATTAATGATATTTAGTAAATTTTTTGCATTTTATGCTGTTTAAAGTTATAATATACTGTCCTCAGGCACCTGGGTGGCTCAGTTGGTTACGTGTCTGACTTCAGCTCAGGTCATGATCTCACGGTCAGTGAGTCTGAGCCCCACATCGGTTTCTGTCCTGACAGCTCAGAGCCTAGAGCCTCTCTCTCAGCTCCTCCCCCTCTCATGCTCTGTCTCTCAAAAATGAATGAATGTTAATTTTTTTAAATTATAAGACAGTGTCCTTTCAATAAATACACAAAAGCTCATATTTTAAGTTCCAACTACTTGATGGTATAGCTCACATTTTACATTTATAAAGCATTGAATTTCAATATAACTACTTTATGGAATAAATCAATCTTTAAGAACTATGATATGGATCATCATCCAAGTACTCTTCTTTCTTAGAATCAAATGATCAGCCTTGGCAAAAAATTATGTTTGAATCCACTTAGAAATATGGTATGTATGTACAGTATGGTATGGCATGGTATGGTACAGAATGGTGTGGTATATGTGTGATTGCCTTATATACTTAAAAGATCCCAACAGATTGAGTAAAACTCTCAACCCAGATCTCAATTAATGGTATATAGAATAACAACTGTAGAAGGCTAGAGGAATCCCTTTACATCTGTGTCATGTTACTGAACTCTATCTCAGCTAATACTCAATCTGTTCCCTGAACTGGTTGAAAGCTGAAACCCTGGATTAGACTTCTTTGGTTCAAATCTCTGATTTGCCACTTAATAGCTGTTTGAACCTTGGTAGTTTACTTAATTTCTCTGCATTTCAACTTTCTTATGTATAAGGAGGAGATAACAGTGGTATCTAAGCATTATGATTTGAATAATTGTGTCCCCCTCAAAATTCTTGTATTGAAACCTTAGCCCCAAAAGATAATGGTCTTTGGGAAGCCTTTGGGAAGTGGTTAGATTATATGGATACCCAGGTTCTTCCATAATCTTATTGGAGATTTAATATCATAAAACCTCACAAAGAGAATATTTCACAAGGAATGAAATAATTATCCTATAATTTTTCTCCATATAGAACTATTTCTTATATTTAGAAGGGGCAGATATGATAGGAGTAGGAAATTACCATTTATAAAGTTTTTAGAAAGCATATACAGTTGAGGGTTAGATCTAGATACATTGTTATTTCCATAATACTTCTTGAGCAATAAGTCATTCAACTTTTCTAACACTGTCAGCTAAAAAAATCCATCTTTATTTAATTTTTCTGATCATGATAAGTATAATCTTCAGTCCCCATCATCTATGTCACCCATCCTTCCATCCACCTCTCCTTTGGTAATCATCAGTTTGTCCTCTCGAGTTAAGAGTCTGTCTCTTTGCTTGTTTCTTTCTTCCCCAGTCTCTTTTCCTCTCCTTTGCTTGTTTTTGTTTCTTGAATTCCATATGAGTGAACTCATATGATTTTGGTCTTTATCTGACTGACTTGCTCTGTAACTCTATCCATCTTTTCGCAAATGGGAAGATTTTATTCATTTTTGTGGATGAATTATATTCTACTGTGTATATATACCATATCTTCTCTTTCCATTCATCATTTGATGGAAACTTGGGCTGCTTCCATAGTTTGGCTAATTATAAATAATACTGCAGTAAACGTAAGGATGTATGTATCCATTTGAATTACTGTTTCTATAATTTGGGGGTAAATACCCAGTAGTGTACGTAGTGAATCATAGGATAGTTCTTTTTAAAATTTTTGAGAAATCTCCATACTGTTTTCTGCAGTAGCTGTGTCAGTTTGCATTCCCACTAACAGTGCACCAGAATTCATTTTTCTTCACGTCCTTGACAACAACTGTTGTTTCTTGTGTTTTTAATTTTAGCCATTGTGACAGGTGTAAAGTGATAGCTCATTGTAGCTTTTGTAAAGTTTATTTATTTTGAGAGGGTGCACATGCACACACAAGTGAGGGAAGGTCAGACAGAGGGAGAGAGAATCCATATTCAGCATGGAGCCTGATGCGAGGCTCTGTCTTATGACCACGAGATCATGACCTGAGCTGAAATCAAGAGTCAGACTCTTTGGGGCGCCTGGGTGGCTTAGTCGTTAAGCGTCCGACTTCCAGTTAGGTCATGATCTCGGGTTCATGGGTTCGAGCCCCACGTCAAGCTCTGTGCTGACTGCCAGCTCAGAGCCTGGAGCCTATTTCAGACTCTGTATCTCCCTCTCTCTCTGACCCTCTCCTGCTCACGCTGTCTCTCTCTCTCTCTCCTAGAAATAAATAAAAATATTAAAAAAAAAAAAAGAGTCAGACTCTTAACTGACTGAGCCACTCAGGCAACCTATCTCATTATAGTTTTAATTTGCATTTCCCTGATGATGAGTGATGCTGAGTATCTTTTCATGTGTCTCTTGGCCATCTGGTCTTCTTTGAAGAAATGTCTATTCATGTCTTCTGCCCATTTTTAATTGGATTACTTTTTGGGTGTTGAGTTGTATCATTTCTTTATATATATTATATATATTTCTTTATATTATATATTATATATATACATTATATATATATAATTTGCAAATATCTTTCCCCATTCCATAGGTTGTCTTTTAGTTTTGTTGATTGTTTCCTTTGTGGTGCAGAAGGCTTTTATTTTTATTTAATCCCAATAGTTTATTTTTGCTTTTTGTCCTTGCTTCAGGAGGCAAAATATTGCTCACTAGCAAAAATATTGCTACTGCCAATGTCAGAGAAATTACTGCCTGTGCTTTCTTCAAGGATTTTAATGTTTTTAGGTCTCACATTTAAGTTTTTAATCCATTTTGAATTTATAATTTTTGTATATGGTGAATGAAAGTGGTCCAGTATAAATCTTGTGCATTTTTTAATCTAATTTTCCCAGCACCACTTATTGAAGAGACTTTTTCCCATTGTATATCCATTCCTCCATTGTCAAAGATTAATTGACCATATAATTGTGGGCTAATTTATAGGGTTTTAATTATATTCCATTGATTTGTGTGTCTGTTCTTATGACAGTCCTATACTGTTTGAATTACTACTGCTTTGTAATATAACTTGAAGTCTAGAACTGTGAATTTTGTGTTTTAATTCTGTCTTAGTTTATATTAAACTAGGACCTTAGGATCTATATATTGGGTGTGGTAAGGCATTACATTTTGTAATAGTCAAGGCATCAAGTCATTGATTTTTTTTCAGCTCATTTATTTTCTGGTATGCATAGGAATTAAGAGATTCCAAACTGCATAGAAAATTTCTCAGAGCACAGATCTACAGAGCTCATGTTACTAATGTACATTGTGAGGATACATTCATCTAAAGAAGCAATATGGTTATTACTTACATTTATTAAGCAATATGGTTATTACTTACATTATTACATTTATTCACTTATTCAGCATTAGGTTTTGAGCATCAGTTATGTCCTAGGCACTATCAAGCATATTGCAGAAACATCTGATAGCAACAGTAATCAAAACAAACTCCCTGTCTTCGTGGAAGAGAGAGATAAGTACATAAGCAGATGCGTAAATTAGATTGTTTTGGAATGTGATGAGTGGTATGAAAGATATCAGAGAAGGTGACTGGAAAAGGAAAGAAAGAAAGGAGAATCATTTTCAATTAGCTCAGACTTCGTTGAAGAGATGACATTTGAACTGAGAACTGATTAATGAGATAGGTGTAGTTGGATGATCTGGGGAAGAGTGCTTCAGGCAAAGGGAATATTTAGTCATGCTAGTGAAATAAAAATGAAGTTATCTTGATAAAAGGAGCATGAAGATGCTCTTTGTTCACCATAGGTGGAACAAAGTGGGGGAATAAAATGTTAACAGGAGATGAAATTAGCAGAGTAGAGGGAATGGTATTTTGAAGTCTCTTGAGCTGTGTTAAGGTTTTGCATTGATTTCTAATCATAAGAATATCTTAATTTTCTGGAATCTCAGAGATACATAGAGATGACAGGTGATAGATAGAGAGAGAGAGAGAGATAATTCAACTTTAATTAGGTAGCATGGAACAAAACTTTTCAAAAACCTTTCACAGTCATTAATCATGGCAATAAGCAACGACCAGTGAACTGTGGTTCCTTCATATCTTTAAAATGTGCCATGTATTCTGGCAATTACTTCTCTACCTTGACAAATTCAGCACCAAATGCTTCACTGTTTGTGTTACATATTAATAAGATAAAACATGTGGACAAGTTTTTCTCCTGGATTCTTGTCTCTAGTATTTTTCAGTGTGGAATAGTGTTAAGTAAAAAGAATAACCTGAAAATCTACAGTAGAAACCAACAATACCCACTACACCATGCTCATGAGCTGGTTAGTGTATTCAAAGACTTTAACCTAAAAATCCTGGCTCCCTATTTCAGATTCTGTGTCTCCCTCTCTCTCTGCCCCTACCCCACTCATGCTCTGTCTCTCTCTGTCTCAAAAATAAATAAACTACAAAAAAAATTTAAAAATCCTGGCTCCTTCCCTGTCCAAATGAGGCATTTGGTTTTCATAACAGTTATTGGTATGAGGGGTATTGATACTTTTATTCATTAAGTATTTAATATAGTCAAACATAACTAATACAATACCTTTAGAGCATCATAACTTTGAAAAAAAACAAATGATAATTTGCATAAAAAGTTATTATAAATTTAGGTTAAGTAGAAAAATATGTGACAAATTACATAATAAAGATATCTACAAATTCTTTGGGAACATAGAATAAATATCTCCAATATTGAAAGAATTAGAGATTCTAACCCCAGGAATCCAGAAAAGTTGGATATATTTGTTTGTATCCCAGTAAGGATGTTGGACCTCTTTCAGAAATAGACACACCCTCCTCCCTCTGGCCTACCTCCCTCCCCCCTGCCACAGTAGGAGCTAAAGCAGTAGACTGGGCCACTGGCCAAAGAGAACCAAATCTCTTAGTTTGGAATTTCTAAAAATTTAAACAAGTCAAACTAGAAAAGTATAGTCAAGGTGTTTGTTGATATTGTGTTTGTTTGTTTTTTAAATCTGTATTTCATCAGGTAATTCCATAACAAAGACTAAACTCAAACATTTAGTATATATAAACTGTCTTTCATACAGTGCTTGCTCAATAAATATTTGAATATATAAGGAAATATATTCTAGTTGTGCTGCTAAGGCCTCCCTGATTGGTACCCTGCCTGTGTTTTGTAACGTCAAATTATCCTCTTAGTTGTATTGATCAATTCTTGTTCACTGTAATTCTTGCTTACCTGCAAAGTCCTTACCTATATTTTTGGATTTTTTCTTGATACTGATTTCTATTTGAGATTATTCACAATCACTATTAATGTGTTGGTTTAACTGACAATTAATATTTCTGAGACATACTCCCATTTAAATACCCTTTTTCTATGGCCAACAGGCAACAAACAGGTCTAGTGAACAGATTTTATGTGTTTCCTTTTTGGTTACTAGATATTTTTGGCTTACTAGATGTTCTGTTTTTGCTAAATTGCTACCATGCTAAGTTTAATTGATGGTACCATGCAAATATCCTTAAAGTAAAAAGTGTACCTAGGTCCTTTTACTCAAAATGAACACTTGAAAACATTGTGATTTTGATGCTGCTGTTAATTACAATATTTCTTTCAAGCTATTGTTAATTAAACTACACTTGGATTTTATTATTGTCTGTCAAAAATTTAGTTGAGTTTTTGTAGTATATGTAACTCTAGTAGCAAGTAAAGAGTTTAATTCTATACTTACTATTTTCTCTGCCATTTATATAAAAATGTTTCACCTGAGTATTTTTATGGCAACCCTAATTATAGCATTTAATAACCATAACAGTCTTCTGTATATTAATATTCACTCATAGATTGGAAGCATCTTAATGGTCCTCATCATTTGTCCATTCTAGTTGTGCCAATACAGAGCATTATGTTTTTCTGGAACATAAAATGTGCTCAGTAAATGTAATTGAAGACATGGATGAATGAGAAAACCATGTGAAAACTTATATCAACATTAAGAGTAAGGTTCCTTGGCATTCTTTTCTTTTTAACGTTTATTCACTTTTGAGAGAGAGAGACAGGCCAACAGAGTGTGAGCAGGGGAGAGGCAGAGAGAGAGGGAGACACAGAATCTGAAGCAGACTCCAGGTTCTGAGCTGTCAGCACAGAGCCTGACATAGGGCTCAAACTCACAAGCCCCAAGATCATGACCTGAGCTGAAGTTGGATGCCCAACTGAATGAGCCATACCCAGATGCTCCAAGGATACATGGCATTTGTTTTTAAAAATAAATAATTTTTTTTCAGAACTTCAAGGACAATAACTTTAATCCTTTCTAAAAACAAGGTAAAGTATTGCTTTCTAATCTTTAATAAATACTGACATTTTCAACTATTCATTTTATGTATTTGTCAAGACAGAGACATTTTTGTCCATGACTTTGTCCATGACTTCACATTTTAATTCTCTTAGGATTTTCTGATAAATACAATCTGGTTCTCTTGATTTACTCTAATTCCTCATCTGGCTCATAATTTATTGCTTTGAGAATTTTGACTTTCAGATTTTTTCTTAAAACACCTTTAGCATAATGATTTCCCTTTGTCATATTACGCTACTATAAAAGGCATGTATACAATAAATTCTGTAGCCTTAATTCTCACCATTTTTCTTTGATGCATTAGGGCATAAATGAAATAACATAGTACTACTTCCAGCATATGGTTATTTTTTATGAATTGCTTTTAAATAATTTCTAAGCATTTATTTTTTTATTCTTGGTATTTATTTTTTCTTTTCTTCCAAGTTTTTATTTAAATTCCAGTTAGGTAACAAAAAGTGTAATATTAATTTCAGGTACAGAATTTAGTGATTCAGGACTTCCATACAACACCTTGTGCTCATTACAAGTGTCATCCTTACCTTAGTCCTCATCACTTATTTCACCCAGCCCCCAGCCCACCCCCACTCTGGTAACCATCAATTCTCTGTCATTAAGAATCTGTTTCTTGGTTTTCCTCTTTTCATTACCCCCATGTTCTTTTGTTTCTTAAATTTCACATATGATGAAATCATATGGTATTTGTCTTCCTCTCACTGACTTATTCCACTTAGCATGTCTAGCTCCATCCATGTCATTGAAAATAGAAAAATTTCTTTTTTTTAATGGCTAATATTCTATTGTGTTATACACACACACACACACACACACACACACACACACACAGCATCTTCTTTATACACTTGCCAGTCGATGGGCTGACATAATTTGCTGTTATGGATATTACTACTATAAACATTGGGATGCATGTATCCTTTCAAATTAGTATTTTCATTATTTTTGGGGTAAATACCAAGTAGTGCAATTGCCAGACCCAAAATAGTTCAATTTTTAACTTTTTGGGGAAACTCCACAGTGGCTGCACAAGTTTGCATTCTCACCAGCAGTGCAAGACCATTCCCTTTTCTCCTCTTTGTGGGCACCTATTATTTGTTATATTGTTGATTTTAGCCATTATGACAGATGTGAAGTGATATCTCATTGTAGTGTTGATTTGTATTTCCCTGATGATGAGTGCTGTTGAGCATCTTTTCATGTGTCTATTGGCCATCTGTATGTCTTCTTTGGAAAAATGTCTATTCATGTCTTTTGTCCATTTTTTAATTGGATTATTTTTTGAGTGTTGAGTTTGATAAGTTCTTTATAGATTTTTGATACTAACCTGATATGTCATTTGCAAATATCTTCTCCCATTCCATTCCAGAAGTTGACTTTTAGCTTTGTTGACTGTTTCCTTTGCTGTGCAGGAGCTTTTCATTTTGATGAAATCTCAGTAGTTTATTTTTGCTTTTGTTTCCCTTACCTCAGGAGACCTATCTATAAGAAGTTACTACAGCTAATGTCAAAAGAGGTTACTGCTTGTGCTCTACTCTAGGATTTTAATGGTTTCAAGTCTCACATTTAGGTCTCTAATACATTTTGAATTTATTTTTGTGTATAGTATAAGAAATTGGTCTAGTTTTGTTTTATTGCATGTTCTGTCCAGATTTTCAAACATCATTGTTGAAGAGACTGCATTTTTTCCTGGTTTGTTGAAAATTAATTGACCATATAGGTGTGGGTTCATTTCTGAGTTTGCTCTTCTGTTCTTTTGTTCTGTATGGCTATTTTTGTGCCTGTACAATACTCTCTTGATGACTACAAGTTTGTGATATGTCTTGAAATCTGGAATTGTGATGCCTCCAGCTTTGCTTTCCTTACTCAAGTTTGCTTTGGCTGTTTGAGGTCTTTTGTGTTTCCATACAAATTTTAGGATTGTTTGTTCTAACTCTGTGAAAAATGTTGTTGGTATTTTGATAGGGATTGCATTAAATGTGCAGAATGTTTTGAGTAATATAGACATTTTAACAACATTTGTTCTTTCAGTCCATAAGCATGGAATGTTTTCCCCTTTTTTGTGTGTCATCTTCAATCTCTTTCATCAGCTTTTTGTAGTTTGTAGAGTACAGATCTTTAACCTCTTTGGTTAGGGTTATTCCTAAACATATTATGGCTTTAGGTGCATTTGTAAATGGGATTCATTACTTGGTTTCTCTTTTTGATGCTTCATTTTAGGTATATAGAAAGGCAACAGATTTTTGTACATTGAGTTTGTATCCTGCAATTTTACTGAATTTGTGTGTCAGTTCTAGCAATATTTTGGTACAGTTTCTTTTGGGGTGGGGAGTTTCTACATAGGGTATCATGTCATCTGCAGAGTGAATGTTTGACTTCTTCCTTGCTAATTTGGATGTCTTTAATTTCTTTGTGTTGTGTGGTTGCTGTGGCTAGGACTTTCAATACTGTGTGAAATAACAGTGGGAAAGTGGATATCCCTGTCTTGTTCCATTCTAATTAATATTAAATTTTATTCTATATTTTGTGCTTTTACCTAGTTCTGTTTTCTTGATCCCCAAATGTCATAAGCATGTGTTTGTATGTACATTTGAGTGTTTTAATACAGTGTTCTTTAGGTTGTTTTTTACTACTTTGTATATGGGAACAAATTTACATCTTTGCAAATGATGTGATTTTGAACACTTAAATGCCATTCAGTAGCTCTCTCTTTCTTACTCTTCCACTCTTTTAACTTTCTTTAAAAAGCAAAAAAAGAAAAAAAAGAGAGAAATCCAGAAAACATGTAGAATTTATATACCTTCACTTTGAGCCTCTCAAGAATACCTTAATCCAGAGTAACTCATCCTTTGACCTTGAAACACTTTTAAAGCTAAGAAAGAAGAGTTTTTGCTATTTCTTTCTCACCGTTGCTGTCATGACAACTCCTGTTTATGCTTTTTTGTTCACATTTTTCTCTTTCCAATTTGTACATTTAAACTTACATCCATCAAAGTAACAAAGAAAATTCTAATATTGACAGTTCCAACTTCTGGAATGTTTTAGACTTTTCCCACTGAGATAACTGAGTTTCTCTTTCATTATTTGCATCGGTGAAGGAGCAATTTTTTACTCATTTATAACCATGACCTCCATGCCTAGCTCAGGTCTCATTATATATTAGGTGCTAAATAAAAGTTATTCAATAATGTTTATATCTGGATATTAATAAATCATATGGCAGTCAGAATTCTTGTTTTCAGTTTCAAGCATTTAATCAGACTTCTGATTGTAGGTAACCAGTCTCTAAGTTGTCCGTTGCTGTGTCTTCTGTGATTTAACGTCAATAAATATGAAAACAAATTAAAATTGCATGATTTTTAATCACTCTTTAGAATATTTCAGAGACTTAAAGTTCTGTGCTGCTTAGCAAGTCTATTATGAGTTTAGTGAATACTTTATCAAGGAAAAATAATAGCAGGGCATTCCTGTACTTGTTTCTCCAGGAGAGAGGTTCTTTTTTTTCGCTTCAGTTTGCAGATTACAAATGTTTTGCCTTTTGTAGTCATTTTGTACTATATGACATATTTTTTTTAGATTTCATATAGACTTGTACTAAAGTAACATTTATTTAAAAAGATAAGAGGGACTAATGAGACATGGACCAAATATAGTAGAGTCATAATTCAAATTTAGTGTGTTAAAAGTAAAACACATAAGTAAAATTTAATGTGTACATAGTCCCTGAGCCTAATAAAACTTTGAAAATGAGAAGTATGGAAAATTATGAAGTATGAAAATCAATCATTCACAAATTTTGTGAATGTTAAGAAGCAAAAATTATAAAAATCTTTAAGTCAAGTGAAGACTGAAGATAACAGGTCTGTGTCCCCACGTAGAAGCAGTTGAAATTTTACGTCTAGTTAATTAAATATGATGTTTTTTCATAAACCTGTTCCAAATTTTATATTCAAAAGAAAGGATAAAATTAACCTGAATGTGGAGAAAAATGTAGAGTCACAAGGCAATTATGTTACAGTAATTAAGAATATAAAATTATAGAGTATTATCTCATTTAAGCAATATATTATTAATAATGTAATGAAAAATTATACAATATGATCTAGTAACTCATTTCTGGATAAGTTCAGTGGTACACAACAGGGTTTTTAGAACAAAGATCTTTGTTACTTACCTATAGAGTTTAAAACTAAAAATGAAGCATTCTGCAAATTTCCTGTCTTCTATATCTTCATGTTTACCAAAATACCACCTCTGCACTAGGAAGATAATGTATAAATGTAGAAACACATTCCCCTTTTAAAATTTTACGTCAGAGCCATTTTGTATGAATATTGTATCTTTAACTAATTTCGTTGAAAACAAACTGACTTTTGCAGCAATAATAAAAATATGTGGTTGGGAATTATGTTTCCAGCACAAAATGCTGAATATTTGACTACATTTCTTAAACTCTCCTTTCCCCCCAGTGCTTTAAAATAGCCACATGGGACTTAATTCTATAGGTGTATATTAAAAATAACTATATACTCTTTTAGCAATTCATAAGACATGGAAGGTTCTGAAAAAAATCTTATAACTGTTTTCATCCCACTTCTAACCCACCCATCCTCCATCTCCATCCTGCCTTTCTAATGCTGTTTATTACTGTTTATGTAATTCTATATGTTTCTTTGATTATACAAACATTTACGTACACAATATTTAATTGATATCATATGTCTGTGTTCAAGCAATAATAGCTTATACTCAATTAGAAGTAAACACCTATTGCCATGGCAATAGTTCCAATGCAAGACTGTATTTTCAATTCAGAGAACACAATTTCCCAGTTGCGTTCCCAGTAGTTCCTCAGAAACAGCTAGTAAGAATACATACAATTTATTACTTCTGCATAAATGACTGCTTCTGTTAGAGAACATAAAAAATAATATATTAAAATAATAAGTATGCTGGAGCATTGAAGAAAGTTTTAGGCCAAAATTTAAAATCACAAAGGCAGAAAATAGGAAAATTAAAGCTTAGTTACCAAAGTTATCAACATTGCATATATTACAAAATGAAGTTCAACCTGAAGATATTGATTGCTGACAGCTCCATACGCGGTTCTTCCAAATTCAAAATCACGACATCAAGACAAATCAGCATTTCTTTACAAAAATGTACATGCTTTCTACTTTAGGTTTTTAAACAGTAAAATGTTTCTAAGTTTGTTGTTGTAGATATTAACATAAATTGTTTAATTGTAGCAAGTGTATGGAAAAGTATTAAAATTTCCAGCATTTCCTAATATTTAATATTTTAGAATTTCAAAATAGTCATGCAGAATAGGGGAAATCTAGTTACCATTTAGACATTTTGAAATGAATAAACATTGAAAAATTGTTTAGGGTATACATACATGGAGATTTTAAAAAATAATTATATTGAGAGACTTATCACGCTATTCAAATGAATATCTTCTCTGGAATAATAAAATTTATTAGTAATAAAAATATCTATTTTTTGGGTTCTTTATGTCTAAATTGACTAAAGCGATAACACTGAGAATTCTTATCCCGAAACAGAGCTTTACTTTTTCATAAATCTTTAGGAAGTTTCTTTATAGCAAAACAAACATATGCATACATAAATAACTACATATATAAATTATTGAATATGTAATTTATTGAATTTATATTTATTGAATAAGTACCATCTGCCAAGTGTTAAAGCATTAAAGGATAAAGTGGGGGACAAGGTAAGAGTCTAAGCTCTAGAATATTAGTGAATATTAGGAGATATGGATGGAAATAAAGTATTCAAGGGTTTGAAGACTAATTTCGATGAAAACCTCAATCTAATCTAATGTCACTGTTAATATCACATACCACTCAGAGTAGTTAGATGTATTTTTCTATTTGACCTTTCAGATCTCTATTTTGGCAGTCAGTCGTTTGAAGGAAGAGGTCATGTCCCAAGAATATAATACAGTAGTCTCTCATTGCTACAGAAACCGTTCATAGTACATATATCAATAAAACATATTTGACATAAATTTGCCTTTATTTTGCAATTCTTCATATTCAGCATCTTATCTATACAATAGGTTGGGACTTGCTCTATTAAACTCACTTTTGATAAGCTGTGACAGATGACATATGTTACCTATCCCAGCGGCATTTCTATTTTTAAAATAAAAAAAAATAAAATAAGAGAAGCTCTTCAATTTCCTGTTGCCTAAACTTTTATAAGTTTCTATATAATAAACTTTTTTTTGGTAGTCTCCACACCCAACATGGGGCTCAAACTCACAACCCTTATATTAAGAATTACACACTCTACTGACTGAGCCAGCCAGGTGCCCCTAAATAATAACCTTTCAAACCCAATTTTGAAGTAACCCAACTGAGTCATTTCTATAAAAACAAGCTTAATTAATGCATAAGTAAATCACTCAAGGTAGATTTCAAGCTTTTGTGCAGTAACAAACAAATAAATAAATACACAAATGTAGAGGAAGGACTCTTTACAGAATCCTTTAAATCAAGCCTGTAAAAGCCTAGCTACTTTGCGAACTGATTGGGTCAATCTATGTTGTTTTAAACCCAGAATGCCTTATAAAGCCTAACTAGATTTCAAATCTACCAAAAAAGTTGTTAAAGTTGAATGGGAAAAAATAATGACAGGTCTTTAATACTGAATTTGTTCATTTTGTGTCCATTTAACTCCTGGTCTACATAAGCTGTGCTCATTAGGGGTTTTTTTCAGGGTTTTTTTTTTTTTTTTTTTTGCATATTGTTCCATATTTTAACCATTGAGAATCCACAACATTTAAAGTTTCATATTGTTTATATAGTGGTGAGCACAGCAGACAGTCCCTGCCTTCAAGGAGTTTATTGTTTAGGACAAAGCAATGTACTTAGATAAAGCCAATTTGCCAAATGCAATGAAGTGAGTATAGACTGAAGTTATAAAACCTGGTGTGATTTGTTTAGTGCTTGATGTAGTTTAATGGGATATTGGTGCTTGCATTTACCAAATAAAAAAGCCAGTATTTGAACTAAGGTTTGAATGCTTATGGATTTTAGGTAAGTAGAGAGTGCACAGTATAAGGAAAAATAAGGAGGAAGAAAGACCAGCAAGAAGACAGCCATGAAATTTAAGATTGCAGAAATAAGAGAAGGCATGATTTATTCAAGAAATTCTGATGTAGGAGCATCTAGGTGGCTCTGTCAGTTAAGCATCCAACTTTGGCTCAGGTCCTGTTCTCACCATTTGGGAGTTCAAGCCCCACGGGCTCTGTGCTGACAGCTCAGAACATGGAGCCTGCTTCAGATTGTGTCTCTTTCTCTCTCTGCCCCTTACCCACTCATGCTCTGTCTCTGTCTCTCTCAAAAATAAATAAATATATTAAAAGAAAGAAATTCTGAGTCTTAGGAAGTACATGATAAGCCCCAATATTATTCAAGGTGTAAAGAAGTCCTTAAAAAATGATGGAAGCCCCCCAAAAGACATCAGAGCCACCTTGAAGGGGCGTCCACTGGCCAAATCAGAGACAATTATGGCAATGGAATACATAATGTAGTATAAAGGATTGTAAGTATAAAATAATATGTCATGACTCCATTGTTGATATATACAAATGAAGAAAGAAGTTAACACTCTTCCTTGAAGTTTAATTTCAAATAATAAATGTAGAAAGCATGATGATGGAATTAGAAAAATGGCCATTTAAAAAGTGCCATAGCAATACTTATTTCAGACAAGATTCATCAATGGATGTTAAATTTAAGAAATATATTTATTTTGAGAAAGAGAGCACATGTGTGTGAGTGGGGTAGGAACAAATAGGAAGAATCCCAAGTAAAGTCTGCACTGAAAGTGCCTCGATCACATGAACTGCGAGATCATGACCTGAACCGAAAAGTATGATGCTTAATGGACCTGAGCCATCCAGGTAACTGGATATTACAGTTAATAAGCAAAAATATTATAATAATATCTTTATATATTATCAAAGTTTATCTCTGTAAATTATCTATTAATTCAAAGAGAAAAATAAAGAAGACTGACAGTACTTAAAGAAGTGAACAGTGTGTACATCACCTGCAACGGGACAAATCAGTATTGTATTTCTCTTGATATGTGTCCCTTGAAGGATACAACATCACCTCTGTGCTATTTCTGCCCCAAACCCTTAACCTGTATTGGATCATAATGACATTTCAGGAAAATGCAAAATGAAGGGTATTGCACAAAATGACTTCTCTATCTATACTCTTTAGAAGTATTGAAGTCATGAAGAATACTTAAGGAAATGTTCCAGATTAAAAGAGAATGATGAGACATGAAAACTATCTACCAGTTGTGATTCTGAACTGAATTCCGACTAAACCATTAAGTATTTGCTTTTGCTATATAATATAGGAAATTAAGTAATTGTTGTATTTGAGATCTATATTGCATTGTAGTTAATTTCCTGATTTGATAATTATATATAGTTATACAAGAGAAAGTCATTGCTTTTAGGAAACTCATTTCGAAGTATTGACAGGTAAATTAAAATTCTATTAAGACTAATAAAGCAATTGTAGCAAAGGCTAACATTTGGAGAACCTGGAAAAGTAGTATACAGCAAATCTTAGGGATATTTTTGCTTTGCTTTTTTATAACTCTAAAAATTATTTCAAAATAATGGCTATTGTTGAGAATGAGCATCAACTCTAACTTAAATCAATGCCTTTAAGGTCACTTGCAATGCCAGATTTTTATGTCATTTTCTATTAAAGGAAAATGAAAATTACATGTTAAAATCCTGTGATTCTTATATCCCTTTTGCTGCCTATTTTTTTTATTTTCCTATTTTAATTGAAATATAGTTGACATACAATGTTTTATTAGTTTCAGGTATACAACATAGTGATTTAACATCTTATTACAATATACTACTAGTTGCCATCTGTCACCATACAAAGTTATGACAATATTATTAACTATATTCCCTATACTGTACTTTTCATTTACATGACCTATTTTTTACAGTTGGATGTTTGTATTTCTTAATCTCTTTACTTCACCCCCCGCCCCACAACCACCAGTTTGAGCCCATTTTCTTGTTTATTTGTCTTGTATTTTTAGATTTCACTTAAAAGCGAAATTCTATGGTGTTTGTCTTTATCTGACTTACTCTAGCTTAATACCTCTAGGTCCATTCATGTTGCAGATGGCAAGATTTCACTATTTTTTAATGACTAAGATTACTGTGTGTGTGTGTGTATTTGTACATAGCTGTCTTTAGTCTTTATCCATCCTTCTGTCAGTGGACACTTTGATTGATTCTCTATCTTGGCTATTATTAATAATGCTGCAAAAAATATATGGATACATATATCTTTTCAAATTAGTGTTTTTGTTTTCTTTGGGTAAATATATGGAAGTAGAATTACTGGGTCATATGATATTTGTATTTTTAATTTTTTTTGAGGAATCTCCATTTAGTTTTTCATAGTGGCTGAACCAATTTACATTCTCTCCAACAATGCAGAAGTGTTTTCATACCCTTGCTAATACTTGATATTTCTTGTCTTTTTGAGATTATCTCTTCTGACTAGTGTGAGGCGATATCTTACTGTAGTTTTGATTTGCATCTCTCTGATGATTAGTGATGTTGACGTATTTTCATGTGTTGGCCATCTGTATGCCTTCTTTGGGAAAAAATCTGTTTAGGGCCTCTGTCCATGTTTAAATCAGATTGTTTAATGTTGGGTTATATGAATTCTTTATATATTTTAGATAGTAAACCCTTATTAGATAAGTCATTTACATTATCTTCTCCCCATTCAATAGATTGTCTTTTCGTTATGTTGGTAGTTTCCTTCAGTGTGCAAAAGCTTTTTAGTTTGATGTAGTCCCAGCAGTCTATCTTTACTTTTGTTAACTTTGCCTGATGATACAGATCCAAAAAAAAAATACTGCTAAGGGGCATCTGCGTGGCTCAGTCAGCTAAGTATCTGAGTTCCACTCAGGTCATGATCTCACTTTGAGCTGTCTGTGCTAACAGCTTAGAGCCTGGAGCCTACTTCAGATTCTGTTTCTCCCTCTCTCTCTGCCCTTCCCTTGCTTGTACTCCGTTTTTGTCTCTCTGCCTCTCTCTTTCTCAAAAAAATAAATATTAAAAAGCAGTAACAAAAATATTGCCAAGACTAATGTTCAAGTGTTTACTGCTGATATTTTCTTCTAAGTTTTATGGTTTATTATATACTTCTTATTGACCTTACAGTTGAGTCTTTAATCCATTTTGAGTTTACTTTTGTGTATGGAGTAAGGAAGTGGTCCAGTTTCATTCTTTTGCATGTTGCTGACCAGGTTTCCCAGTACCATTTATTGGAAAGACTGTCTTTCCCCCATTGTATATTCTTGCCTCTTTTGAGGTAGGTTAATTGACCATATAACCATGATATATATCTGGACTCTCTATTCTCTTTTATTGATCTATGTGCCAGTACCAACTGTTTTGATTACTGTAACTTTGTAGTGTATCTTGTGTCGGAGGCTGCACCGGCTCCGATAGGTCCAGGGGTCCCTGAAGGATGGATGGTGTTGGCGAAAGAGAGTGAGAGAGCCCTGAGATCCTTTCTGATCACCAGGCAGGTATCTCTGTCCTGTCGTTTTTGGTGTCTTTGTTTATAGGTCAAATGTTAACATGGCATCAGGAAATGGAATTTTTATAATGGATAGCTCTTTGTGATAAGGTGTTTTTGGAAAATGTACAGAAACAGGTTTTACAGAAGTCTTCTTGCAGAACTTCCCCAATTATAGTGAGGTTGAGTAACTAAGAAAATAACAGGGTGTTCACATTATAATAATGTTAAGATTAAGTCATAGGTTTGTAGATACTCTTATCCATCCTCATCACAGCTGCCAGGGTAAGGGAAGGTGTTTGTGGAAAGTAGGCCTTCGGAAAGGGGCTGCTCTACACCATCAGTTAGCAAAGGTGTATGTACTAACTAATCTTCTGCCCTTATCTGTTCCTTTTCTCTAAGTTAGGCTCTTTGTCTCTGGGCAAGACTTGATTTTCCAGTTATATGCTTTATTGCACCAGAGAGCCAACCATACCTTTAAAGAGTTTAGCTCATTTCCAATACATCGAATAGCCTCTTCAAGGGCATTTACCTTTGTGTCTAGTTTTATGATTTCTTGATAGCTAGGGCATGAGAGACATTTTTGGTTAGTTGATTTACATGTTGAGCTGTATGAACATCTTGGACTAATGCAACAAGTAGAAACAGAATTGTACATGTAAAGGTCAATCTTTTATGACTAGGGGTCATTAGCCTGTTCATAGCTCAAGGGAAAGTATGGAGGGAAACAGGACCTTCTGGAGACACAATGTCTGTTCCCATAATCAAAAGAAGAAGTTCCCACAATAAGTTCCTTCACAAGGTGCAATCATCATACCAGGGCCGGAATAAGGGGACAAGTCACTCCCAATATTTATCAACAAGGTACCTTGGGGGTCGGTGCTCAAGCAGAAATAATTAAGTGGGGGTAGATATCGGTCATCATCTGATTGGCAAGAGACCGTGCAAACTTGCTTTAACCTCACCAGGAGTTTTCTCGACTAGTGGGCTCAGAATGGCTCCCAACAATCTTGAATTCTGGGATTATGGTACTATAGCTTTGTTCTTCTTTCTCCAGATTGCCTTGGAGAAAGGCAATCTGGTCAGGTCTTTTGTGGCTCCTTACAAGTTTAGGATTATTTGTTCTAGTTCTGTGAAATATGAGTGTTACTTCAGTAGAGTTTGCATTGAATCTGTAGATTGCTTTGGGTGTATGGATATTTTAATGATATTCATATTTCCAATCCATAAGCATAACATATCCTTTCACTCATTTATGTTGTTTGCAGTTTCTTTCATCAGTCTCTTACACTTTTCAGAATACAGTTTATGGAGTACAGTTTTCACTTCCTTGGTTAAGTTTATTCCTGTGTATTTCACTCATTTTTGATTCAGTTGTAAATGGGATTATTTCTTAATTTCTCTTTCTGCTAGTTCATTATTAATGTATAGAACCACACCTGATTTCTATATAGTAATTTTATATCTTTCTCCATCATTGCTTTATGAATAAAATGTAAAATTTTCATGGAAACAATGTAGTAAGTTGCTTATATCACATACATACATTCTACATATTTTACACATACATTGAATGCATACATTATATTTCCAAAATTATCATTGGGCACACACACACACACACACACACACACACAGATTTCTTAGCCAATGGAGAAGGGAGAAACCTAAAAGGATGCCTAACTCAAGTAAATATATAGTTGATAATAATAGGAAAATAATGATATATAATTATAGTTGATTGATTCTGAAAAGAGAATATAAAAAAAGAGTCAAGAATAAAAGGCCATTGTGACTTCCATCATTAATGAGTGAAATTCCATTTTAAAACTAAATAAATTTTAGAGACCCATTGCTTGGTTTTCTATTTGAGCAGGGTAATAACCTCTTCTGAAAATTAATACTCTTCCATTACTCTTCCCCTTTAATAAAACAATATTATTACAATAAGAATGCTAGAACTTGTACTCAAAGTATTAGACTACAATTTAATATGTACTAAGTACTAAGTTCAAGTTCAGGAAGTTAAGAATGTACCATTTTACAAACTGCTAAATAGAAGAGTCTGTCAAAGATACTGTATCTTGTGTATGTCTAGGGTGCTATTTTTCAAGACCAATTGAATATTGTGAGAACTTAAGAGGTATATAACATCAATTAGGAAAAAAGAAGGGATGCCTGGGTCGCTCAGTCAGTTAAGTGTCAGACTTCAGTGGCTCAGGTCATAATCTCACAGTTCATGATTTGGAGGCTCACGCTGGACTCTGTGCAGAGAGCTCAGAGCCATGAGCCTGCTTTGGATTCTGTGTCTCCTCTCTTCTAGTCCATTACTCCTCTCTGCTCACACTGTGTGTGTCTCTCTCTTTCAAAAATAAATAAACATTACTTTTTAAAAAATGAATAAAAGGAAAAGGTTTAGAATTGTTTTTCAGAGGCATTGTTTTAAATGTGTACATTTCTCCAAGTTACCACATATAAATTGGTAACTGCTATTTTAATCTCAGTTTGGAGATCTTTTAAAAAATGAACTGGATTAATGTAACTGAGTTTATGTGTGTGCAGGCATACATTTATGTATACTGAGTATCTTTGATTAAGTATGAGATAAAACAATTCATAACAATACTTTTTTGCAACTTACTGTCAATCTTGAACTGCTCTTATTTGGATATAATCTTGAAAAATAATAACTCAGGCCATGTTGAAGACAAAGATGGATAGAGAATAGATACATATAGACATTGATCTGTTCTTTCACATTGAAGTAATTTATCCAAACTTTAGAGGATTTTAAAATTGTGAAAATATAGTATGTTCCATAACATAAAGAATGTCATCTAAAAATTAAAATGAGTTCTATAATGACTAATATAAATGAAAATGTATTTAAGAAGACATTATGTCCTGCCCTGAAGGAAAACATATATTCATATTTTCAATTGCTTCCGTTCTAATAGAATAAAAATATAGAATAAATACACATGCACATACACATACCCCAAGTTTCTTTTAGGTCCTTAAACTTTTATAATAATGCTTAGTAATTGTTTTTTATCTCCATTAATAGATACCACTCAAACACATCACTTATAAGCCATATTCATATCCTGTTAAGTAAAAGGATAAAAATGATCACATGAAGAGAATAGTTAAGTCTGGTAAGGGGAGTTGGGGAGAGAGACCTCAGAGGTGGTTTTTTTTTTTTATTCTAGTCTAAAAACAGTAATTATAGGATTGCTATAATTAAAAATTAAATTAAAACAGTATGAGTAGGCATTAACTTTAATGAATTAATTGCTTCCATAATAAGTGCAGTATTCAGTACTGAAGCATTGGCAAATGGCTTGAATAAGCACTGAAGAAGCTAAGTGGAAGGCAACCTCCAAAGAATACAGGAACTCTAAGCCACAAACACCTGTTAACTATTCTGAGCATCTTCAGTACTGATTATGTCATTTCGTTTGGCACACTTTGAATGCATGGCATTGAAATTGTTTCCTGCCTAGCGATCTAGTTAAATGAGTGTACTGTGTTTTCCATCGCAATTAAAAGCAAAGAGTTGGTGGCATTTTTATATCCTTATGCACCACTTCCTTTTTTACTTAAATACCTAAAATTGAATCCTGCCTTTCTCTAATCAAAGAAACCTCAAATACAGTATCTTAGGCCAACACCTTTACTTCCTTTTCTCCTTTGACCACCTGCCTGACCTATTTTCTTATTATTGACTTCTTGTTATTCAGTTAAGGATGATAGCAGTGGAGCCCAAGAACACTTGGTTCTATTTAAAACAAAAGCCTACTGTTGCATTCAGTGTCAGAGCTGAGGTTTATAGCATTGAAGAATTGCCTTGATAAATGGCCCTGACATTACAGCTTCCACGACTCCACCTTCAATGTCATCACAACACAGTGTAAGTGTTAAAGTATGGCCGTCGCTGCTTCCCCAAAACATATTAACTTGATGCTTACTCTATCTCCGGATCCCATAGGCACAATAAATGGAGAAAATAACACATTTACAAACTGATAAAACCCAGCAAAGCTAATAAAATCAGACACTTTATAGCTCGGCTAATCGTGTCCTTTGAAGGGCATCAAATAACACATCATGTACTGCTCAGGGGGAAATCAAATTAGGTGCAGCAATATCCCTTCAGAACGAACACATCTGAATAGACAGAAGCTATTGTAGCTAATCAGCTTGCATTGTGGATGCTTTATCATTAATACAATGTTTATGTTAAGTGAGCATTATGCAGGTTTTGTTTGAAAAGTGAGTAAAGCATTCCTTAAATTGCATTCTGAATCTGTTTTCTATTTCTGTTTTGATTTTATTTTTAATGTGTCATAATGTGGTGTGCCTCCCTGTTAATAGTGTTTAAAAGTCATTTAGCCTATAAGGAATTGACCAAGCTACTCATTCCAGAGATAACCTGCCTTTCATTTTCCCCTCTTCTTATTCCCAATTCCAAGTGATCACCCTATCATTGGCTTAGGAAAACATAAATATTTATAACAAATAGAGCCAAGTATCTTGCCCCAGAATGTTTAGCCTGCTCTTAAACCAACGTCTCTACAAAGAAAGTGCCAATATTCTTTTTTTGCCAAATTCTTGAAATCAGAGTTCACATTCTTAGTTATGTGCCAATTCTCTTCCATCAAAGCTTCAATTACATATAAAAATTTTAAAATCTCTTTTTGCAAGGAAGATAGTTAAGAATCCCCCAAACTAGAAATTATTCCTGGAAAGAGGTTATTAGACCATAGAAAGAGGATCTTGGAATAAAGGTCTTAGAGACATTGAATTAATGTTCTAAGGCAGGGCTCAGCAGTCTACAGCCTCTGACCCAAATCTGTCCTACCTGATTTTATAAATAAAGTTTTATTGGATACAACCATAGTTAATTATTTTTAACAGGTTGTCTGTGTCTGTCTTCACATAGTTATAATAGAAACCATAAGGACCAAATTATTTAAAGAAGCCAAAAATATTTAATATCTGACCCTGTACAGAAAAAAAATTATGTCAATTTTAAGGGCATGACTCTCTAGACTTTATTAAAGGGGGAAGGAAGAAAAGCAAAAAGATTTTTCGTGAGACTAAGGCCTATATATGTAAGTGAAAGTGAATAAAATTTTTGCCACAAAAAGACTAGAAACCAAGGAATCCATACTAATACAAATGAACTATTTAAGAAATAAAAATGGAGAAAAACGACAAATCTCCTATGTGGAATAATTCTAAATGGTTTATGTAAATATTTTGCCTTAAGGAGATGGGACATTTACTTGCCGTTCCTTAAAAGTAAACTGTATATAGGGGCGCCTGGGTGGCTTAGTCGGTTAAGCGTCCGACTTTCGCTTGGGTCATGATCTCGCGGTTCGTGGGTTCGAGCCCCGCGTCAGGCTCTGTGCTGACTGCCAGCTCGGAGCCTGGAGCCTGTTTCAGTCTGTGACTCCCTCTCTCTCTGACCCTCCCCTGCTCGCGGTGTCTCTCTCTCTCCTAGAAATAAAGCATTAAAAAAAAAAAAAAGTAAACTGTATATAGAGACTTTCTTCCAAAGAGTACTATATTAAAAGGAGGGAAAGAGAGAGCAACTTTACAGTGAGAACCCTAAAGAACAAACATATAGTGAAAGTCAATATCCATGTTATTAAGTCATGTTGATATGATATGATGAAAGTGGCATTTTAGTTCTGTGGTCTTCCTCTCACAAACACTTAAATCCAGTCTAATCATGAGAAAAACATCAGATAACTCCCAATTGTGGGATTGTATAAAATAACTGCCCAGAACTTGTCAAAAGTGTTAACCTCATTAAAAACAAGGAAATTCTGAGAAACTCTCACAATTATAGAAAACTAAGGAAACATGACAACTAAATGTAGAATAGTATCCCACATGGAATTCTTGAATCAAAAAGGTTTAGCCTAGAAATTAGGATATATTAATGAAGCATGAACTTTACTTAGTATTAAATGTATCAATATTGTCTCTTAATTGTAACACCTTCCATGTCAAGGTAAAATGCTAATAAGAAGGGAAAGTGGGTGTGGCATATATGGGAACTCTGTACTGTCTCTGTAATTTTTCTATAAATCTTAAGTTGCTAAAATTTTAAAAAAATATTCTTAAATGTCTAGGAACTATGTTATGACAATATTTGATCATTATCTGGCTCCAGATCTTTTCTGTGAATTTATACTCAGTAAAATCTCATTCTTCTCATACATAAGGAAGATTATAAAGTAAGTTTAAGTGAAGGAATTGTACAAAGTCTCAATAATATGAAGCTCCTTCATAAAAATACTCAATGATTGTAAACCCTGTAAGCAAAAATTAGTTGAATGTAGATCACTACAAACCCAGACTCCAGAATAAATTTTAGTTTCTGTACTACCGACCTGATAGGTGCACCACACACAAGGTTCAGTGACTTGGTCAGCTCGTCACAGTTATTTTCTAAGCACCATTCACTCTTGACAGCCTGTATCTTAGTATCAAGGATAGAGAAGGAAATGACTGAATCTCTCCATTCATTTTCTTTCCATTGTTACTGTCTTCCCTGCACTTATGTTCACTCCTTGTGCATTTTCTTATTAACACTGGAGACTTGTTACCCCACTATATCTAACTGGGAGAGAGATACATTATACCTGTATTCTGTGGTATAATTTTCTCTTTAGAAAATCAGTATCATATTGAAAATGGATATGCTAAGATTACAGAATTCATTTATTAAAGTATATTTTCTAATATATTCATTCTGAAACTTAAAAAAGTGGGATGAATGTGATTTTTTATACTTCTCTGGTACTTTAAATTTATAAAATATATTTGTGTTCATATTTCTGACAACTTACTCATAAGAAGTTTGCAGCCAATGTAGATCAGACTTCAAACTGTTGATAATCTTTTTCTAGCTGTATGATCTTTTCATAATGACAATTTCAGTTTTGTCACCTTCATATGGGTACACAGATGTTAAAGATATCACTAATGATATCACATCATTATGATATCATGACAGTTTTCTTTCTGACAACTAGTAAATAGCCAATAGATTATAGCTGTAATTAATAACAAAAAATATTATAGCTATCATCTTCATTCCTTGGATAGCTAATTGTGATTCAAAATAATTAAATGACATGTTGATTATTGTACAACTAGCAAATGATAGTATTAAAGTTGAGCCATTGCCTTTGAAATACCCTTGTTCATGCATTTACTGATACAAGAAATATGTATTTATTACCTATTATCACCATCTGTTGTCATTTCTGGAGCTTAGATTCAAATACAAAGGTAAGGAGCAATAAAAAATGATGATAAAATATATATAAATATATAGAAAATATATAGTAGTTTAAAAAGAGATATGTGTGTAAGAAGGGAAACAGGGAATATGGGTGGCAAGCAGAAATATTTTTAGCCTCTGAGTAAACTGAAATACCTCAACAAGAATAAAGACACATTAAGACCAATATAAAAATAGAACTTTTTTTTAATTAATAAAGCCTTGTACTTTCCATTTCTGTTTCTTTGTATTTAAAACATTTTGTTGTTATACCTACTCCCTTACGTTAGACAGAAAGCCCTGTCCATATATTTTTAAATTTCAGAAATGAAGTCACAGCAAATGGATAGTAATAAGAATGCATCTCTAGGCTAATAGAGACATCATGTATTCTTTATTTTTTTTTAGAACTTACATAACAACCTTTTATTTCAAATGGTAGATAATTTTTGAATAATTTTGTCTTTATGCTCTAAAACCTTTTTTTCTGCCATAAACTTGTCTAGTTGCTAGATAGTAACATGAAATAATTTTCCAAACTATTCAAAACAACAGTGGAATATTATTATTTAAAAGGTAACTGACCATTAGAGGAAAAAGAAGAGAAAAATGGCAATCAATTCTTTAAATATATTTTTAAAGTATGTGAAAAGAACTATGAATTAATTTGCAGAAGCTGGTTCCCGCTGGTATCAGCAGCTCTGGAAAGCAATCAGATCTAGTTCTATTAGCATAAAAATTAAAAACAAATAAAAAATTCAGATGTTGCATTTGTGATCAATCAACCATCATGTGTTATGTTACTAAAGATTTTGCTTCTGCTAACTATACTACTAACCACAAATTTGGAATGTCACTATTTTTAACATGTGTGTAATTAGTCTAAGCAAGAATATTGTCCAGAAAGGGAAATAATTGTTTGGCATCACTTATGCACTGATTTCACACATTTGTATTAATCTCCTTTCCATGGAAGCATCATCCCCAATTCCTAACACTAAGATACAAGAAAAAAAAAAAGCAGAAGATTGATTCTGGGGAATAGGAAAATAGATTCCTTGAGAGGAGATTCTTGAAATTATTATATTTCCCTCAAATAAACAGAATTTTTAACACTCTACCATAAGGTCCCTTTTTTTCATTAAAGTCTACTGAGAATCAAAGAGAAAAGTATCTATAAACTCCAAAGAATTGTTAATACTAGTATCTTTATACATACACTGCTAAGATGAGTTAGGTTTATTTTTCACACAAACATATAATGGCTCTTCTCCCCTTGTAACTAAGGTTCATTGTCCTCTCATTTCTCTCAGCAAATCAGTGGACATTACTTGAGGTTAGAGTCGAGTCAAGTCAATTAATCAGGATCTTCAGCTGAGTACAGAGAATGGAAGTTTTCTGCTTGCCAGAACACCTGCGCGCCTCAAATGGTCTTGGCGCTTAATTGTTTCCAGGTGCAGCACATGCTCATTCTGGGCTAACACAGAATTGTGAATTTCTGCTGCCAGAGGACGCACTTTGGAAGTTGGACTTCATGAGTAAGAGAATTAACCCTCAGTTAGAAGATGTGTCTATCTGTGCTGCTTAATCATTAAGATGGAAATGTGCAGAATACTCTTTGATGTTCAATAAGGAACAGATTTTTTTTTTTTCAAAGCTAACAGATCCTACCCTTGCAAGACTTCAAAGATCTGTGTACAAGAGGGGCACCTGGGTGGCTTAGTCGGTTAAGCATCCGACTTTCGCTTAGGTCATGATCTCGCGGTTTGTGGGTTCGAGCCCCGCGTCGGGCTCTGTGCTGACTGCCAGCTCAGAGCCTGGAGCCTGTTTCAGTCTGTGACTCCCTCTCTCTCTGACCCTCCCCGCTCACGCTGTCTCTCTCTCTCCTAGAAATAAATAAAACATTAAAAAAAAATTCAAAGATCTGTGCACATGTGTTGGTGATAACTTTGTAAAGTTTACTCTATAAATATTTATTGAGCACCCTTTATGTTTCAGGACCTTAAAATACAGCAGAAAGCAAAACAAAGATTCTTCCTGGAGGTTGTATTCTACTGAGTGACATTTTCTTCCTTCCTTCCTCCCCTCCCTCCCTTTCCTTTCTTTTTATCTTCTATCCTATCTTCTCTCCTTTCCTCGTCTCTGTCTCTCTCATTTCCCTACTTTAAAATATTCTTAAGTAGGATAAACATCTCTTTCAGAATCCAGTTTCCATGAAATAGTTGGACCTAGTTTTATGTCAGCTTTAGAGCTTGGAAATGAGTGGATAGTCAGTTTCGTCTTCCTCTACATTCTAATTTATCTCCAGTTTAGATTACCAGAGATTAAGAACCCCTATTTTTGGAACCTGGTCTGTTTCTTATTTTCTTATCTTATTTTACCAGAAATACTGTTCGTACTCAGTTTTAATAGCCATTTTATATTTATTTCCAAATTGATTAGGATATTGGATCATTATTAACTACTCTAGCCCTCTCCCACTCTATCCACTTTTTCTTCTGGAATATAGTAGCCAAAATTTATTTCAGGGAACCGGGATTTATACTCCTCTCTCGTGAAGAATGTGCACTTCCTACCTTAAAGCTACAGATCACCAACAGAAACTTTGGAGGAATTTTGAGTTCAGTTTCCTTGTCTCAGCTTTTACCCTGATGTGTGGTAGTACTAAGATCTATTCTCTGAGGAAGGGTTAAACAGGAAAAGAAAGTATCATAGATCTAGGCAGTCATGGAGTCTACATGATCAGCACTCATGAGGAGGATTGCTGATGAAAGATTCTGGTTCTTTGCTCATCTATTTTTCTTTTCTTTTCTTTCTTTCTTTCTTTTTTTTAAATCTCTTGTTAGGCAAGTATGTGCCTTCTAGCTTGTTAATAGCCAGAAAAAGATCAGAAACTTGGAAGTAAGTCTTGTCTCTGATTAAGCCAAAAACAGATATCATCGGATTACTTCCATTTTGGCTAAATATCTTCATTTATACAGTAACGGCTCTTCTCTTTTAGCTAGCTCTTTGAATCAGGATATGAGAAAGGATGGTGGTAAAGGCAAACCATATCTCTTTGTAAGGCTAAAAACAAATAAATTACTAACTACTTTGCTATGAATCCATGATTATCTCAAGAAATCTTTGAATGCTTCAAAAATTCTTGTTTTGTTGTTATTTTAAATAACATGTTAAAGCTGACTGTTTATGGGTTACTTTCCAAAGACCATGAAGCTATTTTTCAGGCAGAATAGTTTGTATTATTTTATAATGTATTTTTCTTCCTTGAGCATCTTACTTATTATGAATGTTCAATGCATTTTCAATTCTAAACATGTTAATGTTTAACTTAAACTGACTATTCCTTAGGGATTTAACCTAGTCATTCATATATCTTTCTCTGCCTTTTTTTTTTTCCTGCCTTTTTTTAATACTATGTCATTTCTCTGTATTGGCTCTCTCAAAATTGTGTTTCACAGAAAACAAGTGTCTTCTGGCATGTTAACTGCTATTACACCAAAAAGAAACTAATGGTTTACCAGAAATGATGTCCATTCTGGATTTTCATAGTTATATGATATTTATTGCATAATTGGCCAGGTCACTAGAAGAACAGTGGATAACACAGACACTGTTGGCAGTAAGTTCAATATCCATCCTTCCTTCTCTACTAACAGAACTCTGGATTTTCTCCAAATGTTCACTCTCATTTCCCATATGAGTCAAGCTTATATCAAAGAGGCTTACCCCAGATTAGTTTAATGGAGTTATGGGGGTTCTAGTCTCATTGCTTAATCACCAGTGTGTGGTGAATTTCAGGAAGTGATGAACAAGGAGAAATGTACTCCTGCCTCTCAGACACAGAAAACAAGATAATCCCTTTGAATTTTGTCATATCTGAATATTATTTTTTATAATTGTTGCAACTCTCAAGCAGGTTTTCAAATTTTATATATCAATATAGGTGACTCTAGGATGACTGGCTACAAAAGAGTGCAGAGAGGTGGGGTGGAAGCTTATATGGATTGGGATGCAGATGAGAAGGATCCAGTAGAGAGAAAAAATTATGGTACAGAAGAAAATTAGGGAAGGTTTCTGAAAGTAATATCCTTGAACAGGTAAGAATGGCTGAGAGACCAGGAACAAATAGAGTGATGGATTTAGATAAGGGCACAGTTAATCCATGCTTGTTGTCAGTCAAAAGATATTATGAGTATGCATGAAAGTGAGAACATATAGTTGTGGAAGTCTTGACAGTCTTCATCTAATTGTTTCAATTTATGAAATATTCTTATATTTTTATAATTTGTTCAAGGTCTCATCATTGATAAAGGTGAGAAACAGATTCAAACCCAGTAGTCCATTCATATGTTTTTCCTAGAAGCATCATAGCATCTGAAAATAGGCAACTGTCACCATCTGTGCTGTCAAGGCACATTCCCAAAACATCTACTTTCTTAACAAAACCTCAGTTACTTTGTAATGCAAATGTGAACAAATCTAGGAATTTGGTCATAATTGATCTAAAACAATTATAACAGTTTTCTTCACTGTCCATACATCACTTGCAAATATAGGTGGTCCAATTCTAGACAGTAAAGTGCAATTTTGTTGCAAATGCCTCTGAAAATATTGCTTTCTTAATTAAAAGAGACCAGTGTAGTTAGTGCTATCCATGTCTTCCATTCTGCCTTATGTATACACTGAACATTTATGATGACTGGAGTTACAACAGTTGTCTTGCCATTATTGAGAAGGGAAGGGAGGGGAGGGGAGGGGAGGGAAGGGTAGTAAAGGGAAGGGAAATCCTGTACTTAAAGGCAGGTGGGTTAGAAAGATAGATTCCAAATTCCTAATGGCATCATAGGACAGCTGAACTGAATGTAGACAAATGAATGACAGTCTGATTAAATTGTCATTATTTACATATTTACTGCCTAATGAAGTTCTAAATTATATGGCTATAATTCTATTCTTTAACTTTTTGGAAAAAAATAAAAATAAGCCAAAACTTTTGGTTATGATAGAATTTTCAAAACACAGATATTAATTATGAAGCTGCTGATCTCGTGATTCTGCTGTGTTCTAAGGAATGCAAAATTAGTTGTAAATTTTTAATCTGGCTAGAAAATAAATCCTACCACTAAATGTTTAAGTAATGCTTGCCCCCTGGTCATTTAGAAATGTTATTCATTTCATGTACTGCTGACACAGTATGTTTTAAAATTCTTAAACTAAATTAACTTTATATTTGCTTGAATTTGAAATTGAATTAAAAGTTTGAAAATGAAGACATGTGTCTAAATTAAAATCATGGAAATGGATTTTTTTAAATGGAAAATTTCTTTTAATACTACTTACGAAATTACATAGATCAGTTGGCATGCTAGGAAAAGTATTTGCATGCCTATTTTGGATAAGATATTATGGTATGAAATTGAATAATAATTTAAAAATTGATGCTGGCAGAGTGAAAAGGAGAACGATCTCTGGGATGTTTCCTAATTGTTTCCAATTCATTGAATCATCCCATTTAGAAGCTACTTTTCTTATGTCTTTTGTTATGAAAGATGATATATGGCAACATTGGTTAAACCACTTTGAGTTGAATTTACTATTAATTCTAACCAGTGTCCTAACTGATGAATAGTCAAACAACCCTGGAAAAACACTAGAATTAACAATAGTAAAGAATATTGTTTGTTTGGAGCCTTGATTTTAGTTTGTTTGTTTGTTTGTTTACCGCAGAACTTCACTAAGCCTTTAATATACTACTAAGGTACACATTGAATTCCCTAAGCAAAGAATAGAGTCGGCAGTATTTTGTAAATTTATTTGACCATGGAAATCATTATCTTAGAAGCTGCTCTCCTCACAGACACACCCTAAAACACATAATAAGTGGATCCAGCATTCCTGGAATCAGCATTCTAGCCCTGAAACCCAAGAAAGGGAATAAAACAACATGTCTAAAAACCCAGACATATGTGGGTTTGAAATAATTCTTCCGCTAACTGCCATGTAGCTTTAGTCAAGTGGTCTGACTTTTCTGATGCTTTGTTTCTCTATCTGTAAATTGGGGGAAATAATACTACTGTGTAACACAACTGATCAGAGAATTCAAATGTTGAAATTTATTGAGTATCTAGAACATGCTGAGTACTGAGTCAGAGATGGTATTCACAATAGCTGTTTTATAATACTACCAGCAATGCTAATGGATCTTTTAAAGTGATCTTTTAATATTATTATATATTTAATTTACCTATGATAATCCCTGACTCTTAGGTGACCAATAAATGACCCCTACCATCTTTAATAATTATTTTGCTCATGGTTTATAACTCTGAGATTTATTGAACCTCAGTCAGTATTGAAACAATGGACACAGTTCAAATATGTTTTGTTGTTGTTGTTGTTGTTGTTTCTGAATTATCCAAGTGCTGAAAGTGAAAAACTACTTGGAACTCTAGATCTATAGAGAATGCCACTTGAGTTAAGGGGTTATAGTTATTTGTTTAGTATTCAGTGCAGGGATATTTTTCTCATCTACATAAATGGAGATGAAGAAAGAATTTACTATTTCGTAGGAAAATAGGACAGTTTCAAAAGGATTTTAGTGGCTTTCTACCACTGTGAGAGCTCTCACCTTGTCTCACAGGACAAGGATCCATTTTGGGAGTTACGTCAACTTCCAAGTATGCTCATCATGCTTATTTCCTTCAGAGTGGGAAAATGGTCACTTCTTTGGGCCCAGAGGATGCATTTTAAACCAGACTGTAGCCTACCAAGGTGTACTACTTGCTCCCCATATTTACCACTAGATCCTGTATGTTTCCATAAGTGCTCCATTCTAACTGGGGGGACATGATGACACTTCTGGTCTTTGGGCATTTGTATCAACTCAGCTGCTGTACCCAGTAGTCCTCAAAACACCTGAGCACTCCTCTTCTTTCCATTGTACAGTTATCTGAGCAAATGGCCATAGACAACCTCGGGTTAAACAGGGAATCTTTATAGCTTTTCCTTATCAGGCTGTTGCAAGGCTTGCCTCTTCTGTCAATTTGTTTCACATCTAAATGCTGACTCAGGTATGGGAACTGAGCAGTATATTGTTACATTTTATCCAAACAGACACACATCGCTTCCTGCATTTCCATTCTTGCCTTTTTATTATGGATGTTAAGAAGTACCTTCATTGGCTCCCTATTTTTGCCCTAGCATTGTTAGTATCTTCCTGAGGATTCATCCTATTGGCTGCCTTTCTATGTTTGCCCTCCTGTCTTTACAGTAACTGGAATCTCCTGGATTCCTGTATTTAAGTTTCACCACTTGGCCTCTATTATTTCAGTGTCGCAGTGTCCCTGTTTACATGGAGACTAGCTCCGTGATAGCTAAATTATTCCTGGATTGCAGAGGACGTGGCTTTGGGTGGATGATGTGTCCTCTGGGCTCTACTGTGAAATAATCCTGGGTCTTCTGATTTTACCATCATGTATCCTTTCCAATGCTCTCACTTTCTTAAACCTTATTTCTTTTCCTACCATATTTCAGGGGGAAAAAAACCAACCTAAACAACTTAGGCATTTGTATTTCATTAACTGTGGGTCATTCTTATTCCAGGCTTCTAGAGTCATTCTAGCAGCAAGTATGCCCTGTCCCCTGGGGTCCTTGTCAGGGGTTACATACTACATCTTTCAAATATTTGGTCTTACTTCTGGCCCCTTTGATAAAATGCCCTAAAATTTCAGTATTATAGATATTTCCTAGGCTCCTGCCCATACATTCTAGGATACATTCCCTATATATCCTACCTACCCATTCTAATACTTGTAGAATCTTCAGAGTGTATTCTCTTTCTTCCCTTTCAGACCCAGCACCTTCCCAACTTTGCTGAGCTGGAATCAGCAGGCCTAGGTTATTGTTAGATAGGAAAATCTAAGAACAAATGAATGCTCCTTATTGTTTTCTGTTTTCTTTCTGTATGTAATGATTCGCCAAACTTATTAATTCTTCTTTTTAATTAGTTTTATTTTTATATTACAATTTTTTGTGCCCTTCTAAAAATGTAGCTCACTTTTTTATTAATATTTTCTATTAACCATCATGGTAGAGAAAACATCCTAATTTGGATTAATCAAGAAATGCCAGTGTTGTCTTAAAAACTGTAACTATACCATCTTTTAAGGGATGATATTTTATATACCTTCCTGTGCTCAAACATGATTGATGAAGAGGGAGATTGATTCCAATGACTGTAATCTTGGAACTATGTAGCCAATGTGGACCTAAATTTCAGATTTGTTGTTTATTAGCTCTATGACTTAGATATACTATAAAAGCTCTAACATAATTTCCACATCTGTGTAAAGGGAATATTTATGGTCGATCTCTCACAGGGCTGATATAATTATTCATGAGATAACTAGTCCATGAAAGCACTAAGCAAAAGACTTAATATGGAAAAGGTGTTCAACAAATAGTACCTGTTAGAGAATTATAATAGGATGTCACATCCTTTCTTACTCTCATTTAGACATATGTTGTATCATCAAATCTCAGCTCAAATTTTGCTGTATTCATAAAATCAAAGTAAAATAAAGCTGAAATAATCTTTATTTTGCTGAATGCCAGAATTATCTTTTCTATACTTTGCTTAGGTTGCTTATGCACTTATTTTTTTTGTATTTTGATATTCATAAAATAACTCATATGTTAGGATATTATAGGTGTTGTTTTTGGAACAGGCATTCTGTTTTGAATATTATTTTATCCTCTGACCCCATTTTTTATAGTGTCTTGTTTACAGTTGTTCAAACTTGTGTTCAAACACTTTGTATACAGGTGTTCAAATTAAATGTTCTAAAAGAAATAAAGACCACTAAAACTTAAGTAATGTTATCTTATCAACAATAAAACAGTAAGAACCATCCACCCACAGCAATCTTATAATGACAGCAAGATTTAAATTATAAACGTGAAAAATGAATTGGAGGAAAACAACAAGTGTAGAAGTTAAGGTAGAATTATGTTGATTTGTCTCAAGGTTTTAGATTCTTTTTTTTTTTTAATTTTGTCTAAAATTTTTGATATAGAGAGAGACAGAGCATGAGTAGGGGAGGGGCAGAGAGAGAGGGAGACACAGAATCTGAAGCACCCTCCAGGCTCTGAGCTGTCAGCACAAAGCCTGAGGCGGCGCTCAAAGCCACGAACCGTGAGATCATGGCCTGAGCCGAAGTCGGACGCTTAACCAACAGAACCACCTAGGTGCCCCTAAATTCTTTGTTAGTACTTATGTTACGAGTTTCATAACTTTCAAGGAAAAGAATGTAGGGAGATCATCATACTGTTGAATATTGCTGAAGTCAGCCCTCAAACCTTTGTGTAATACATACCAAATCCTTAAGCTTTTGAATGAATCAGGCAGAAAACGGTTTTTGCAGCTTTATCTCTCCATTTTTCATCACCTCTTTCTCCTTGCCTTTGTCTTATTTCAAAGCCTAAGTGAATAAAAGCAAATAAAAATGTATTTTGTCCTTACCACATGGGCCCTTTGCTAAAGGCTTTAATTAGCCCCTCCTTACAAATGAACCATTTGTATCTATAAAATGTAGGATCCTTTACTTGTCTAACTTTAACTGAACAATGTGACCAGAATAGTAACTTCATTACTATTCTTTTCCAGACAGCTTAATAAATGCATATCCACATTTGAGTACAAAATGCATACCCATTTAATTTATGTATTAAAGGACCCTGATTTATTGTTTTATACTTTGATATTTGTCCTCTTCTGAAAACAACTGTTTCTTCTCTATTTTATTTGCAAACTACCATGAAGCAGGAATGAGAAAATATTATTGAGCCCACCTCCCACTTGTTTTTGGAGAATCCAAGAAAATGCATTTTAATTGATGTCATGGAGCAAGTTTTAGCATCCTCATATGAAAGATGAAATCAGTCAAGTACTACTATTTTCACTCACACACATGCACAGAAAGCATTAACAAAGATTCACTTTCCAACATATGGAGTTTGGATCTATAGTTAATAGTAACATAAACTGTAGTATAGTTCAGAATTAGATAATTTATTGATTAGCAGTTAGTATAATCCATTTATGAAATATGTTTTTGTGTGTTTCTTTCTGTTTAAAAATATTTTACCAAGTTTATCAATGATTATTTCTAAGTAATTGGAAGTAATACAGGTAATACCTTATTCTTTATGTAAGGATATATCAAGTTCAAAAGTTTCAAAGAACCACATAATCAGAGGGTACAGGTTTTAAAAATCTAAATCAGTACATCCCTATTTTAATGGTTTACTTAATATATAGCTCCTGTTTTATGAGGACAACATATTAATTTTACTTCATGTAGAAAGAAAGAAATAATGATTGAAAGAATTAATACAAAGTTCAACAATAATGGTACTTTCACAATATCATTTAATATCATGGATAAATCTGTGATTAATACTAGGAAGCATAACCAGCAGTGAAAGAACAGAAAAACTGTCATTAAGTGACATGGATTCATAATGCTGTGTTAGAGGCCATGTATTGTTGAGTTAAAACAGTTTGTTCTCTGATTATTTTTCTGTTTTGTTGATCCATTCCTAACAAGAAACTGAATATCCTAAGCACACACACTACTTCTAGGTTACAGAATTAAGTCACCATTTTGCACTTAAGGAGTCCTTATCATGACACTATTTTAAGACTCTACTTCACTAATCATGACACATTGATGTTAATGTTAGCATATACATTGAGATCATTTGAAAAGAACATAAAGTCCATAAGTAAACAAACACATATATGCTCATTTGATTTTTGACGAAGTGCCACAGTAATTCAGTGAGGGAAGGATGAGTGTGCAGGGTTTTAGAAACCCAGGCCAGGTGGGTACTGCATGCCTACGTGACTCTAAATAGAAGCCCTCTATACTAAGGCTTGAGTACGTTTTCCCAGTTGGCAAAATTACTCAACTGTTGTCATACATCATTACTGGAAGATTTAACAAATTCCTCTGTGATTCCTGTGGGAGAAAATACTTGGAAGCTCATGCTTGGTTTCTCCTGGACTCTACCCCCTATGCTTTTCCCCTTGATGATTTTAATCTGTATTCTTTCACTATCATAAACCATAACCATGAGTATAGCAGCTTTTCTGAGTACCTTTGAGTCCTTCTAGCAAAATCATTGAGACTGCAGGTAGCCTTGGGGATCTCGGACCCAATAGTTTTTTCAGCAAATGGTATTGGAATTTCTGGATGTATATTGAGTCAAAACCCAAACCAAAAACTTAGCCCTTATTTTACACCATAATTAAAAATCTATTTGGGGCTGGTCACAGGTCTAAACAATTAAGCTAAAACTATAAAATGTCTGAGTAGACATATTAGTTGAAAATGTTCATTAACCTAGGATAGGCAGTCATTATATCTAATGCAGAAAGCAAAAATCATGAAATAAAAATAAATTTATATTATCCAAATTTAGAAGCTAATTTAACTGCTATTGAATGAACTGTTTCACCCAGTATTCATATGTTGAAGTCTTCACTCTCAGTATGACTGTATTTGGAAGTAGGGCCTAAAGAAGGTAATTCGTAAAGGACTTCATAGGGTTGAGGCCTTGATCCAGTATAATTAGTATCTTTCTAAGAAGAGAAACCAAGAAGCTCTTTTTTTTCCCCCTCTGCTATATGAAGACTCAGCAAGAAGGCAGCTATCTATAAGCCAGAACATGAGCTCTAACCAAAAATCCAATCAGCCAGCACCTTGAACTTAGACTTCCCAGCTCCCATAACTTTGAGAGAATAAGTTTTTTCTAGTATAAAACATGCACTCTGTGGTAGACAGCCTGAAACAATTAATTTGAATTGCAGAGGATTTATATTCCAGAATAAAGAACTCTCACAGCTCAGTAAGAAAAGTAGCCTCAATAATGGGCAAAAAATTTGGGCAGAGCCTTTATAAAAAGAAAAAGAAAAGAAAAGAAAGAAAAGAAACACAGGGGCACCAGGATGGCTCAGTCAGTTAAGTGTACAGCGTCGGCTCAAGTCATGATCTTGCAGTTCATGGGTTCGAGCCCACATTGAGCTCTGTGCTTACTGCACGGAGCCTGCAGCTTGCTTCCAGTTCTGTCTCCCTCTCACTCCTCCTGTTCACAATGTACCTCTCTCAAAACCAAACAAACACTGGGGCACCTGGGTGGCTCAGTTGGTTAAAATGTCCGACTTCAGCTCAGGTCATGATCTCACGGTTCGTGGGTTCAAGACCCGCGTCGGACTCTGTGCTGACAGCTAGCTCAGAGACTGGAGCCTGTTTCAGATTGTGTGTCTCCCTCTCTCTCTGACTCTCCCCTGCTCATGCTGTCTCTCTCTCAGAAATAAATAAAACATTAAAAAAAATAAACACTAAAAAAATAAAAAAAGAAATAAAAAGAAATACAAATGGCCAGTTAGCACATGAAAAGACATTTAGCACCATTAGTTAAGAAGTCCAAATTAGTGCCATAGTGAGATGCCAATAACTAATCAGTAGAAAGACTTTAAAAATATTAACAATACCAAGTGATGGACAGAATGCATAACCTCAGTTTCATTCATTATTGCTGTGAATTTAAATGATATGACCACTTTAGAAAATGGCCATTTGTTACACATTTTATCATATACTTACTACATGGCTGAGCAATTCTACTCATAGAAATTTAACGAAAAGAGAGGAAAACATATTTGTACAGAAAAACTTATATGTGAATGTTAATGGCAACTTTATTATTGCCAAAATAATGTGCATATGTATCAATAGGTGAACAGATAAATAAAATATGCTAAATCCATGCAAAATAATATAGTTAGTAAAAAAGGAATAAACTACTTATGGATAAGTCAGAAATATTATGAAGGAAGAAAAAAAATAAGACACAAGAAGCATGCCTTTGGATTCCATTCATGTGAAATTCTAACAATGGTAAAGGTAACTATCATGGAAGAAAAAAAAGATCGGTGGTTTCTTGGTATGATGTGAGGTGTAGGTACTGCTTATAAAAGAGTACAGATGTACTTTGGCAAAGACAGAAATATTTTATATCAATTTGGGTGATATTTATAGTGTACATTTGTCATATTTTATTAAACTGTTTAACTGGGAATTTTTGGTTTTGTTTTTAAATCACACCTTAATAAATTAATTTTAAAAGGAGAGAGTGTAATATGAAGCAGATGTGTATTTGATTTACAAGGCAATTATTGTTTCTGTTAACACATGAGACACTACCAATGTTTAAAAAAATTTTTTTAAGTTTATTTATCTACTTGGAGAAAGAAAGCACAAGCAGGTAGGGGCAGAGAGAGGAGAGAGAGAATCCGAAGCAGGCTCCACCCTCTCATCTCAGAGCCCGATGCAGGACTCAGTCTCATGAGCTGTGAGATCATGATCTGAGCTGAAGGCAGATGTTTAACTGACTGAGCCACCTGGGGCCCCAGAGACAATGCTGACATTTGCTACTCCTGTATAGGGCACCTGTTTCAAGAAGGTTGTTTCCTGGTGTACATTAGTATCCTTTTCGAATTTGGAATCAACAAATGTGTTACATATTTAAAAATTACATGTTTTTCTTTATATTCCTGAACCTAGCACCATTCCAGGAATAGTATAGGTACTGTAGATGTATATTTAATTAAAACTAAGACTTCGAACTGAATCATGACTTATATTTACCAATATTGAACACATATTATAACAATAACCTTCTACATATCTCAGAGGAAAACTATTTACTGGATAGTATTTCAAGCAAGTAAAATTTTAGGATAATAATGCAAGAAAATTTTGGCAAATATCATTAATTCTTTCAATATGCTACAAATTAGCTTAAAGGAACTAGTAGTAATGAATCAGTATAATAGAAACGTTTAAAACATTGATGTAGTTTCTAGTTGGACTGAAGCTCTTACCATCAGTCAAACAGAACATCTATTTAGGTCAAGGGACATAGCAAATAGTGTAAAGATATATTTTTTCATAGAAACTTTTAATAAAAACAATATGTAGAATTTGTTGACAGCATTTCTTGGGACTAGTAAATTCAGTTATTCCCTTAAGATACATGTTTTTATTTGTTATGATTTTATATTCATTATCTTCTTTGATTCTAGAGGCATTTATTAAATATCTACAGTGTGTGAAGGTAATTTTATATCAATGCAAAATTATTTTATTCCTATAATAACAATTATCAGTAAATCAAATGACCCTAGAAAGAAATTTAATACACACGCATATACACAAACATATTTCAAGATTATAATTTGGAGAAATATTTCAAAACAGAAATTTTAGTTTTAAACATAATTTGAGATTATGTAGGAAGATCATTTATTCTGTTTATTTTGTAACACATTTTCTTTTTTTGAATATGTACCACACCCACAGTACTGTGGGATTTTTTTCTCATTATGCAGTTTACAAGGGACACTAACAAATTGGAATGGTGTAAAAAAGAAAGTCACCTGTATAGCTAGTGGGAAGGAAGCTATGTTGCTGATCGTCAGGTCTCCTAAAAATCACCAGAAAAAGTTGTGGATAAAGATGAATTTATTAGACTAGCTTTAGCAAGGATGATCCAACTTGAGACCATCTTAATAGTGTCTCAAAGAAGAAAAATTAGGGGAGAATATCTATAGTGTTTTGAGGCATGGATTCGGTGATTTTAGGGTGATGAACAGGGTAGATAGGCAAAGTTTATGATGAGTTATCTTCGTATTAGTGGGCAGGGTGTGGTGGTGATCTTGAAGAGAGCTTTGATCAGCATAGTTTTCTCTTAATAAGTGAGGCATTTATATAGATTCATAGCCTTGCTTAGCACAGGAAAGAGTAAATCTCTTTTGTCTCAGAATTGGTTAGCACAGGCTCAGAATGTATATTTGTGTTAGTTCTCTATGTCAGGTGAATGACAGTTTAAAAAACGGGGGCTTTTTAGTATAAATTGCACAATAAAATCTCCAGCTTGGAGTAAAGAGGAATGATGGTAATCTTTAGTTTCTTAAAGAAAAATCAATTGTAAAAAATTCTACAAGAGGGATTGGGCAACAGTAATAGTAGACCTGACATAGTAGCCCCAGCTTAATTTCTTTTTTTTTTTTTTAATTTTTTTTAATGTTTTTTTTTAATTTATTTCTAGAAGAGAGAGAGAGACAGCGTGAGCAGGGGAGGGTCAGAGAGAGAGGGAGTCACAGACTGAAACAGGCTCCAGGCTCAGAGCTGGCAGGCAGCACAGAGCCCGACGCGGGGCTCGAACCCACGAACCGCGAGATCATGACCCAAGCGAAAGTCGGACGCTTAACCGACTAAGCCACCCAGGCGCCCCAATTTCTTGATGTCCTAAAGAGAAGAAAAAGTCTAACACTGCAGAAGTATAATAAATGTAAAAATTACATGGAATCAGCTACATAAATTGTAAAAGAGTGCTGTTCTGTGTTTGTGTATGTGTATGTACTAATATAAAATCACAAATTTCAGTCATCTTTATTTAACATAGTACTTAATATAGTATTGGATATTAATAGCATTCAACATTTAACTGGTTTAAGGATTAGAATATTTTCAAAGAACTTTTGTGCCCTACAGGAAAAATAATCTTGGTATCTTTTCATATTGGGAAGTTTGACATGTTATGAGACATGTCCTCAGTGAGGATCCAGTCCTCTTTGGACTATAAGATAAACCAGTGTTGGGGTAAAAAACACTTAGATTTCTGATCTCTGCTTTGACAGTTTATTCTAGCTGTGTAAACTGGAACAAGTCATTAACATCATTGACCTCAATGGCTCACTACTAAAGTCTTTCTAATAATATGAGAAAGAAATTGCATCACATATTTGAAATATGATTATAAACTAGAACACAATTTACAGATGAGCTAATATCATCTATTTTTTCTTCAAACTTAAAAGAAGTTCAACCTGGAGATGTCTCACTTTGTGATCTCATATCTAGCGTTGCTTAGATTTCTACATTCCATTGTTCCGAGAGTACAAATCTTTGGCTTCTTTATGTTAATATGTAAATAAATATTTAAATTGTACTTTAAATACAAAATCATGTGGAATCTGGTTTACAGGAAAAGCATATTTCAGTAGTCCGTGTGTTTTTGTTCTTTCCTGTCCCAACAAATGTAAGCCATTGAGTTAAATAACTCTTTTGTTTCCCAATTCCCTAAGATGGTTCAATTTGTAAAAAGTGGGAAATGTTTTCTATCACGTAAGACAATTAATTTGGATGCAGGGCTTTTCTCAGCTGAATGGGGTATGCAATGTTGTAACTATTATTGTTCTTGCTATTTCACTAAAATGAGCTATTATAAAGTCTTTGAATTGTGTTTTAGCTAGATATTCCCTGACAAATATGTATAGACCTTTTTCATATCTACATTTGTTATCTGAATAATTGTTTTCCATAACTCATAGTAACTAAAAAGATTTCTCTGCCTCATTTTCCTTGTGTCTTTAAGTTTCAATTGTATTCAAAATTGTATACAGAGAAATTCTTTTTTTAAATTTTTATTTAAATTCAAGTTAGTAAACATACAGTATAATATTAGTTTCAGGTATACAATTTAGTGATGCAAAACTTCCATACAACACCCAAGTTGTCATCACAGCAAGTGCTCTCCTTAATCTCCAACACCTATTTGACCTATCCATCCACCCACCTCCCCTCTGACACCCATCACTTTGTTATCTAGAGTTAAGAATCTGTTTCTTCGTTTCGATCCCTCTCTCTTTCTGCTTTCCTTTTGTTCTTTTGTTTCTTAAATTGAGTGAAATCATATGGTATCTGTCTTTCTTGACTTATTTTGATTGGCATATTACTCTAGCTCTATCCATGTCATAACAAATGATAAGATTTCATTCTTTTTTATGACTGATTGATATTCAATTCTGTGTGTATTTATACACATATGTATTTTATATATCTATGTATTTATACCACTTCTTTATCCATTCATTAGTTAATGGACACTTAAGCGCTTGTTTCCATGATTTGGCTATTATAGATAATCCTGCTATAAACATCTGGGTACTGGGTACATACAGCCCTTTGATTTAGTATTTTTGTGTTTTCTTAGGTAAACACCTAGTAGTGCAATTATGGATCATAGGGTAGTTCTATTTTTAACTTTCTGAGAAACCTAATTACTGTTTTCCGCATTGACTGTACAAGTTTGCATTCTCACCAACAGAGTGAGACGGTTCTCCTGTCTCCACATCCTCACTAGCATGTATTGTTGCTTGTATAGTTGATGTTAGCTATTATTTGACCTAATTTTCTTTGGTTCTTTCCGAAGTCATGTAGACTTTCATGTCATGCATGTACAAATTTAATGCAACCGGACTCAAGGAAACTCTTTTGCATCTCTTAGTATCCCCTCCTCTGTAAGGCTCCCCACTCTGTGCTGCTCTACCCTGAAAATTCTAGTCACCTCAGTTTCCTTGAACTCTGGTCTCTGCCTCCTCAACTCAGCAAAAGAGTCAAAACATAGGAGTTCATCCTCTGCACTGAGTCTTCGAGACCTATCCCATAACAGTCTGAGCCGTAATTGTAGAGCTCATCTCACTTGTTTCTCTTCTCTCAAGAATCACAGTCCTGTATTGGCCTTTGTCCAATGTCTTAAAACCATAGTTTACTTTTCCCCCCTCTGGCTTTTTAATTGCTTAAAGCAGGACCACATTCTTTTGGCAGGTGTTCTTTCATGAGCCAAAACATATCAGGTTGGAAGTTTCTGATAAAATTAAACACAGGTTAATATATGCAATAACAAAATTCTACTCATAGGTATTTACCAAAGAGAAATTAAATCATATGTCCAGGAATAGCTATACATAAATATTCATAGCATCTTTATTTATAATAGATATAATTTTAAATAATCCCAAAGGCCACCAACTTGTGTGAATTAACACATTTTCCTAGATTATCATTTAATGGGCTGGTACTGAGAAATATAAGGATGTATCACTGATATACACTACATTGAGGAATTTCAAAAGCATTTTGCTAAAATAAGGAGCGAGACAAAACAAGAGTGCATTCTCTATGATTCTATTCATGCGAAGTTCTAGAATGAACAAAACTAACCTACAGTGACAGAAATTAGACTGGTTGTTGCCAAGGGGATGGGATTGGGAAATTGAACACTAAGAGCCATGAGGTATCTTTTTAGAATGGTGGAAAGTTGTCTTATCTTGATTGATACAGTGACCCCCCCAACACACACACTATAAATTAAACACAAGTATTTTTTTTTATAAAAGATAACTTATACCATTGTTGTGGTAGTGCAGATGAAATGAAGAGTATGAATTTGGAAAATTTTAGATATTTAAATAGACAGGATTTATTGCTGGAAATGACAGTGAAAGAATGGATAAGAAGTTTTTCAAGAATAACTCCAGAGTTTCTGGCTTGGGTAGAGGTATATTCACTGATGCAGGAAATCCTGGACAAGAACGAGACGGGAAAAGCCTGAGGGTAGCAGGTAGAGGGCTGTAGTTCCACCTGAACTTGGAAGTACCTTTGATACATTCAAGTAAAGATGCCATGCAATCAGTGGATTTATAGGATTAGAACTGAGAGGTATGCATTGGAGAATCTGTATGTCCTTGGCATTTAGGAGTAATTAAACTATTAATATATTTCAAGATATACCTGAAAGAGTGAGAAAAGAAGTAGGCTTTCAGGAATGGTAATTTTTACTGATATTTTAAGAGAATACAGATAAAGGATATATCTATTACCCTTTGGATTTATTCTTTGATTCAGTAGATAATTCAGTATGCCCTTTTTTTGCCAGATTCTATTTATTGTAAACACTAAAGATAAACTATAGATAAAATAGGGTCCTACAGTTATGATCACAGATTTAGAATGAAACCAGTTTGACCCACTGTGTAATTTTTCCAACAGTTCATTCACTATTGGTACTTACTCAACATATTCATATATTTATGTTGATTCATGATTAGGTTTCCATCACCCATATTCTAAACAACAACCAAAATTAACAGATTGGCAGCATGATTTGTAGACTATGGAATCTGGATGATATGTAAACAATATAAACATAGGGAAAGTCTATGTTATGATTAACAACAAGATTATTATTTCAAAAAGCAAAATAGTTAAGGGTAGTGAAGATGTCTTCTCTTGTCATGGACATAGCATGGTTGTTCCTAACTCTGGTCCTAACTATACAGTGAACTAAACTTTATGTTCCATCCATATTCAAAGACTCTATATACAGTCATTTACATTTCATACAGAAGCTGGCTACACACACACACACACACACACACACACACACACACACACACACACATCAGTTGCTCTGCTGACCTTAATGTGCCGTTCTGCTCTTCCTTTGTATTGTTTTAAATAAGCGACAGGCAAATTACCAAACATTCAAATAAACTACCTTTTTACCGATTAAAGAAAAATATAGGTTTAGAAACTTAAAATCAGGATAGGGACAGGCTTATTTTCTTAGAAAAATTCAACAGCTGTCTCAGGGAAAGAATACCTCAAAGACAACCAAAAAACATAGTATGAACATTAGAATATGTAAGCATATCATTTACCTCTAGAACAGATAAATTTATTATCTCTTATGAAATAATGAACAGTTAACACAGAAACTTTTAAAAAATGATTAAATGTTGCAATTATATTTAACAAAATAAAGTAAATGTTCATTATAGCATTAAATTAAAATTGAGACTGTTGAAGTGGCAGATACTTTCTGCAAGCAAAATAAGAGGAGACATTCATTAATCATAGAGCCAGAGCAACAACAAATGGAAAAGACACAGACCCAACCATGCAAACTATCCTCTTCTATCAGAAAACTGTGTTCCATTGACAAACATCTCTTACCAGTTTCTTGACATATTTACAATTCTAGGTTTATTAAAAATACTTATAAAACTGTTTTAAAGAGTCAATATTGCATTCACTTATTAAGTAGTTCTAATACTTAATGTACTTTCTATAAAATAATTTCTGGTATTCAAGTAAGAGCTCCCTTAGTTTATATCTGTTCTTAAACTAAAATATATCTCACTATAATTACCATATTGACATAATTTGCATCAACATGTCAATTCATACACAGATCCTCACCCAAACACATACATTTAAAAAAAAAATGTTCCTTTGCTCCTTTAAAAAAAAAACTGTGTTGATAATGCTGTTCTTCCTTTGTGCAGTGGAAAATTACCATGCATCTCTTCCCTGAGTTTATATCCTGTCTTTCATTTGCAGAGATCATCATTTGCAACTTATTTTGCCAAGTAATCGAAAGTAGGATGAGGCCCTTCAGGTATAATGATAAATATCATACGATGAAGTCAATTGCCTCTATTCAGTTCCTAGATTCATGGTCTAGTAAGCGTATGACCTTGAGTAATTATTTTAAACTTCCTAACCTCAACTTCATTATCTGTAAAATGGAGAGAATAGCAGTAGATGGTATTATCGAGCACATATAACACGCCAGACAAAGGTCTGATGTTAATGTATTAATTCATTAATTCCCTCAATTACTATCACCAGCACTTAGTTTAAGATGGGAAATTTGAAAAACCAAGGAAAAAAATAATATACTCAATGTTATATACTTTGAATCAAGTTATGGTGACTTTGTTAATCACAAATGTTAAACAGTGTCAAATTCCACAGCCCCACATAAGATTTACCACTTAGTAGAATGCCTATTCCATGGTATGAGATCCAAACATATCTATCTTCCCATTTATCGTAAGGGATTGGTTGAATCAGATTAGTCAGCTGATGAAGTAGTAGGCATCCTCTTTGCTTTTTGCTCATGAAGCTTTCCTCTCTCAAGCTTCATATATAATCATAATGCCAAAAATATAGAATTATCAAGAGTAAAGTATTAAAGTTCATTTAGCTCTTCCTCCCAGTTCCAACCTAAATATAGTCATTATTAGTGATTTAAAGTGTTTTTATGTAGTTTTTTATACATTTTCTACTCACATACACATAGAAGGTCACATACAAATACCTTAATTTTATTAAGTAATTTGATCATTATACAAATGAGATTATATTATATACTCTTTAAAAAAACATTTTATTCAACATATTTACATTAAAAAAAGTCAGTTCACCTATTCCTCCCATCCTCCACCCCTGCCCTTGCACCATCAGTTTGTTCTCTATGCGTTTGTTTGTTTATATATTAAAGTCCATTAGTAAGAGACATCATAAGGTATTTGTCTTTGTCTGACTTATTTCACTTAGCATAATGCCCTTGAGGTCTGTTTATATATGTATATACTATTTTTATCTTATTTAGATCTTATTTTGGTAAGCTGGTGTCCTGTTGATGTATAGCTTGTAGATTCTGGTGGCCTTCAGAAGCTGTACGGAGTCAATCTAGCGATGGGTAGATAAGGTGCAGCTGTGGGAAGGTGTAGGGAAGAAGATGGATCAGTCTTCAGGGCCTTGCTGGTGATGCTGTCACAGAAAAATGGGCCTTGGCTGCTGTTTGATGCCAAGTCTCTGCTGCCAAACGCCTTTCCAGATCCCTTGGTCAAAGAAATCAGACTTTTCTTGTTTTCTTCTTTTCTTTATTGTTGTTGTTGTTGTTGTTGTCTTTGTTGATCATTTTATTGTTTGCTCATTTGTTTTCCTGTCCAGAGTTTGAGGGTTCCTGTTACCCAATTAGATATGTATGGGATATGAAAATGAAAACTATACGAGAATGAAAGAGCTGTTCCTCTTTTAGTCTTGTGGACCCTAGCCAGTTTGCCTTCATCCTTTTACTTTTCAGAGATCTTTTGTAATTATTTTTGAATTATTTCTAAGGTATTTAGTTGAATTTAGAAAGAAAGAGCAGGGGGAATTTGGTTTTACATTATCTTACCTCAGAACTGGAAGCTCATAGCATCTACTTTTAATTGTTTTTTTGGTCATGAATGTTGCTCTTAGTTTTATTAAATCCTTTCTTCCACATCTTTTGGGTTTATTCCATTGCTCTTTTAAATGACTGACTTTAATTTCTAGCATGTTCAGTTAAATCTGGTTTTATAATAAATTTGGCATTGCAAGTTTTTATTTTGCATAGAAAACAAATGGGGTCACATCCCAGGAATTTTTATGTGCAGTGCTTTCAAAGTCTTTTTAAAAGAACAGGCTAGCTCACCAAGTGAAATGTAAGCACCGTCTTCTGTAGGTGTTGACACTGTAAAGGGAAAGCCAGCCAGGAATTCCCGTCACACTCCTTTTTCTTCCAGGAGTGGCCCTGTGACTATTACTGGCCAGTAGAGTGTGAGCAGGGGCTTTTGGGACACATCTGCCTAGTCAGTAAAAACCTCCAGCCTGGGGCGCCTGGGTGGCTCAGTCGGTTAAGCATCTGACTTCGGCTCAGGTCATGATTTGGCGGTTCGTGGGTTCGAGCCCCACGTCAGGCTCTGTGCTGACTGCCAGCTCAGAGCCTAGAGCCTGTTTCAGTCTGTGACTCCCTCTCTCTGACCCTTCCCTGCTCGCTCTGTCTCTCTCTGTCTCTCTCTGTCTCTCTCTCTCTCTCTCAGAAATAAATAAAATATTAAAAAAAAAAAAAACCTCCAGCCCATGCCAAAAAACAGTGCAGAGCCTATTAGCCCAAATTCTGAATAACTCTTTGAAAGTTGCCTGTCTTTGTTTGTACACTCAGTACTTACTTGATAAAGAAATGAACTTCCATTCTATATATCCTTATGTCCATGTTTAGTCTATAATTTATAAAGCTTGTTGTAGACTGAATGATACCCTCATTTGCAGATGAGCTATTTAGAAGAGTCTTTCTTTAAGTTTAACTAAAATACCTAATATTTTGATTAGTACTTCAGTATTTTCTAATTACATTTATTGCATTTTAAAAATATAACATTAAAATCTGCTCTTTGGGATTTATTGATATAATCTTTATGAATCCATATACAATTACTGTTATTAATATTGCATAGGTTTTAGGGGAAAAAAGAAAAATCTATGTAACTAGAGTACATCATTTGTAATTTATCTATTAGATCAAGCTTACTAATAGACAATTTATTTAGACTGTATCCTTACTAATTTTTTTTCCACTTTTGCTATTGATTTCCAAAAGGAGTATGTTAAATTTTCCAAGTACAGTTGATATTTGAATATTTCAATTTTGTCTATATATTTCAAAATTGGTAATGATTATTAAATACATTAAAATGCACAGATCTGATATCATTAATGTGTTTTTATCTTCAGTAACATTTTTCTCATATTCATATCCTCAAATACTATTTTATTTAATATTAACAAAGTAATACTTGCTATATTCATGGTATTTAAAATTATTGTTGTGAGAACACTTTATAGAGATCTATCATCTTAACAAATTTTTAAGTGCTTAGTACAGTAGTGTTAACTCTAGGCACAATGTTGTAGAGCAGATTTCTAGAACCTGTTCATCTTATGTAACTGAAACTTTATGCTTATTGAAAAACAATCACCGCCTTTCACGCCTGGCAGATATCATGCCACTCTTCATGTTTATGAATTTGACTTGTTTGATATCTCATATAGTGAGATCCTGTAGCATTTGGCCTTTTTTGCTGGTTTAATTCACTTAATATAATGGATTCTAGGCTCATTAATGCTGTTCCATATAAAAGGATTTTCTTTTTTTTTTTCAGGCTGAATAATCATCCATTGTGTATTTGTGTGTGTGTGTGTGTGTGTGTGTGTGTGTGAGCACATTTGATTATTCATTGATCAGTGGACATTTAGGTTATTTCCATATCTTTACTATTATGAATAATGCTACAGTGAAGAGAGAATGCGTATACATCTTCAGGATCCTGGTATCAATTTTGGGGGGTTGTACCTAGAAGTGGAAATGATTGATCATATGTTCATCCTGTTTTGATTTTTTTTTTCAAAAGGAAGATCCATCTTCCTGATTTCTGTAGTGACTGCACTGTTTTACATCACCATCAACGTATACAGAGGTTCCAATTTATCCACATCTTCTCCAACACTTGTTATTTTGTGTCTTTTTGATAATAACCATCCTAACAGTGTGGGATGATAACTCATTTTGGTTTTGATTTGAATTCACTGATGATTAGTGATGCTGAGCATCTCTTCATATATGTGTTAATATTTACATGTCTTCTTTAGAGAAATGTCTTTGCAAATTCTTTGTCTTTTTAAAAAGTTTTTATTGGAGTTTCTACTTTTGAGATGTAAGCGTTCTTTATGTACTTTGGATTTTAAGTCATTATCAGATATGTGGTTTGCAAATTTTTTCTCCCATTGTGAAAGTTGGCTTCAGTCAGTTTTGCATCCAACTTCAACTCAGTTCAGATTATGATTTCATGGTTCATGGGTGTGAGCCCCGCATTGGTCTCTGTGCTGACAACTTAGAGCCTGGAGCCTGCTTCAGAATCTGTGTCTCCTTCTCTCTCTGGGTCTCCCTCACTCATATTAGTCTGTCCTTCTCTCTTTCTCTCTCTCAGAAAATAAATAAACATTACATTTTTTCAAAGAATGAAGGATAGAAATCATATGATCATTTCAAAAGATGCAGAAAAATCATTTGAGAAAATTAAACATCTTTTCATGATAAAAATACAGAACAAACTAGGCATAAAAGGGATGTTCTTCGATATAATATAGGTCCTATATTATAGGCCCACAGCCATCGAAGAAGGCACTTGTTGGGATGAGCACTGGGTGTTATATGTAAACCAACTTGAAAATAAACTATATATTTAAAAAAGCCCACAGCTAACATGATAATTCAGTGGTTAAAAAAAAAAAAAAACATAAAACTTCCCCCCCCTCTTTTTTTGAGAGAGAGAAAAAAGGTGGGGTTGAAGGAGAAATAGAATTTTAAGCAAGCTCTATACTCAACACAGAGCCGACATGGGGCTCAGTCTCATGACTCTGAGATCATGACCTGAGCCAATATTAAGAGTAGGAGGTTTAATCAACTGAGCCACCCAGGTGTTCCAAACTTTTCCTTTAATATCAGGAAAAAGACAAGGATTCCCACTCTCACCACTTCTATTCAACATAGTACTGGAAGTCCTGTCTGGATCACTTTGGCAAGAAAAAGAAATAAAAGGTGTCTAAGTCAAAAAGGAAGAAGTATAATTGTCTGCTTCTAAATTATATAATCTTATATGTATACTACCTTAAGACGCCTCCAAAAATTTTTACAGAGCTATTAAAAGAATTCAGCAAAGTTAAAGGATACAAAATCAACATGTGTGACATTACACTTCTTTGTAACAACAGTGAAGTGTCAAAGAAATTAAGAAAATGGTCCCATTTACAATAACATTTAAAAGAATAAAGTACTTAGGAATAAATTAACACAGAGAAGTGAAAGTCTGTATACAGAAAAATTTAAAACATTAATGAAAGTAATTGAATAATTTTTTTTTAATATTTTTAAATGTTTTATTTATTTCTAGGAGAGAGAGAGAGACAGCATGAGCAGGGGAGGGTCAGAGAGAGAGGGAATCACAGACTCTGAAACAGGCTCCAGGCTCTGACCTGGCAGTCAGCACAGAGCCCGACGCGGGGCTCGAACCCACGAACCGCGAGATCATGACCCAAGCGAAAGTCGGACGATTAACCAACTAAGCCACCCAGGCGCCCCTGAATAATTTCTTATATTCATGGCTTAAAGAATATTGTTAAAATATCCATACTATACAAAGTTAGCTATAAATTCAGTGTAATATCTGTCAAGATTCCAATGTCACTTTTTACAGAAATAGAAGAAAAACAATCCTAAAAGACATATGGAGCTACAAAAGATTCTGAATAGTCAAAGACATCTTGGACAAGAACAAAGCTATAGACATCACCCATATATTTAAAATATGTTACAAAGTGGGGCGCCTGGGTGGCTTAGTCGGGTAAGCGTCCGACTTTCGCTTAGGTCATGATCTCGCGCTTCGTGGGTTCGAGCCCCGCCTCGGGCTCTGTGCTGACTGCCAGCTCAGAGCCTGGAGCCCGTTTCAGTCTGTGACTCCCTCTCTCTCTGACCCTCCCCTGCTCACGCTGTCTCTCTCTCTTTCTCCTAGAAATAAATAAAATATTAAATATATATATATGTTACAAAGCTACAGTAATCAAAACAAAATGGTATTAGCATAAAAACAGATGTATAGACCAGTGGAACAAAATAGAGTCCAGAAATAAATCTACCCATCTCTGTCTTCAACTATGTTTCCAAGAACACACAATAAGGAAAAGAGTCTGTTCAATAAATGGTGTTGGGAAATCAAAAAATACGCATTTATTTAGAAGAAAAAATTTGGACCCGTATCTCACACCATATACAAAAACCAACTCAAAATGGGTTAAAGACTTGAACATAAGACCTGAAACTATACAACTACTAGAAGAAAACATCAAGAAAAAACTTGACATTTGTCTGGGCAGTGGTTTATGGGTATGACTCCAGAAGCACATGCAACAAAAGCTAAAATAGATAAGTGGCATTACATCAAACTGAAAGCTTCTGCACAGCAATGGAAATAATCAACAGTGTGAAAAGGCAACATAAAGAATGACAGAAAATATTTATAAATTTTGCATCTAATAAAGGGTTAATATCCAAAATATATATGGAACACAAATGAATCAATAGCCAAAAAATAAATAAATTGATTAAAAAATGGGCAAAGACCTGAACAGACATCACTCCAAAGAAAGTAATACAAAAGGCTAACACCTATATAAAAAGGTGCTCGGATCACTAGTCTTAAGAAAAAGGCAAATCAAAATACAAATCAAGATGAAATCTTGTCTTGTGTCAGTTACAACAGTTATTATCAAAAAGTCAAAAGCTTACAAGTTTTGGCAAGGAGAAAAGGAAACTCTGATATACTCTTGGAGGTAATGTAAATTGGTACAGCCATATGGAAACAGTATGATACAGTATGAAGCTTCCCCCAAAGAAAGCTACCATATGATCTAACAATCCTACTTCTGGGAAGTAAGTAAGGATATATCCTTCCTATATTGAAAGGAAATATATATATATTGAGAGAGAGAGTATGTATATGTATGTATGAAGACATCACAATATACACTTTAAATATATATTGTTTTTATATGTCAATTATACATCATTAATGTTGGAGGAAAAAACATACCTATAGACAATGCAATAGAATAGAGAACCCAGTAATAAACTGAAGCATATATCGTCATCTGATCTTAGACAAAGGTGCCAAGAATGTACAGTGACAAAAGGATAACCTCTTTAATATCATTTGTAATTAAAATTTCCTTTTTAAAATTTGGTAATATTTAGATGTGAAAAACTACACATATATTATTATAAAAACATGTAGCTATGGAAGGAACAGAGCTTAAAGAATGAAGAGTTTTACAATATGTAGTTGAGTTTCCAATGAATATATTCTTGGTTCCCACTTTCTTGTTTTAATGAAACAAATACCCTGAATTTATTTTTAGCATTTCCATTATTTCTAAGTACATTCATAAAGGTTTTTTTTTTTTACTTTTTTAACATTTATTCATTTTTGAGAGATAGAGATAGACTGTGAGTAGGGGACGGGCAGAAAGAGAGGGAGAAACAGACTCTGAAGCAAGCTCCGAGCTCTGAGATGTCAGCAGAGCCTGATGCTGGACTCGAACTCACAAACTGTGAGATCATCACCTGAGCCAAATTCTGATGCTTTAAACAACGAAGTCATCCAGGCAATTCCTAAATACATTCATATTTTTAAAATACATTCATAATATTCATTAATATGAATATTTTCATACTTTCATAAAAGAAATCCACTTCATCAACTTGCATTTTTGATAAAAATGAAGGTTGTAAATTTATCCATATTGTTACTCTTGCTACACTATGTTTACAGTATGTGCCCATGTCTGTTTGTTTAACCATTCTCCTATTGAAAGATATTTAGATGGTTTCCACTTTATTACTATCAGAAACAAGTCTGCTAATTGAGGTTTTGTTCTTCACTACTTTTACACATACATATCTTCTACTAGATACACACACATGCACAAGCACACATGTACACAAATGAATGGGTTTTCGGAGTTATAGGTTTCATGCAACTTTTATTTGTCACAATACTTTCTGGGTGTTTGTGTCTACTTGCACCCTAGTAAGGACTGTATATGACACTGGCTTTCCTTTTAATACTTTTAATATTTATTATGTAAATATGGATCTAAATGCATATACAGAAAGGAATATATATGTATATATGCACACATATATATACATTTATGCATATGTTGATACTGAGATATACATATATATTACGAAGAATTGAGTATTTTTAGTATTCTCCAGTCAGCATTAAACAATACAGCAGTGTAGATCAAAAGCATTAGCTTCAGAACATCGGCCCATATTCTAGGTTAATTCTAAAAACACATGTAGGTTGGGGTGCCTGGGTGGCTCATTTGGTTAAGCATCCAACTTCGGCTCACATCATGATCTCACCGTTCGTGGGTTCGAGCCTGAGCCCACGTCGGGTTCTGTGCTGACAGCTCAGAGCCTGGAACCTGCTTCAGATTCTGTGTCTCCCTCTCTTTCTGACTTTTCCTTGCTCATGCCGTGTCTCTCTCTCTCTCTCTCTCCCCCTCAATCTCTCTCAGCAATAAAACATTTTTTAAAAAGTTTAAAAAAACATATTTAGGCTTATTTGCAAAGATTAATTCACAAGGTCATTTACTATATTCTGTACTTTTGGCAAAATTTGGAAGAAATGTACCTGTCTAAAATTACATTGTTATAGATATAACAACATATGACAACTTGTGACATAATAACAGCATTCTGATATTTTTATGTAAAAACTGCAAATTATAAAAAATGCTTATGAAATAATTTTTTTCATAAAACATCTGAGAGTTCATTGCTAGTTATATCTCTGTTTGTTTCCAGGCCTCAGTATTTGATCTTCCTTCTACCTGAAATAATCTTCACTGATTTTATTTAAAATCATTCAGATTTCCATATATATTTTTTTTCTAGACTTTAAAGCAAGTTTAAACTATAACTTTTAAAGTTATTTTTCCTTACATTGTTACTTACATCTTCAGAATATTTACAATAATACATACTTGAACCTTTTGAGTTAAACCAGATCCTCACTGAATATTTTTTCAGCCATTGTACCAGAGACATATTTATCCATTAAACCTTGGATGGTTTACTGATATTATTGATAATGTTAATATAGTTATCCTATAACTGGGCCTCTTTCCATAGTCAAATAATGTAACAACATCAAAGTAATTAGGTAACCATAATTGCTCAGAACATTAATTACATGTCTGGCAGAATTTGAAATCTGAAATGTTGTTTAAAAATCTATTCAGTTTTGGTTGTATTACAAATATATTTTGTTTTTCTGCATTGCAAATGTTTTTGCCAAATTCATCTGTACTTAATACAAGGCAATATTAATCAAATATTAAAGCATTTTCAGCTAATAGCTTTAGAATGTGTTGTTTTGATAAGAATATTATATAAACAATTAACAATATAACTTCTTGGAGAATTATCATAGTTTTTTTAATCTCATAATAATATTAATCCAAAACAATCAATAATTACAGACAAACTGAGATAATCCCTCTCTAGTTAAGTTTACGTATTCAGCACATAAATGTATGATGAAATAAAAACAGTATCACTCTTTTTATTTTAGTAATTTGATTGAATTTTCTAACAGAATATTTTATGACCTATGATCTTCAACTGCAATCCACATTAACTGAGTAGCAATTTTAGATGTGGCACAAAATGCAATTTGTTTTCTGTTTCACAGATTAGATTCTATTATGCTACTTTGAGACCTGTTTTATTGGCTGTTTATTCTTATGCAAAGTCACATGAATGGATCATAAACCACAACAAAATTATTATCACTGTTTATCTTTAAAACAATCTAGATTTCTAAAAGGCCACAGACAGTTATTGGAGTTACACAACCTTGGTATGCCATCAGATATTATTCCTACTATAGATACTTGAAACATCCTGGTAGCCCAGGAACCAAAGTATTAAAATAGAATTTGCATGGTTTAATTTTTTGTTTCTCATATTAATTTTTATGCAAGTGTTTTATGGAGACAGTGAGATACCGCAGTCTCCCCATTCTAGTACTTTGTTCTTTCCTCCCCTGATAAAAGTACTACTTACAGTTTGAGCACTTGTTTAATTTCCCAAAACAAAACCCCTGAGGCATAGTAACAATTTCTAAAAACCATTCAGGAAGAGATAAATAAATTTAAAAAATTTCACAGTCAAATACAGAAAGGCAATAAAAACTTCTACTGTCTTTAAATTCTACTAGATATGAAAATAATTTCATAGTTTATTATTAGTTTTACAAAGAGAATAGTTATACAACAATAAAATTATAGTTTCTTAGAGCATAGCAAAGGTATTTGCATAAAATTACTCCATGCCTGCAGACAAGGGAAGGAAACAAGGAAGAAACAAAGTTAACACATTTGACTTAGAAAACTGTTCATGAACAGGAAAAAGAGAACAAAATTGGGTGGCATTAGTACAAAACTTCTTAGGCATATATACATAATAACATTTATAGTTAGCTTCCATTTTATTAGATTCTTGCATTACTACTTACTTAAACAGGGTTTCTGAAGGAATGTTCATCCAATCCTTAAATGTTAAAGATTTTGTTTGAATATACATATCCAGAAGTCTGCTATATGTGATTTAGGACAGTAAATACGTATTTTATTCTTCTAAATTATTTGTGATATTTTAACATTTTATAATTTAAGGTAGTTTATAAAGTCAAATATACATTCAGAAGTCAAGCAACTTACTGAAAAAAACTTTTATCCATGGAAATTATATTGCATACATATCCTAAATTTAGGACGCAAAAATGGGCACTTTTTTAAAGTTTATTTATTTTGAGAGACAGAGAGAGAAAAATCCTCAGCAAGCTTGAGAGAGCATTCAGAGCGAGACATGGGGCTTGAAGCCTCAAACCATGAGATCATGACCTGAGCCAAAACGCAAGGTCCGATGCTTAACCAACTGAGCTATCCAATCACCCCAGAAAAAAGGACATTTTAATTAATCTAATATATTATCAGATATCCAGTAACTCCAACTTTATCATTCACTCTAGGACTTTATAACTTAATTTTAAAATCATGGTTTAGTTTCCTGTTCTAAAGAAGTCCCATACTGCAGTGCATGCTGATTTAAAGATGTGTTAAAATAACCAACTATGTAAAATCAAATAATAAAAACAAAAATAACTACATTCATATATAATTAAATACGTGTTTAATTTGAAGTATAGAAAAATGCTATACTTCAAATATACTTTTAAAAGGAAACTTTTTGAAAAGACATTTTTCTGAACAGTCTTAGGTTAACAGAAAAACTGAACAGAAATACAGAGATTTCCCTTGTATTCCCTGTTTCCATGCTCAGACTTCACTGCTAACATCTTCCACAATGGTACATTTGTTACAGCTGATGAACCTACACTCACCAATCATGTATGTTCAGATGTACCAGATAGTAATAAATAATCATTGGAGTGCATTTATTTATGTATTTATTTTCCTTCCTATGTATATGAATCCTGTTTCTCCTCTACTTCTGTTTGTTATTGTCAGTCATTTTATTTATTGATAGTCTGCTTTGTTTAAAGAGTGTTTCATTGTAGTTTTAGTGTGCTTTCCTTAATTAATATTTAGGTTGATATTTATTGATCGTTTTGTGGAACCAAATACTTGTTGGAAAAATTCTATGTGTAAAACACTGTTTTCGGAATTGGAAAAAAGTTATGATAATGTAGATAAAAATCCCTGTGCCAGAAAGCTGATATTCAGTATAACACCTGGTTGTCCATATTTATTGAGATTTTGGCATTATTAGTATATTCTGAATATTTATATTTTATCAGTGAATATTTTATCTCTGATCGCCCCTTCTATTTTTACTTTTTGTCCTCAACTTGTATTTTTTGATACATAGAAATTCTTCATATTTTCAATTTTATCTACAGTTTCCTTGAGGAGCTGACCTTTTGGTGTTTTTTAAAAGAAATCTTCCTTATCTAACAGTATTTTTCCATAAGGTTAATCTTTTGTCCAAGTGCCACTGATTGATTTTTACCCATTTTGTCCCAGAGATTGAGTATATAAACTTGGGTCTATTTCTACCATCCAGTTTCTATTCCTGGATGGTATTCCTATTTTATTTGTTGTCTTCCTGTGCCAATACTATGCTCTCCTATTATTGAAAAGTGAATGTATCTGATAGGGTGAGGTACCATTACTTGTTTTTCATCATTTGTTTCATATTGTGGCTTTTTAAAGACCATCATTAACCTAGTAAATAAACCTATAAGTTCTCAAAAAATTCTATTGTCATTGTTTTTGAAATTGTACCAAATCTATGGATAAAAAATGGAGAATTGAATCATAGAAACAGACTTTTACAGTGACAGTATTTTATCATTCCAAATGCATAGATATCCTTTAATTTTTATATATAATTGCATATTTGCATTTTTACTGTTAGTGTGGTATTAATGAGAAAATACTCTTAATGTTCATATAATTTTTCCTGTATGTCTAATGCTTTTTATTAATCCAGGAAATCTTTGCATACTGTCATCTTGAGAATATATTCCTCTATGCCTTTCTTTTTGTTTGTTTTTATTGTTTTGCTGTGGGCACTTACATCTCAGATTGTTTAGAACTAATTTTTGTGTATGGTGAGAAATGGGGATCCAGTTCTGACTTTTCTTCATAGATATCCTAACCACCCAGATTCCATTAAGAATCCTTTTTTTCTGCAGTGTCATCAGTATTTTTAAAAATCTGTTTCTGGGAGCACCTGATTGGCTCAGTTGGTTAAGCATCCAACTTTGGCTCAGGCCATGATCTCATGGTTCGTGAGTTCAAGCCCCGCATTAGACTCTGTGCTAACAGCTCAGAGACTGGAGCCTGATTCAGATTCTGTGTCTCCCTCTCTCTCTCTGACCCTCCCCTGCTCACACACACACACACACTCTCTCTCTCTCTCAGAAATAAATAAAACATTTTTTAAAATATCAGTTTCTGGACTTTGGGTTTAACCAATTGGTCTGTCCTTGTACCAATATCACATTTTGTAATTAATACAGCTTTGCAGTATATCTTGATATCTACTAGTGCAAGTACTCTGGCTTTGTTGTCCTTCCTCAGGATTGTGATTGCTGTTTTTACCTTACGTATTTCTAATTTTCAATCTATCTTGTAAATATACACAAAAAAATCATGCAACAATTTTTGTTGGAGTAAAAAATATTTTGTATGCCTTCACAGTCTTTCAGTTTTGTCCTGTGAACCATAGACATCTTTTTTCCTTTTGCTTTTCTACATCTTATCAAATATCTCCTCATGATATGTGGAGATTTTATTGTAAGAGTTGTACATTTCATTGATTTTATTTGATGTTCTTACTGCTATTATTTTATTAATGTTTGTTTATTTTGGAGAGAGAGAGAGAGAGTGTGTCTGTGTGTGTGTGTGTATGTGTGTGTGTGTGTGTGTGTGTGTGTATGAGAGAGAGAGAGAGAGAGAGAGGTCAGGGGAGGGGCAGAGAGAGAGGAAGACACAGTATCCAATGCAGGCTCCAGGCTCTGAGCTGTCACCACAGAGTCCAGTGTAGGGTTCAAGCTCATGAGCTGTGAGCTGAAGTTGGAAGCCTAACTGACTGAGCCACCCAGGTGCCCCTGTTTTTGTTTTTGTTTTTCTTTTTTTTTTTTTAATTTCAATCTATTTGTTGCTGGTACACCAGTGTACAATTAATTATTCAATATCAATCTGGTTTTCAATAGCCTTAATATAATTTTGAGTTGATGGCAGTCATAAAAAGCATCCTTGTCTATTTTTCAATTATAAGAATATAATTTTATCATTAGCTAAGATAATTGAAAGTTTTAAGAAAGCTATTCTGTAAAGATACTGTCTTTTGTTTCTAGTTGCTGTAACTTTTTATTGAATGATGAATAGATCCTGAATTTCTTCAAATACATCTGTTATTGGTATGATTATACATCTTTTCTCCCTTTATTATTTGAAATAATTCTAATTATTTATCCAAATCTTCATTATCAATCTTTATTATGATTATTAATTCTTAGCACCCTTGCTAAGATGGCTTCAGTCATACATCTGTGGTCAGCTGCTGGTAAGATAAGTGGCTCCACTAACTTGACTCTCTTTTGCAGAGTTTGAGTCCTTACTGACATGGCTCAATTCTTCTCACTTCATTCTCAGAATCCAGCAAGGAAGCTGAAGCTTGTCCTTTGGGGGAAGGCAAGGTCTAGAGAGAGAACCAGAGCCAGAGAGAGACAGAAACAAAGAGAAAGAGCCTATAAAGCTTTTTGAGACTTGGGGTTGGAACTGGAGAACCTCACTTTGATCACATTTTGTTGTTCAAAGCAAATAACAGAGCCAGTCTAGTTTCAGAATTTTGGTTGGGAGACTACTTCTCACTGAAAGAATAGCAGTCCTCTTGCTAAGATTATGGATAAAGGGAGTAGTGAAAAATTCTGGACAATTTTGTGCTCAGGCTACCACATATATATAAACACTGTCACTAGTAATAGCTTTTATTTTGTAATTACTGTGTTTCAGATATTGTGCTAAGTATTTTATGCATTATCTGTTTGAATTTTACAACTATAGGGGGCTGTCTTAGCTCAGGCTGTTATAACAAAATACTATAGATTGCATGGTTTAAACAACAAGCATTATTTCTCATGGTTTTGAAGGCTCAGAAGTCTTTGATCAAGGTGATAGCCAATTCACTTCCCTTTGATGGCCTTCTTCCTGACTTTCAGGCAGCCACCTTTCTCACTGTGGCCTTACATGGTAGAGAGAGATCTCTGGTCTTTCTAATTACCATATGGACACTAATAAGGACATCCCATATGGGGACTTTATTCCCATGACCTTAATTAAACCAAATTAACTTTCAAAGGCCCCAACTCCAAATACCATCACATTGTGTGTTAGAGCTTACTTAAGTATATGAATTTTGGGGGAGCATAAACTTCAGTCCATATAGAAGTGAAAGCACATTTTATCTTTATTTGGAATATGGTGTATTTTAAATTAAAATTTTATTACTAATAATTTTCCTGTGACTCTCTCAAGAAAAGTGGCCTGTGAAAATGTGCATTTTGGTTGTATAATGATTATAATAGGAGATACATACTGATAAATATTCCCTGGACATATGAAACAAGTATATTCTTCATAGGAAAAAACATAGACTATTAATTACTATTAATCCAAATAACTTTTTTTACTACCTGAGTGATCTAAGTTTAGATTAGCTTCTATATAATACTTCAATTTTGTGGATTTCTCTTCTCCTAAATATTTATTACTTTCCTTACTTTATCCTAAAATGAGGCCAAAGAAAAACAAGTTCTCAGAACAACAAAAAACTGAATTTGCCTCATCAGATTCACTGCAATAAATAATAAAATAAATTTGAAGAGGCTAATGGCAAACTACCCTGGTAGAGACAAGAGTCAGAAGGAATGGAGAGTACCAGAAAAGAAAATAGTTGGGTAAATATAAAAGACTATCAACACTTTGAAAGGACAATAATTTCAATATTTATTAAATATGTCATAGCAAAATAGATAACAGTAATAGTAAATAAGGTAGGTGTAGAGTTAAAAGAATTAAATAGTGAAAAATTGTTCCATTTAAGGGTAACTAAGATTTAATTTAAGGGTGGGTAATTTAGGAAACTTTCTTGATTCCTAGGCAATTTCTGGGTCCTGATTTGGTAGGAGTTAAATAGGTATGTAAATATTTCTAATTTATTGAGCTCAAGTGAAGACTATATACACTTAGTTCATGTGTTATACTGTACTAAAATTTAAATAAAAATTTAAGGTATTAGAATCTTCATACTGTTTATAAAGTATAAAAACAAATTACATCCCCAAACAAACTTTTTATTGTAAAAATAATTTTTAATTGATTTTATTTTTGAAAGAAAGCACAAGCAAGGGAGGTACAAAGGGAGGGGAAACAGAGACAGCAGAGTGTCCAGTGTGAGGCTTGAACTCCGGAACCATAAGATCATGACCTGAGCCAAAGTCATGACACTCAACTGACTGAACCACCCAGGTCACCCAAGATAATTCTTATAAGAGTGTCAAAAATATCAGACAGCTAGGATAGGATGAAAATGTGTGTAGTCTTTAGGAATAAACCTAATCAAGTGGGTAAAATACTTGTAACTGTAAACTACTAATCATTGATGAATGAAATTTAAAGACACAAATACATGAAAGACACTCTGTATTAATGGATGGAAAGACTTAATATTATTAAACTGCTAATACTACCCAAAGTGGACTACAGAGTCAATGCAATCCCTATAAAAATCCCAGAATTTTTTTAACAGAAATAGGAAAAAATTCAAAATTCTTGTGGAACCATAGAAAACAAGAATAATCAAATAAATCTTGAGAAAGAAGGACTATGCAGGGGACATCACACTTGCTGGTTTCAAATTATATTACAAAGCTATAGTACTGAAAACATTATGGTACTGGCAAAAAAATTAAATTAAATTAAAAAACATATGAACAGAGCAATGAACCATATAGAGAGTCAGATATAAACCCACATATAAAGATTAATTTTTGACAAGAGTGCTAAAAAATACACAGGAAAAGACAATACCTCAGTAAATTATGTTGAGAAATATGGATATCCACATGCAGAAGGTTGAAACTGAAACCTTACCTTACACCATGCACAAAAATCAACTCAAAATGGAGTGAAGATTTAAACACAAGACCAGAACCTGTAAAAGCCCTGTAAGAAAATATAGAGGAAGAGCTTCATAATGTTTGGATTGACAATGACTTCTTGGATGTGACACCAAAAGCACAAGAAACAAACAAAATTAATGAAGTATACCACATCAAACAAGAAAGTTCTGCACTGGAAACAAATAAATGAAAGACAAATTATATAATGGAATAAAATATTTACACACTATCAAATAAGGGGTTAATACCCCAACAATATGAGGAACTCTAACAATTTAATTGTTAAAAAAGAAAAACCCAATTTAAAAAATAGGCAAAGGACTTGAAGAGACATTCCTCCAAAGAAGACATGAAAAACGAGGTATGTGAGTTATATGACAAGATGAGGCAATAGGTATATGACATGATGCTCAGCATCATTTATTATCAGGGGAATGAAATCAAAGCCATAAGAGATAAAACCTCAAACCTGTTAGGATGGTTATTGAAAAAGAAAAGAAAAGAGAAAAGAAAAGAGAAAAAAAAGAAAAAAAAAGATACCAAGTGTTGACCAAAATGTGAAGAAATTAGCATTTTTCTACACTTGGGGAGAATCTAAAATGGCACAGCTACTGTGGTAAACAACAGGGAGTTTCCTTAAAAATTTAAAAATTGAGCTACCATATTATCTAACAATCCCACTTCTGAGTATATGTCCAAAGTAATTGAAATCAGGATCTTGAAGAGATATATGCATTCTGATATTTACTGAAGCATCATAGCCACAATATGGAAACAAGCAATGTGTCCATTAACAGATGACTAAAACTGTGATATAGATACATAATGGAGACATATCTAGGATGAAGTTGTTACAGCTTGGGTCAAAGAGGTTACTACCTGTGTTCTTCTCTAAGATTTTGATGGTTTACAGTCTCACATTTAGGTCTTTTATCCATTTTGAATTTATTCTTTTGAATGGTGTATGAAAGTGGTCCAGTTTAATTCTTTTGCATGTCACTGCCCAATTTTCTCAATGCTATTTGTTGAAGAGATTCTCTTTTCCATTGTATATTCTTTCTGGCTTTGTTGAAAATTAATTGACCATGTAGTTGTGGATTCTTTTTGGGTTTTCTATTCTGTTCCATTGATCTATGTGTCTACTTTTCAGCCAGTACCATACTGTCTTGATCACTATAGCTTTTTAATATAACTTGAAATGTGGAATTGTGATGCCTCCAGTTTTGCTTTTCTTTTTCAAGATTGCTTTGACTATTTGGGGTCTTTTGTGGCTTCATACAAATTTTAGGATTGTTTGTTCTAGCTTTGTGGAAAATGCTGATGGATTTTTGATAGCTATATAGTGGAATATATTACTCATCTTTAAAAAAAAGGAGGAGGAGGGGCACCTGGGTGGCTTAGTCGGTTAAGCGTCCAACTTTCGCTTAGGTCATGATCTCGCGGTTCGTGGGTTCGAGCCCGCGCATCGGGCTCTGTGCTGACTGCCGCTCAGAGCCTGGAGCCTGTTTCAGTCTGTGACTCCCTCTCTCTGACCCTCCCCTGCTCACGCTGTCTCTCTCTCTCTCCTAGAAATAAATAAAACATTAAAAAATTTTTTTTAAAAAAAGGAGGAGGAGGAAGGAGAAAGGAAGGAGGAGAAGAAGGAGGACATGTGCCTGAGTGGCTTAGTTGGTTGAACACCTGACTCTTGATTTCAGCTCAGATCATGATCTTATGGTTTGTGGGGTCGATCCCTGCATTGGCATTGGACTCCGTATTGACAGTATGGAACCTGCTTGGGATTCTCACTCTTGCTCTTGCTCTCACTCTCTCTACCTCTTCCCCAGTTGTGTGCATGCATGCATGCATGCACATGCTCTCTCTAAACAAAGAAACAAACAGACATTAAAATAGGAAGGAAATTCTACCATAGGCATTATGTATGAGCTTGAAGAATAGTATTCCTGTTATAAAAGGAAACATACTATATGATTCTACTTATGATGTATCATAAAATAGATATGAGGTATCCAGAGTAGTCAAACTTATTGAAATAAAGAGAAGAAAACTGGCTGCTAGGGGATGGAGGTTGAGAGAAATACAGAGTTGCTATTCAACTGGTATAAAGTTTCAGTTGTGAAAGATAAGTAAGTTCCAGTAATCTGCTGTACAACATTGTACCTACAGTTAACAGTGGTGTAATGTGCACTTAAAAAGTTGAGGGCAAATCTCACATTGAGTGTTCTTACTACACTAATAAACAAAGTACTCAAAATATAGCAAAGTAAAACAATTAAAAGTTGAAAATCAACACAAATGTGAATATAAATATCCTTTGCAGTAAATGTAAAATATCTTAAAATGGTATTATTGAAAATAAATTTTATTTCTATGAAAATAAAGCAGTAACAACAAAAGCAAAACTAAATGTCCAAGATCTCTACAGTGAAAACTTAAAACATGTTTTTGAGAGTAATGAGAATCTAAATAAGTGGAGTGATGTACCATGTATATGAAGTAGAAGACTTAAGACTTTTGGGTATCAGTTCTTCCCTAATATATAAATCCAATGCAATTCAAATCTGATAAAAATCACAGTTAGCTTTTCTAAGGAGAGATATGCAATTTCTAAATTGCATATAGTAATACATATGGCCAAAATAATAACAAATAATGATACTGAAAAGAGAAAACTAAAAGACTTAATAAATCTTATGATAATATTACACTGGTATAAGGAAAAACAAATTAACCAATAGAATAGTATAGAGTCCAGAAATATTCACACACATACATAATACAAATTATGATAAATATGATATTGCCATATAGCAATAAAATGATGAGAAAAGGACTTTTCATAAATGGTGCTGCTTTAATTAGATATTTATATGAACAATTATATCTTTATCTCTGCCTCATATCATTAATAAAAACTGGTTTCAGTCTGTATTATATAGTAATATAAAAAGTGAGGGAAGATAATATTTCCACAGTGTTATGGACAGTAAAGATTATTTTGAAAAAGACGAAAAAGGAAAAATTGGACTACATTAAAATGTAAATCTTTTGTTTTTCAAAGCATTTGAAAATAAGCCTCACTCTAAAATAGCCTGTTCACAATAGAAGAAAGAATTTATATGCAGGATATATATATAACTCCTCAATTAGTAAGACAGATAAATTGTGATGAGAAATAATCTAAAGGAACTGAACACAGAACCTCACAAGAAACGAATATCCAGTTGGCCAATAAATGTATGAAAAAGTAGTCTATTCTATGAGATATAAAATGAATGCATATTCAAACCACAATTAGATACCACTATACATCTGCCAGGACAGCTAAGTTGTTTTTAAAAGATAAATAGGAAGAACTGATGACCATCCGGAACAACTTCAACTCTCCTGCATTGATACTGGACATGTAAATTGATATACATTCAGAAACTGACAATGTACATATGTACCTCAATATATGCTTATACTATGCCTAAGTGATTCTACTTGTATGTATATACCCAAGATGAATTACACATTTTTAAAAAGTTGTAGGTATGAATGTTAGTTAAAAGAATATTATTTGTAATAGCCCCAACTGGAAAACAACTCATCAGAAGTCATATGTTTAATTGATGATATTCGTATAATGAATTATTACACAGCAGTGAAAATTAGAACAAAAGTATAACTGCATCTACAACAGGGATGACTCTTAAAATCATTATTTTCCAAAAGAAGGTGGGTGTAAGTAAAGAGTCATGCTTCTTTATTCTACTTACGGAAAGTTCACCAAGGGGCAAAACTAATTTACAGTGTTAGTGGTCAAGACAGCTGTAAAACTGTGTTCATTAGGGAGAGAGGTGTGAAGTGGGGAGGAGGACAGGGGATGGGTCATCTAATGGGACTGAAGGGAATTTCTGTTCTGTAATACTCTGTTGTTTCTTCCCAGCTTGTTACAGTGTTGTATTCATTTTATGAAATGTTATGATCTGCGTACTTTTTAATGGAAACACTCAGCATGAACCATTTTTAAGCATATGATTAGATGTCATTTAATACTTTCATATTATTGTGCAACTACCACCACTATGTAGTTCCAAAATATTTTCATCCACTTAAAAGAAAATCCCAAGCAGAGCCCGATGTGAGGCTTGAACTCACCAACCCTGAGATCATGACCTGCATCAAAGTGTTGGATGCTTAACTGACTGAGCCACCCAAGTGCTGCTGAGTGCCTCAAGAAACAAGCCAAACTACACATGGTGGAGAGTCCCACTAACAGCAGGAAAACAAAATAACCAAACACTCAACAAGAGAAACCAAGATACACCATCCAAAAAACACTTCCTGAACAGACAGGCCCTGAAGAGTCAAAAGAGCACTCTGTAATACAGCAGAACTTGCAGGGGCCGAGTGTACAACAAAGTTTTAGAAGTAACAAGAGATAGAAAGCTAACCAAAATGACAAAACAGAAGAACTCTCCTCCAAAGAAACTCCAGGAAGAAATGATAGCTAAAGAACTGCTCAAAACAGATATAAGCAACATAACTGAACAAGAATTTAGAACAATAATCATAAAATTAATCGCTGGGCTTCAAAAAAGCATGGAAGACATCAGAGAAACTATTGCTACAAAGACTATGGAGCTTAAAAATAATTGTGATGAATTAAAAAATGCTATAAATGAGATACATAATAAACTGGAGGCGTCCAATGCACGGATTGAAGAGGCAGAAAGGAGAATAAGTGATTTAGAAGACACAATTATAGAAAAAGTAGAAACAGAGGGGGAAAAAAGAGATAAACTAATGCAGAAACATGAAAGAAGAGTTCGAGAGCTCAGCGATACAATCAAACAGAACAATATCTGTATCATAGGAATCCCAGAAGAGGAAGAGAGAGGGAAAGGTGCTGAAGGAGTCCTAGAACAAATTATAGCAGAGAACTTCCCCAACCTGGAGAGGGAAGTAGAAGTTGAAATTCAAGAGGCACAGAGAACTCCCCTCAGACGTAACTTGAATCAATCATCTGCACGACATATCATAGTGAAACTGGCAAAATATAAGGACAAAGAGAGAATTCTGAAAGCAGCTAGGGAGAAAAGAGCCCTAACATACAAAGGGAAACCTATCACAGTGGTGACAGACCTGTCTACTGAAACTTGGCAGTCCAGAAAGGAATGGCAGGAAATCTTCAATGTGATGAACAGAAAAAATATGCAGCCAAGAATCCTCTATCCAGCAAGCCAGTCATTCAAAATAGGAGAGATAAAAGTCTTTCCAAATGAACAAAAATTGAAAGAATTTGTCACCAGTAAAGCCAGCCCTACAAGAAATTCTGAGGGGGACTCTCTGAGGGAAATGTTGCAAGGAACGCAAGATACTAGAGACAAGCATGAATCCCACAAAGGATACAAATGACTCTAAACCCATATATTTCAATAATAACACTGAATGTAAATGGGCTGAATGCTCTAATCAAAAGACATAGGTAGCAGAATGGATAAAAAAAAAAAAACAAAATCCATCTATTTGCTGTCTACAAGAAACTCATTTTAGATTGGAAGACACCTTCAGATTAAAAGTAAGGGGATGGAGAAATATATATCATGCTACTGGAAGTCAAAAGGAAGCTGGAGTAAATATACTTATATGAGACAAACTGGACTTTAAATTAAAGACAATAGGGGTGCCTGGGTGGCTTAGTCAGGTAAGCATCCGACTATCACTTAGGTCATGATTTCACGGTCCGTGGGTTGGAGCCCCACATTGGGCTCTGTGCTGACAGCCAGCTCAGATCCTAGAGCCTGTTTCAAATTCTGTGTCTCCCTCTCTCTCTGACCCTCCCCTGCTAACGCTGTCTCTCTCTCTCTCCTAGAAATAAATAAAACTTTTTTTTAAAAAATAAAGACAATAACAAGGGATTATATAATAATTACAAGGACTATCCATCAGGAAGAACTAACAATTATAAATGTCTATGCACCGAATAGGTGAGCACCTAAATACATAAAATAATCACAAACAGAAACAATCTTATAGATAAGAATGTGCTAAAGTAGAGTACTTTAAAACTTCACTTACAGCAATGGATAGATCAACCAGACAGAAGATCACTAAAGAAACAATGGACTTGAATGACACATTGGACCAGATGGATCTTACAGATATATTTAGAATTTTACATCCTGAGGCCAAGGAATTTACTTTCTTCTCAAGTGCACATGACACATTCTCCAAGATAGATCACATACTGGAACATAAAGCAGTTCTCAATAAATACGAAAGAATTGAGATCATACCATGCACACTGTCAGATCATAATGCTTTGAAATTTGAAATCAATCGCAGGAAGAAGTCTGGAAAACCTCCAAAAACATGGAGATTAAAGACCACCCTACTAAAGAATGAATGGGCCAATCAGGCAATTAGAGAGGAAATTAAAAAATATATGGAAACAAATGAAAATGAAAACACAACAATACAAAATCTATGGGATGCTGCAAAGGCAGTCTTAGGAAAGTACATTGCCCTCCAGGCCTATTTCAAGAAATAAGAAAAAGCTCAAGTGCAAAATCTAAGAACTCACCTAAGGAACTAGAGGCAGAGCAATAAGAGCACCCCAAACCTAGTAGAAGAAGAGAAATAGTAAAAATTAGATCAGAAATAAACAACATAGAGACCAAAGAAACAATTGAACACACCAATGAAACCAAGAGTTGGTTATTTGAAAAATAAACAAAATTGACAAACCTCTAGCCAGGCTTCTCAAAAAGAGAATAGAGAGCACCCAAACAGAAAAAATTATGAATGAAAATGGACTTATTACAACCAACCCCTCAGAAATACAAGCAATTATCAGGGAATACTATGAAAAATTATATGCCAACAAATTGGACAACTTAGGAGAAATGGACAAATTCCTAAACACACACTCACTACCAAAATTCACACGGGAAGAAATTGAAAACCTGAACAGACCCATAACGAGTGAAGAAATCCAATCAGTTATCAAATCTCCCAACAAATAAGAGCCCTGGACCTGGTGGCTTCTCTGGTGAATTCTACCAGACATTTAAAACAGAATTAATCCCAATTCTTCTCAAGCTATTCCAAAATATAGACTTCGAAGGAAAACTTGCAGACTCATTTTATGACGCCAGCATCATTCTGATTCTCAAGCCAGACAGAGACCCTGCAAAAAAAAAAAAAAAAGAACTACAAGCCATTATCCTTGATGAATACAGATGCAAAAATCCTCAACAAGAAACATGCAAATCGAATCCAACAGCACCTCAAAAGAATTATCCACCAAGATCAAGTGGGATTCATTCCTGGGTTACAGGGCTGGTTCAATATTCTCAAATCAATGTGATCCATCACATCAACAAAAGAAAAGATTAAAACCATATGATCCTGTCAATAGATGCAGAAAAAGCATTTGACAAAATACAGCATCCCTTCTTAATAAAAACCCTCGAGAAAGTTGGGATAGAAGGAACTTACTTAAACATCATAAAAGCCATCTATGAGAACATCATCCTCAACAGGGAAAAACTGAGAGCTTTCCCCCTGAGATCAGGAACACGACAGGGATGTCCACTCTCACCACTGCTGTTTAACATAGTGCTGGAAATCCTAGCATCAGCCATCAGACAACACAAGGAAATCAAAGGCATCAGAATTGGCAAAGAAGTCAAACTTTCCCTTTTCGCAGATGACATGATACGCTACATAGAAAACCCGACAGACTCCACCAGAAGTCTACTAGAACTGATCCAAGAATTCAGCCAAGTTGCAAGGTACAAAATCAACGTACAGAAATCGGTTGCATTTTTATACACCAACAAAGAAGCAACAGAAAGAGAAATCAAGAAACTGATCCCATTCACAATTGCACAAAAAACCATAAAATACCTCGGAATAAACCTAACCAAGGATATAAGAGATCTGTATGATGAAACTATAGCAAACTTGTAAAGGAAATTGAGGAAGACACAAAGAAATGGAAAAACATTCCATGCTCATGGATAGGAAGAATAAATATAGTTAAGATGTCATTACTACCCAAAGCAATCTACACATTCAACGCAATCCCAATCAAAATTGTACCAGCATACTTCTCAAAACTAGAACAAACTATCCAAAAATTTGTATGGAACCACAAAAGACCCCGAATAGCCAAAGTAATATTGAAGAATAAAACCAAAACAAGACGTATCACCATCCCAGACTTTAGCCTCTACTACAAAGCTGTCATCATCAAGACAGTATGCTATTGGCACAAAAACAGACACATAGACCAATGGACTAGAATTGAAAACTCAGAGCTGGACCCAAAGGTATACAGCCAACTGATCTTTGACAAAGCAGGAAAGAATATCCAATGGAAAAAAGAAAGCCTTTTATCAGATGGTGTTGGGAAAACTGGACAGCAACATACAGAAGAATGAATCTAGATCATTTTCTCACACCATACACAAAAAATAAACCTGAACATGAGACAGGAAACTATCAAAATCCTAGAGGAGAAAGCAGGAAACAACCTCCTTGACCTCCACCGCAGCAACTTCTTACTTGACACATCCCCAAAAGCAAGGGAATCAAGAGCAAAAATAAACGATTGGGACCTCATCAAGATTAAAAGCTTCTACACGGAAAAGGAAACAACCCAGAAAACTAATAGGCAATCAACGGAATGGGAAAAGTTAGTTGCAAATGACATATCAGATAAAGGGTTAATATTCAAAATCTCTAAGGATCTCACCAAACTCCACACCCAAAAAACAAACAATCCAGCAAAAAAATGGGCAGAAGATATGAACAGACACTTCTCCAAAGAGGACATCAAGATGGCCAACAGACACATGAAACGATGCTTAGCGTCCCTCCTCATCAGGGAAAGACAAATCAAAACCACGCTGAGATACCACCTCACGCCAGTCAGAGTGGCTAAAATGAGCAAATCAGAGGACTCTAGATGTGGAGAAACGGGCACCCTCCTACACTGTTGATGGGAATGTACACTGGTGCAGCCCCTCTGGAAAACAGTGTGGAGGTTCCTCAGGAAATTAACAATAGAACTCCCCTATGACCCAGCAATAAGCACTGCTGGGAATTTACCCAAGGGACACAGAAATGCTGATGCATAGGAGCACATGGACCCCAATGTTCATAGTGGCAGTCTCAACAATAGCTAAAACATGGAAAGAGCCTAAGTGTCCATCCACGGACGAATGGATCAAGAAGATGTGGCTTATCTATACCATGGAATACTACATGGCAATGAGAAAGAATGAAATCTGGCCATGTGTAGCAACATGGATGGACCTTGAGGGTGTTATGCTGAGCGAAATAAGTCAGGCAGAGAAGGACAAATATCATATGTTTGCACGCATAGGAAGATTAGGAGGAACTTAACGGAGGACCATGGGAGAGAAGAAGGGGGGAAATGGGAGAAAAGGAGAAAGGGAAACCATGAGAGACTCTTGAAAGCTGAGAACAAACTGACGACTCATTTGGGGGGGGGAGGGGGGAGATGGGCATATAGGTGAGCACTTGTAGGGATGAGCACTGGGTGTTATATGGAAACCAACTTGACAATAAACTATTTGTAACTAAAAAAAAAAAAAGAAAATTACCTGTAAAAAAAATGGATAAAGGACATGAAGGTGAGTCAGGAAACCATCAAAACTGTAGAGGAGAAAGCAGGAAACAACCTCTTTGACCTCCGCCGCAGCAATTTCTTACTTGACACATCCCAAAAGCAAAAGAATAAAGAGCAAAAATAAACTATTGGGACCTCATCAAGATTAAAAGCTCCTAAACAGCAAAGGAAACAATCCATAAAACTAATAGGAAACCTTTGGAATGGGAAGAGATAGTTGCAAATGACATATAAGATATAGGGTTAATATCCAAAATCTATAAGGAACTCACCAAACTCCACACCTGAAAAACAATTAATCCAGTGAAGAAATGGGCAGAAGACATGAACAGGCACTTCTCCAAAGAGGTCATCCAGATGGCCAACAGACACATGAAACGATGCTCAGCATCCCTCCTCATCAGGGAAAGACAAATCCAAACCACAATGAGATTCCACCTCATGCCAATCAGAGTGGTGAAAATGAACAATCCAGGAGACTATAGATGCTGGCAAGGGTGTGGAGAAAAGGGCACCCTCCTATACTATTGGTGGGAATGTACACTGGTGCAGCCCCTCTGGAAAACAGTGTGGAGGTTCCTCAATAAATTAACAATAGAACTCCCCTATGGCCCAGCAATAGCACTGCTAGGAATTTATCCAAGAAATACAGAAGTGCTGATGCATAGGAGCACATGTACCCCAATGTTCATAGCAACACTCTCAACAATAGCCGAATCATGGAAAGAGCCTAAGTGTCCATCAACAGACAAATGGATCAAGAAGTTGTGGTTCATCCATACAATGGAATACTACATGGCATTGAGAAAGAATGAAATCTGGCCATGTGTAGCAATGTGAATGGAACTCAAGGGTGTTATGCTGAGCGAAATAAGTCAGGCAGAGAAAAACAGATACCATATGCTTCCACGTATAGGAAGATTAGGAGAAACTTAACAGAGGACCATGGAGGAGGAGAAGGGGAAAAATAATTGGGGAGAGGGAGGGAGGCAAACCATGAGAGACTATTGAGAACAAGCTGAGGGCTGGGGGTGAGGGAGAAGAGAAGGATCATGATGGGCATGGAGGAGGGCACTTGTGGGGTTGAGCCCTGGGTGTTATATGGAATCCAACTTCACAATAAACTATGAAAGAAAAATAAAAAAATAACCCCTCCAAGAAAATAAAATAAATGGTGGTGTGGCACATGAACAGACATAACAGCAAAAATTAAAATAAATATATCCCCCTATCAACTCACTATATGATTAATACAATTGGATCAGAATTCTAAATTTACAAATATTGGCAATATTCAGGGTCTTAATAAAACACATATATTTCTGTCTTCAATGTTCATTTATAACTTCTCTGTTACCCTCTATGATTTTTGTAGGAAATTTGAGATACTAGAAAGTAGGTGATAAATCCATAATGTATATAACATAAAGTTATAGACTGGGACACAATTTTTATGTTTTTATTTTTTAAATGTTATTAATTTGAGAGAGTGTGCATGAGAGGGGGAGGGACAGAGAGAGAGGTAGAGAGAGAATCCCAAGCAGGCTCCACACTGTCAGTGCAAAGCCTGACAAGGGGCCTCATCTCATGGTGTGATCATGACATGAGCCAAAACTAAGAGTCACATGCTTAACTTAGTAAGCCACCCAAGTGCCTCAGGACACAATTTTTAAAAAGAAATTAACTGTCCTGATTTACAGATGAAAAACCATAATCTGTGACTATGTAATGACTATTAGCATATGGATCATTGTTAGTTGAATAAAAACTTGCACTATATCTTTCAGAATTGAAGTTCAAAGCCCTTTCCATTACAGTAGGCCAAAAAAGAGTTAACTGCATAAGAATTTACATATTATATTGCTTGTTTAATGAAAAAAATGTTAGCAGAGATATCTAACTACAGTCTTAAAATATTTTAGCATAAGATAACTGCGTATGAAGTTTTTTAAATTTTTAATGAATTTCCAGTTAACATACAGTGCATTATTAGTGTCAGGTGTACAATATACCATAGAAAAGAATGAAATGCTGCCATTTACAAAGACATTGATAAGGCTAGAGAGTTTTATGCTAACTGAAACAAGTCAGCTGAGAAAAAAATACTATATGAATTCAAACATGTGGAGTTTCAGAAACAAAACATGAAAGCAAAGGGGGAATATGGAGACAGGCAAACTAAGAAACAGACTCTAGAGAACAAATAGGTGGTTACCATGGATAAGGGGTAAAGGGATGAGTTAACTAGGTGACAGGGATTAAGGAGTACACTTGTCTGAAGTATTAAAAATTTTTTTAAAGTAACACAATTTTTTGAGTCATAATGTTAGTTCTCATTTAGCTCATCTCTTCCTAATCATCTTAACTGTAGAAATAGTTCTTTTATTAGAAAAGTTTTTTTAAACATTTATTCACATTTTCTATGTCAGCAGAAATTAACTTTGTATTTCTTATTTTGAAAATTAATCAAATTGTTAGCCTAGACTATTGATAGATTTCATTTCTTAAAATGAGATGCAGCCAGAGTCCCAATATTGTGTATCATCAAATAGGGTTTTTATTTATTCATCATTTTCATTATGAGCACTCTTCATGCTCAATATTTTAGTCATATGAATAAATAGCAAAATTATACTGTACAATGTCATGAAAATGAGGTTAGTCTATGTACAAGTCAAGTGAAAAGACTTTCTCTCATCTCAACTGAATTTGTGAACTAATAAATAATGTAAGAGGGAAAAGATTGGCTGCTGAAAATCAATTCCACTATCTAAAGTATATCAATAAGTTGAAAATATAGAAAACCGTAATAAGGCAAGTCATTGCAGAGTGGAAGGAAAAAAACTGCAGTATGTTGCAAGCTAGAATTTCATTATATATGATATTCCACATCACATTTGGTCAAAGGATCATGATCCAAGTCAAACTTTCTAAAATAAGGCATACATTTCTAGAAAGCATTGTTATAAATAAACTTATTAAGATTTTGAGTTATTTAAAGATACAATAAAACCTTCTTTAATTTTGTCTGGACAGTCTCTCAAATTGTAGTTTTATGACATTTTTGTAACAGTCACTCTCAAATGATAAAAAATACATTGTAACACTCACAATGAAAAAATGTTTCTATTAGCTAATATTATCAAAATCACTTAGGAGGAACAAAAATGTTAGCCTTTTTTTCTCAAAGCAAAAATTAATTTTTAAAATTTTAAAAATTTGTGTCTTTTGGGGCGCCTGGGTGGCTTAGTCGGTTGAGCGTCCGACTTTCGCTTAGGTCATGATCTCGCGGTTCGTGGGTTCAAGCCCCGCGTCGGGCTCTGTGCTGACTGCCAGCTCAGAGCCTGGAGCCTGTTTCAGATTCTGTGACTCCCTCTATCTCTGAACCTCCCCTGCTCACCCTGTCTCTCTCTCTCCTAGAAATAAATAAAACATTAAAAAAAAAATTTTGTGTCTTTTTCAATGGCTTTCCTCCAAATGTAAACACTTATTTAAAAATGTTCAATAGAATACCATAATATGTAAATTTAGTAGGAAGAAAAATTTCAATGTCAAAATCAAAGGTATATAGTTACACACACACACACACACACACACACACACACACACACACAGGATGAAATATTATTTAGCCATACAAAAGAGAAAGAAGTACTGATTCATGCTACAGTGTACATAAGCCAGGAAAGCATTATGTTAAGTGAAATAAACAAGACACAATGATCACATATAGTATGATCCAATTCGTATGAAATATCCAGTATTCGTAAATCCACACAGACAGAAAACAATTAGGAGGCGGCTAAGGGCTGGGAAAAAGGTGGCATACAGCATTACTGCTTAGAGTATGGGATTTTCTTTTACTTTTTCTTTTTTTTTTATTTACAAATAGTTTATTGTCAAGTTGGTTGCCATATAACACCCAGGGCTCATCCCCACAAGTGCCCTCCTCCATGCCCATCTCCCCCCTCCCTCCCCACACCCATCAGTCCTCAGTTTGTTCTCATCATTCAAGAGTCTCTCATGGTTTGCCTCCCTCCCTCTCCCCCACTATTTCCCCCCTTCTTCTCCCCCACGGTCCTCCGTTAAGTTCCTCCTAATCCTCCTATACGTGCAAACATATGGTATTTGTCCTTCTCTGCCTGACTTATTTCGCTCAGCATAATACCCTTGAGTTCCATCCACATTGCTACACATGGCCAGATTTCATTCTTTCTCATTGCTATTGCTGGGCCATAGGGGAGTTCTATTGTTAATTTTTTGAGGAACCTCCACACTGTTTTCTAGAGGGGTTGCACCAGTGTACATTCCCACCAATAGTATAGGAGGGTGCCCTTTTCTCCACACCCTTGCCAGCATCTATAGTCTCCTGGATTGTTCATTTTCACCACTCTGATTGGCATGAGGTGGAATCTCATTGTGGTTTTGATTTGTCTTTCCCTGATGAGGAGGGATGCTGAGCATCGTTTCATGTGTCTGTTGGCCATCTGGATGTCCTCTTTGGAGAAGTGCCTGTTCATGTCTTCTGCCCATTTCTTCACTGGATTAATTGTTTTTCAGGTGTGGAGTTTGGTGAGTTCCTTATAGATTTTGGATACTAGCCCTTTATCTTATATGTCATTTGCAACTATCTTTTCCCATTCCATTGGTTGCCTATTAGTATTATTGATTGTTTTCCTTGCCGTTTAGAAGCTTTTAATCTTGATAAGATACCAATAGTTCATTTTTGCTCTTGAAACCTTTGCCTTTGGAGCTGTGTCAAGTAAGAAATTGCTGCGGTAGAGGTCAAGGAGGTTGTTTCCTGCTTTGTCCACTAGGGTTTTGATAGTTTCCTGTCTCACATTCAGGTCCTTTTTCCATTTTGAGTTTATTTTTGTGTATGGTGTGACACAGTGATCTAAATCACAACACCATTTATTTAAAATAATGTCTTTTCTTAGTTATTTTAATTTTTTAATGTTTAGTTTTGAGAGTGGAAGAGAGATAGATCACGAGTTGGGGAGGGGAAGAGAGAGAGGGAGACACAGGACCTGAAGCAGGCTCCAGGCTCTGAGTTGTCAGCATAAAGTCCGATGCTGGGCTCAAACCCACAAACCATGAGATTGATCATGACCTTAGCTGAGTCAGGTGTTTAACTGACTGAGCCACCCAGGCTACCCTGAATTATTTTAAAATGTCATTTTTCTTTTTTACTAAGGCTCCATTGCCTTTTGGTTGTTGTTGTTGAGGCATAATTGATATACATTGTTATATTATTTTCAAGTGTATGAATATTGTTTTGACACTTCTATGCATTACATGGTGCTCATTATAGTATAGTCCCATCTGCCACCATACAATGTTATTACAGTATTATTGACTATATTGCAGTGCTATATTTTCATCTTATGACATATTTATTCTACAAATGGGAGTTTGTACCTCTTAATCCTCTTTATCTATTTGTCTGTCTCCCATCTCCTGTCTGGTAACCACCATTTTCTTCTCTGTATTAAAGAGTATGTTTTTGTTTCTTTGTTCACTTAAGACCGTTCATGTAAAAAAAAAAAAAAAATTAAAAAAGACCGTTCATGTAAGTGAAATCATATGGTATTTGTCTTTATTTGACCTATTTTACTTAGCATAATGCCCTCTAGGTTATATTATAACATAATACCACCTATGTTGCCACAAATGGCAAGTTTATCCTTTTACATGGCAAAGAAGCATCCCTCTGTGTGTGTGTGTGTGTGTGTGTGTGTGTACGTGCACACACATCACCGTTTTATTAAAGTTTTCATTTCAGTACCAGTTAACATACAGTATTATACCATGTATTGGTTTCAGGTGTATAATGTAGTGATTCAACAATTTCATGTATCACCCAGTGCTTATCACGACAAATATACTCCTTAATCCTCATTGCCTATTTCAACTATTCCCCCACTCACTTCTCCTCTAGTAACCATCAGTCCCTTCTCTATAGTTAAGAGTCTGTTTCTTGGTTTCTCTCTTTGTTTTCCCTCATTTGTTTTGTTTCTTAAATTCCACATATGAGTTAAATCATATGGTTTTTGTCTTTATCTGACTTCACTAAGTATTAAATTCTCTAGCGCCATCAATGTATTTGCAGTGGCAAGATTTCATTCTTTTTTATGGCTGAATAATATTGCAACGTGTATATATTGCTTCTTCCTAGTCCATTAATCAGTCAAAAGATACTTAGGCTACTTCCAAAATTTGACTATTGTAAATAACGCGGCTGTAAACTTAGGGGTGCATATATCCATTTGAATTAGTGTTTTCGTACTCTTTGGGTAAATACCAAGTAGTGTGATTGTTGGATCATAGGGTAGTTCTGTTTTTAACTTTTTGAGGAAACTCCATACTGTTTCCACAGTGGCTGCACGATTTTGCATTCCCACCAGGAATGTTGAAAGGGTTCACCTTTCTCTACACCCTCACCCACCCCTGTTGTTTCCTGTGTTGTTGATTTTAGCCATTCTGACTGGTGTGAGGTGATACCTCATTGTAGTTTTGATTTGCATTTCCATCATAAGGAGTGATGTTGAGCATCTTTTCATGTGTCAGTTTGCCATGTGTATGTCTTCTTTGGAGAAATGTGTATTCATGTTTTCTACCCATTTTTTAATTGGATTATTTCTTTTTGGATGTTGTATCGGTTCTTTATATATTTTGATACTAACCCTTTATTAGATATATCATTTGCATATGTCTTCTCCCACTCCATATGTTGCTTTTTAGTTTAGCTGGTTGTTTCCTTCACTGTACAGAACCTTTTTATTTTGATGAAGTCCTAATATTTTAGCTTTACTTTTGTTTTTCTTACTTCAGTTCCTGTGTAGAAAAAAAGTTGCTGCAGCTAAAATCAGAGAATTACTGCCGGTGTTCTCCTCTAGGATTTTAATGTTTTCAGGTCTTACATTTAGAGATTTAATTCATTTTGAATTTATTTTAGTGTAAGGTGAAAGAACGTAGTCAAGTTTAATTCTTTTGCATGTGGCTGTCCAATTTTCCAAGCACCATTTATTGAAAGAGATTGTCTTTTTCCATCAGACATTCTGATCTGCTTTCCTGAAGATTAATGGACTGTGTATTTGTGGTTTTATTTCTGGGTTTCCTATTCTTTTGTTTTGATCTCTGTGCCTGTTTTTGTGCCAGCATCATACTCTTTTGATTACTACAAGTTTGTAATATCACTTGACGTCTGGAATTGTGATGCCTCCAGCTTTGTTTTTCTTGTTCAAGAATGTTTTGGCTATGTGGGATCTTTTGTGGTTCTGTACAGATTTTCAAATTGCTTCTTCAAATTCTGTGAAAGATACTGTTGGTATTTTGTATTTTGATAGGTATTGCATTAAATGTGTAGATTGCTTTGGGTATCCAGAAATTTGAACAATATTTGTTCTTCCACTCCACTTCCATTTCTTTGTGTTGTCTACAATTTGTTTCACCAGCGTTATATAGTTTTCAGAGTATCAGTCTTAACATTTTTGGTTAGGTTTACTCCTAGGTATTTTGGTACCTTTGGTGCAATTGTAAATAGGATTATTTTCATAATTTCTCTTTCTGCTGCTTCATTTTTTGTGCTTACAAATGCAACAGATTTCTGTATGCTGATTTTGTATTCTGCAACTTTACTGAATTCGTTTATTAGTTCTGTCAGTGTTTGGGTAGATTCTTTTGGATTGTCTATATATGGCATAATGTCATCTGCAGATATTTAAAGTTTTACTTCTTCCATACCATTCTGTATGCCTTTTATTTCTTTCTGTTGTCTGATTTCTGTGGCTAGGACTTTCCATATTATACTGAATATAAAATTGGTGAAAGTCAACATCCTTGTCTTATTCCTGACCTTAGGCAAAAAGCTCTCAGTTTTTCCCCGTTAAGGAAGATGTTAGCTGTGGGCTTTTCATATATGGCTTTTTCTATGTGAGGTATGTTCCTTCAAAAATTACTTTGTTGAGAGTTTTTATCATGAATGGAAGTTGTACTTTGTCACATGATTTTTCTGCATCTTCTGAAATGATCATATGGTTCTTGTCCTTTCTCCTACTGATATGATGTATCACATTGATTGATTTGTGCATATTGAACCACCCTGGCAACCCAGGAATAAATCCCACTTGATTGTGGTGGTATTGTTAGATTCAGTTTGCTAATATTTTGTTGAACATTTTTGCATCTGTGTTCATCAGAGATATGGACCCATAGTTGTCTTTTTTGTGTGTGTGTGTGATGTTTTTAGTGGTTTTGTTATCAGGAATGAACTAAATTCCAAATGAATTTGGAAGTTTTCCTTCTTTTTCTGTTTTTTTTTTTTTTAATAGTTTGAGAACAGGTATTAACTCTTCTTTAAATGGTTAGTAGTATTAACCTGTGAAGCTGCCTGGTCGTAGACTTTTGTTTCTTGGGAGTTTTTTGATTACTGATTCAATTTCTTTGCTCATACCAAATCTTCTTTATCCATTCATTTATCAATGGACTGTTAGATTGCTTCCATACCTTGTCTTCTGCAAATGTTTCTGCTATAAATGTAATAGTTCATTTATGTTTTTGAATACATGATGTATTCATTTTCTTTGGTTAAATTATCAGAAGTGAAATTACTGGATTATATTGTATTTCTGTTTTTAATTTTTAATTCATACTGTATTCCACAGTAGGTGCACCAGTATGCATTCCTACCATTGGTTCATGAGGGTTGCCTTTTCTTCATCTCCTCTCCAACACTTGATATTTATCTGCTTGATATAAACCATTCTGAGTGATGTGAAGTGATTTTTTAATGTAGATTTGATTTATATATTTCTGATTGGTGATGGTGAAGCTCCCCCTGCTCAGTCTTGCTTTTTCTCCTCTGTCCTAACCCTGGGGTCAGATTAGCATTGTGTCTAAGAGCTTCCCTGTTCAACTTACTGTTACTGTACCTGTTTTATGTCACAGACATATCCCTTAAATGGGGTAAGCTCTAAACTATATCTTAGTTTCTGCTTTTTGGAGGACCCAAGTAACCTTATAATATTTTACATTTTGTACATTTATACATTTTTACATTTGATAACTCTCTGCCTTTCTTTGCTAGAATACAAGCTCTATTAAAGAAGTATTTTTAAAAGATTTTCCTGAGTGGCTAGGATAGGATCTGTCACATAGTAAATATCCAGAAATATGCATTGTATGCATTGTATGGCATTTGTTATGTAGAGCACCAAGACTACCTCTAAATATTACCTTGATTGTGTAGTTGATAAGTGATGCCCCTTTTTCCCATTCTTTACTCCACACAGCATACAATTAGAGATGTAGTCTAAGAACTCAAGAAAGTCTGACCTTGAAAAATAGAAAAGAAAAACAGAAAAGCATAATTTACTATTGCCTTAAGATATATTAGTCAATCACTTAAATCCTTTGAGCAGGGTAAGTGAAAATTAAGATGGCAATATAATAGCTTTCTTTTTCCATTAATGACAGCCTTCTGACAACCTCCCTGGTAAGAACAAGATGAGAAAGTAAATCAAGAATATGAAAGATATTTTACCCTTCTATTGATTTACTCATTTCAGCTTACACCAACTTACCCACTGAATGAATATCTAAAATAGAAGGACTCTGTGAAAGGATTAGAAATGAATCAAAGAGAAGAAAAATGAAAACACATTTGTAGTGATATGAAAATCAATTTTATAAATGTTAAACATAAATAAATCTTCTCAAGTGTCCTCCCCAGAATTTATATATTTCCACTGACCACTAAATATATATAACTAGATAGGTACCTATCATAATCATCATGCAGTAAAGAAAGCCCTCTATATGAGTATACTAAAAATATGTATACTACTGAGACCAGTTTATAAAACATTTGTCAAGCATAATTCCTCAGAGTCCATGTTATTTATTAATTAGATTCACTAAATTTTAGAGCTGTAAAAGTTAGCAATATGCAAATCTTTTGCACCAGAATCTTAAGTTTAGATCTAATACCACAATTGTTTTAATATAAAAAATAAGATTGTGTGTAAAAACACAAATAAATAAATACATATATAGATAGGAAAGAAAATGATAACAACTTAAATGTTAATAGTATTCTAGTTAAATAGCTATAATATATCACTGCAGTGTCATAGAGAAAAAGGTATATCAGTCTTTACATGACAAATTTATAATTTTTTTCTACAGTTAAAAGGGCAGCTTAAAAATATATGAAAAAATATGAAACTATTGTAACTGGAAAATAATTTTATTATATTACAGCTGTTAACTTTTAACTCAGCATAATGAGATAGGTTCTTTTATTGTTTCTACTCTATGAAGGAGGGAAATAAGACACAAAAGGGTGGACATATTTGGAAAATTCTTTGAGTATACCTGATATATATATAAGTAGTCTTTGAAAATTTAATTAAAAAATAAATAAGTATGGAATGATTGATTTTCAATATGAACTATTTTATGTCATAAAATTATTTTTTTTTAAAGCATCAACTTTTCCTAGTACTTGTATTGAAATGAAGAGATTAAATCTTGATTCCATTCTTACAGAAACAACTTGCAAGTTATAGGCAAAAATTATGGTAATCATTTTGTGTCTGGTTTGTAAATGAACAATATTAAATTAGAATATCTTCTGTCCTAATAATTATCAGTAGATATTATGAGATATTATGAAGTTGATACTTCAACTGTTTTGTTGAAGTCTGTGCATTCATTTTTCCTATATACCCTAGTATATAATTCTGCCCCTAGAGGCAGATACAGAGTTTCTGAAAAAGGGAAACATAATTTCTGCCTCAGTAGAAGAGTACAGGAGATTCACTTAAATGAACAGAAATATTTAGAAATAAATTGTACTATATTTTCTTTTTTTTATTATTTCTAGGAGAGAGAGAGAGACAGCGTGAGCAGGGGAGGGTCAGAGAGAGAGGGAGACACAGACTCTGAAGTAGGCTCCAGGCTCTGAGCTGGCATTTAGCACAGAGCCCGACGCAGGGCTCGAACCCACGATCTGCGAGATCATGACCTAAGCGAAAGTCGGACGCTTAACCGGCTAAGCCACCCAGGCGCCCCTGTACTATATTTTCAAGAAAAATCAGGATGTGACTAAAAGGCTGTCAGTACAACTAACTTGTAGAAATGATCCTTATTTCCCTCTCTTCGTTTATCTTAGTTTGGGCTGCTCTAACAGAATATCATAGGCTCATAGCTTTACAAAAAATTATTTCTCACAGTTCTAGGAGCTGGGAAATTCAAGATTAAGGTGCCAGTGGATTCAGTGTCTAGTGACAGACTGCTTCATGGCTTTTTTTGTTATATCTTCAAATGGTCTAAAGAAATTGAGAACTTTCTGAGGTTCTTTTTATAAGGGCACATACCCATTCATAAAGGCTCCACTCATCACCTGATTACCACCGACAGGCCTCACCTACTAATTTCATTACTTTGGGGGTTAGGATTTCAACATCTGAACTTGGGGTGTGGGGACAGAAACATTCAGTCCATTCCATTATGTTTGCCTGCTCCCCCCCACCATCTTCCTGCCACCCATCCTCTTTTCTTCCCCTCCCTCCTTCCCTCCCTCCTTCGCTCCCTCTCTTCCTTCCTTCCTTCCTTCCTTCCTTCCTTCCTTCCTTCCTTCCTTCCTTCCTTCCTTCTTCTTCTTCCTTCCTTTCCTTTCTTTCTTCCTTCTTTCCTTTCTTTCCTTCCTTCAGCCTATAGACCAAGGTTTATTTCATTCTTCTACCCATTCCAGAAATTAAAGAGAATTCTGATTTACTGGGCTTAGTCTTGATTCCTGGAGAGTCTACCCCACTCTTACCTTTTTGAGTTATATTAACTTACTTCTTCTGATATAAAATGTTTGGAAATTAGAATTAGTGATGAATATAGAGCTGTTTGATTTATGCATAGTTTTATTAGACCATTAAATGTATCCTCCCCAAATCAAGGTCATATAAATTTGCATTTCCTAAGATTTTTTGTAGCTATTGTTCATATTTCACTTCTCTACACAGATAATAAATCTCAATAGTCTGTTAATTAAGAACCATGGACTCCTTCAAATATTCCAACCAGAGAAACTGAACTATAAAATCTTCTGTTTGTCAAGTGACAATATAATATAAAAGATACAAGATTTTTCAGCTTTATTTCAAAAGGAGGCATCAAAGACGAAGAATCTTTCACAGAGCAAACTCTCTCTCTGGACCCTGGATACTTCATCCAGATGGTAAATAGAAAACTCTGTCTTGAGCTGATAAGGAAACTGAAACGAAACAAGTTTTGATTAGCTGATTAATCACAGTGAAGCAATGCCCCCCAAAGACTACATTTAACTGTATCATGCTCAATATCTCAGATGCAAAATTCCTCTTTTGCAGTTTTCATCATTCAGTTTAAAAAGATTGGAGTTCTTATGTTGTTAAATCACTGTATTAAACTTACTAGAGCAAGTTTAACCTCTCCAGTATAAACGTCAACCTCTAGGGCTGAAATAATTTCTGGCAAGTATAAAAATGTGCCATGCAGGAAATAGTATTGCTTAATACAGTATAACTATTATATTTTTTATTTATTAAAAGGCTATTCCCAATAAATCTTATTTCTTTTTGTTTACTTTGTTCTTTTAATTATATGTTAATTTTTTGAAAAATTCCAACTTGTATATATGTGTCCATAACAGCCAATGCTTTTCAGAAAAAGAAATGGATTTTATTTTTTAAAAACAAATTTTGGGGCACCTGGATGGCTCAGTCAGTTTAGGGTCTGACCATGGCCCGGTCATTGTCTCATGGTTCATAGGTTCAAGCCCCACATCAGACTCTGCTGACAACTCAGAGCCTGGAACCTGCTTCACATTCTGTGTCTTCTTCTCTGTCCCCCACTTGGCGCTCCTCTCTCTCTCTCTCTCTCTCTCTCAAGAAATAAAAAAAACATTTTAAAAAATTTTAAATTTTTATGTAGATACCTATTTTGTTACAGATAAACATGAAAAAATGATCAATAAGATTTTTAAGAATAAAAAGTCTTACAAATGAAAAAACAAGCTCAAGGAGAAATGAAATACTGTAAAACTTCCGTGTTAAAGAAGATCCTGTCCATGCACTATTTACAAATGGACAGTAGTATCCACTTGTTTTGATATACAGATGACATGGATTCATTTAAAACAATGATGGCACTATTTTGTTTTAAAATGTAATATTTGAAATAAACTGAAAATTCAAATTCTTTGCAACTTATTAAACTTAAGCTAAAAAAATTATAGATGTTAATTTATATGTGGGGTATGTACAATACTTTCTGTAAATAATATCCTTTTTTATCTTTTGTTAACACTGACTTATAGTCTATTTTGATTGATCTGTCTCTGTCTCTCAAAAATGAATAAAAATTCATTTTTTTAAAGTCTATTTTGATTAATATTAGTATAGCCACCACTGATCTCTTTTGGTTGTCATCTGTATGGAATCCTTTTCCCAGCCTTTCACTTTAACCTTATGTGAATCATCTAGAGACTGAATATTCTTAGCCTCCCTGCCAAAATTCATATGTTGAAACCCTAACGCTCAGTATGAAGATATTTGGCAATGTGACCTTTGAGAAGTAACTATGTTTAGATGAGGTCATGAAGAGTAATTATTTATGATAGGATTAGTACCCTTATAAGAGAAGATATCAAAATGCTTGTTTTCTCTTTCTTTCTCTGTTCCTGTGTCCCACTCTGTCTCTCTGTCTCTCTGTCTCTCTCCCCCTCCCTCCCTCTTCACAAGCACCTTGGAAATGGCTTGTGAGGACATAGCAAGAAGTTGACTGTCAGCAAGGCAGGAAGAAGATCCTCACCAGGAACAGAATCTGTTGGTACTTTTCTCTTGCACCCCCCAGACTTCAGATCTATGAGAAGTGAATGTCTGTTGTTTAAGCCATCCAGATGATTGTATTCTGTTAGAGTGGCCCAATCTGACTAAAACAGTGTCCATAGTCTAAAATGAATTTCTGGTAGCGTATAATTGGATCCTGTTTGTTTGTTTGTTTGTTTGTTTGTTTCTTTGTTTTTAAATCTATTCAGTCAGTCCATGTCTTTGAACTGGGGAGTTTAATCTATTTGGATTTAAATTATAAGGATTGGAGGCCTTATTGCCATTTTCATGATTGTTTTCTCTGTCTTATAGCCGTTGTCCCTCCTTTTCTCTTTATTGTTTTCCTTTGTGTTTTATTAATTGTTTTTATAATGATACACTATGTTTCCCCACTTATGCCCTTTTGTGTATATGTGATATTTTCCTTATGGTTACAATTTTTTGTTTGTTTTTCTAGCATTAACTCAAGTTTTTTACCCCCCAGAAGTGATGACTGAAGGGAGGGAAAGGAGGGAAAGAAGAAGACAGAACAAGCCAGAGAGGAAGGAGATGAGAAGAGAAGGGATAGTAAACCACTGTTCTGTTAAGTCTCAGGACTTGTTCAGTATTGGTATTCCTTCCGCATGTATTATCACTCAGGAGGCATTGTTTTCATCATTATGGAATATAGTATTGTTTTTAGTATCTCTCAATATGATTTTTTATTTACTGGGTTTCTGTCTCCCTTTTTGGTAGCCCACAGTATCTTGGGAATACCCCTATGGTACTAATTTTAATTTCTTGAAAGGGATTAGAGAGGGAGCCTGGATTAATTATTCACCTCTTATAACCTAAATATTGTGAGAAGTTTTTTGAGTGGTAAAAGTTTAGGGTCCCATAACACATAGATAGCTGCCTAGCCTGTGGGGACATCTGTGGTAAGGGATACCTGGAGAATATGTACCTTAATCTGGTCTCCATCCCTTATGGGTTATAGGCAGAATGGCAATTTATAAAAATAAGAATAGACATTATTAAAGTGCCTCATATAAAGTGAATCTTCATATTACATAAAGGACAGACATTCTTTATAAATCTAGGTAAGAAAGAGCTATGGGAAGATGTTTCAGAATTGGTGTGAGATGTGAATCCAAAAAGGGGCATTAAATTAAGAAATATTAAGTCCTGGGGCATGATAGAGTTCCATTTATGGGTGCATTTGTTTGGTGTTTAAGAAGGAAATGTTTGAGGATACCATCATTATCTGTGAGGCAAGAGCTTTCTGAATTCTTCACCCGGAAGTGAAAAACTCTTAGTTAATGAACCAATGGTTTAGAAAACACATAAAGATTAAACCATTTCTTGGCTAGAGCATCCAGCGTTAAGATGACTACCTGAAGTTTGGCCAGTTGTGTTGACAGTTGGGGCTTATCCTTTACCAGGGACATTATGGATAAGGGATAGAAAGTAGCAACATTCAGTTGAACTTCAGTATTAATGATGGTGTAATTTTCAGCAGTACAGACTATGAGCTCCCACTGCTGTTTACTCAGTTAATCTCAAGGGGCTCTTAGGTACCCAAAGGCTCTGAGGAGGAGTGATCTTTGGTAGTACCATAGCATTTGGCAAAAGACTGAGGACACAAGGTAGAATGTGCCAGAGGGCCTAGGTTTAGCTCCATCTGTATTAAGGATATCTCAGTGGCCATGCTTAGCTTGAGGGATATCACTTCTAAGATCCAAAATGTAACGGACAGATGGGTATGGAGGGTCACATTTTGAGGGTCTGTGAGAGACACTGTTTCCAAGACAGTCTAGTATGCAGCCAGCAAGTTTTACTTTAATGGTGTATAGCATAAGGTTGAGAGAGGCAGTATCTTGCATCAGAAACCCTTGGGCAACTTATGGCCATCACACGTGTGATGAGGAGACTCCAACATGCATGAGAGGTGGTTGTCAAAACTCTACAGTGAAGAAATCTCTGAGGACAATGAGAAGAGTGTCTGTTAATTTTAATTTTTACATAGTCTACAGTCTTTTGTTGGAAGAGCCCCCACTTAAGGTAGACCTACTTATAAGTAACAACACCAGTAAAATTAAGTAAAATATGTAAGTGAGAATTATGTTGTCACCAGAACACAAAAAGGACTGTACCATATTGGACATGGATGTCCTTAATATGTCAGACAAATTTTGGAGGAGGATGTCATCAGTTATTGTCATACACCTGTGCCCATGGAAAAAGGTGGATACGGTTAATATTTTGTCTTCAAAGATTGTGTGTTGAGGTACCCCTTAGGTAGCTTAGAAAAGATGTCCTGTGACCCTTTGAAAGTGAAGGCTAACTGCAACTAAGAGACTGTGGAAATAGCTACTGAAAAGAACATAATAGACATATCTGTAATAACAAAACATTTACCAGTTATCATTTGGATGGAATAAATAATTTAATAATATTGGATATTGGATATAATTGACTTATCGGACCTGATTATTAAGGTTGTAGGAATCTGCCATGAGGTGAAATGTATTCTCTCCATGTTTAAGAACAGGCAAATTTGGTTGTAAAATGGGGAAACAATGGACTTAATCACCTTCTTCTTAATTAGGTCTTCTATAATAAGTTTCAATTTTTGAAGGCCCTGTTTTATTTTATTAATTTTTCAAAGTCCCTGTTTTAAATTGGTACATATTCACATGTTAACTGGAGGTCCTTGGGGTCCCATTATATCAAGCCAGTTTGTAAGTGTTTAAAGCTTAATTTGAATTTACTACTCAGTGTACTTGAGTGTCTGTGGAAACTCTGGGATATTTTAGGGTAAAGGATACTATGACAATGGAAAATTTATGCAAGGCTATATTTAAAGACATTCAGCTCTATTTTTTCCCTCTATTTTATGTTCACTTACTTTGATAAGATTAAAAGAGGTACCATGCTTAAATTTATTTTTTTAATGCTTATTTATTTATTTCGAGAGTGAGAGAAAATATGAGTACAAAAAGGGTAGGGTCAGAGAGAGAGGGAGAGAGAATCCCAAACAGACTCCACACTGTCAGCAGAGTCCAATGTGGGGCTTAATCTCATGAACCCTGAGATCATAATCTGAGCCAAAATCAAGAGTCAAGACGGTGAACTGGCTGAGCCATCCAAGCACACCTAGTACTATGTTTGAACTTAATGAAATACCCAGGTATAGTTATAATTTGAACACCAGTGTTTATTAAGTCCATAAGCTATGCCAGTCAGTTCATTTTACAAAATGTTAATCTAGAATCTATGTTATAGAAGCACAAAGCTAATCAGCACCCTTTTATTTTATTTTTTGTTATATAAAATCTTTGATAAATTTTTGATTTCCATTTGGATCAAATTATAGATGTTTGTTTTGCCTTAGTTACACATATACAATATATATATGTATACATATACAGTTTTGTATATTACATCATAGATATAGTAAAACCTTGGTTTGTGAGCATAATTCATTCCAGAAACATGCTTGTAATCCAAAGCACTTATGTATCAAAGAGAATTTCAAGAACCATTGGCTCAGTTGTAATTATGTGACATTCGGCATCAGGTACTACTCATATTAGAAGTCATTGCTCATTTATCAAGTTAAAATTTATTAGAAATACTTGCTCATCTTGCAGAACACTAGCATACTGAGTTGCTTACAACCCAAGGTTTTACTGTAATTTAATTTATATACTTTTATTTTCTCCCCTGTATCTAATTTTTTAAGACAGTCTCAGTCTCTCTCTCTCTCTCTCTCTTTTTCCTGTTTTATCTACCTGAAGCCATGAATTTTAGTTTCTGTTATTGTCTGACAACTCATAGTGCTGACTCTCTAGTTGGCTACAGGGCAGGGTGGCAGTGGGGAAGGGACAGAGTAGCCTGTCTTACAGGCAGTAGTCTCACCTTCCAAACTTTCTCAGTCTCCCAGGAAATGTGATTCGCATTTAGACAGCTATTGCAGCCTTTCCTTGGGACAGCGCACTCAGCCCCCATGTCTCAACTGTCTGTCCCATTTTCATTATTTTTTTGAACAAGTCTTTTTAGAATGGCTTGTATTTCTAGGTCATTAAAATTTCTAGTTTCTGTTTTAGTCTCTTGTCTGCCCCTCACTGCTTTTACCCTTTGAATATTTATCATATACATTCCTCATGGTCCATCATAAGCCTGTTTGTAGGCATCTGCCTATGGTTCCAGGGTGTCTGAGTTGACCTGAAGGGGTTGGAGTTGGCATCCAACCCCAGACAGCAATGGTGAGTCTAGTTCTAGCAAAGACGACTAGACTGTTTAGCTCAGTAACAAGCAATTAACTGGACAGTAGGCTGTGGCTACATTGACTGCATATACTATCATGGGTTTATAGATAATCTGTGGGCAATCTCCTACTACCCAACTCTCAGGTGACAATAAATTAGATTTTGACTTATCTATGCCAGCAACTTCATAGTAGCTTTAATATAAAACTTTGTTTTCATTTTGTATTGCTTCTACTATAGAAAGCATTAGGATCTGCTCAACTCTGTAATTACTCAATCTATCATTGCAGTGTACTTATATAAATGTATACAATATTAGATGCTCTGGGTGAGACATTGAGATTATATTTACAAATTTTTTAGATAAAAATACTTGAAGAACTGTATAATAACTACTGAAATATTCAGTTTCATAAAGGGAAGTGATAGGAAGTAATTACATTTGGAAACTTCAGTGAAGTTTTATCAGTAAATTACTAATATTTATGAGTAAATTTATTATAGACATGGGGAGCCATTTATTTCTTTGATTTTTAATTTTCTCCTCATATCTAGTTTTAACCTATATTTTAATCATTTCTTATATTTTTAGCTGTCATTTTCTTATTTAATTTCTTTCTTTGCCTTATTTGATTTTACCTATTTCTACCTCCTATTTCTTTTCTCTGTAGTCTACACTTTTCCTTTCTTTCTTTTCCCATAATGTATATTATTTTCTTTAATTAACTGTTCATAGTAAAAGGTTAAGATCCGTGTTAACATATTCTTTATTCAAGATCAACAGAAATTTTCTCTCTTCAATGTTTTCCTCATTTGTTCATTGAGCACAGTATAAAATCATTTCTAAAGTTTCTTATTTTGTGTGTTTTGCGTGTGTGTGTGTGTGTGTTCTTTGATATATTTTTCTTGTGGATCACTATCCCTCAATAGAACAATTTGCTGTCTTGTCTGTGCAAGTAGTATCTCCATTTTATTATAAATGCATAAAATTCATGGCTTAGTCAGTAGCCAAATGACTACTGGATATATTATAGTAATGTATTCCTTCATGTATAGAAACATGAGTGAAATGACAACTTTTTGGTGATCATGAGAATACACAATATTAGAATTTGTTCCAAAAATTATAAAGAATGTCATCTAGATTTCTCTCCATTTATGACAGTGACAGTTATTAACTTTCTTTTTAACAATCACCTAATTTTCAAAATTGAACTTGTGACCTTTGAAGCATGAAAGAAGGATTACAATAATATATATGTATTTTTTAAAACACATCCTGAACTCCTTATTTTAGTTTTTACAAGGACTTATGTAATTGAAAATGAAAAACAAAAAATGCTTTGACTTTAACTACTGGGTTATTTGAAATTTGCAGATTGAGGAGGAGGATATCTGTTTACAGGGTTTTTTTTTTGTGTGTGGATCTTCATTTAATGAAATTTACTATGTTACTTTTCCATATTTGCATATTTTATTACTATTGGGGTTAATACTCTTACAAAATCAAGTTGCATGTGTCTAAAAGGCATATAGCACAGATTGATGACATAATATTCTTCTTGAATGAGTAATTGAATGTATGAATGAATAAATAAATTTGGAAATACATTATTGAATCCAATGAGCAGTCAGAGACACACTCCATTACAGTTTTAAGACTTGTGACGTTGAGTAGGTTACCTTAGTTTCTAATAATTAGGTCTTCCACTTGGGGAATGAAAATAGGACTTAGTTTAGAGGTATTTTTAGGATTATTTGGGCAAATATATATTGAAATCATTATCAAAATATTTGGCATACAGTGAATTTCAGTAAATATTAGCTCTTAGTTAAATGCAATTATAAAAGAATGTAATATCATTTCTTCCTTTTCACATCGGTCATTAGACTAGAAGAAATATAATGTAGGACATTAAATAGCTGGGAAAACTTAGATTCAAACCCACATCTATTTGACCCCAAGCTAATAGTCTTCAACAACCGTTACAACAAAAACCTATTAATATATCCTAATAAAATATGTAGAATAGTCTAGGGGAAATAAATGGAAATAAAGAAAGAATTTAACGGGGACAATTAGCTATGCAATTTTGTTTTTAAATCTACTATCCTGTTCATTACATGAAGCAACAATGTCATTGATAACCTAATGCACCCTCGGTAAGTGTATTGATAATACTCATGTATTCTAGAATAATCACCTAAAACCAGATGTCACAAATTATCATATATTGGGATAGCAACCTACCCACAAAGGATCCACTTCTCCTCATGAACTACTGAAGGATAGTAAAGTTCCAAGTGATGATGCAAAGGGGAGACAGTTTATCATTCGTCACAAATTTCTACAGTAATGAATTATGGTAAGGTTAATTGTTCTGGGTGGACCTACTTTTCCTAAATTTATCAGATTAAAATAGCTTCAGAGCAACCAAGCTACTGCTAATACTGTCTGTATTTCACTCTTTTCCTCTCCTTTACTGCAAACGTGTTTGAAATAAAAGCACTACTAATGTTAGAATAGAAGCATAGAAAGGTGGATTTACCTTATGCTGGATTTCATCTGATTTGATCTCGGACCCAACTCCTTCACCCATTACCACCCTGGCCCTAGGAGTTGCTGCCATAATCTTTCTCCATTTAGTAATTAAAAGTCTGCTTGCAAGCCCCTGATTTATTTATTGTTACGCATATACAAAGGAAAGAGATTTTACAGCTCTTTGTCTGTGTGTATTTGTGTACAGAACCATGAATTCATACTTAAAACTCCAACTCTAATCAAACACCACACAGTTTATTCTAGTTTCTCCCCTTTTCCATTTGTAACTCTTTCTTTAAGAGTGAGAAATTACATCTTATTATGCATATTTTATTTACTTGTGTGCACAATCCTAGAATACACATAAAGTATTTCAGAATTGCTAAGCTATGCCTTTGTGAAAAACAGATTTACTAACTAGATTATAGTATTTGTACATAGTGCTTTTTGTGTTTCATCTTAGATGAAGATGGCAAAAACAGTTTTCCAACTTCACTGATGTTAATTCTGTTCTTTTCCACCCAATACAGTGTTTTTATATTATTATTTATAACACAGTTATGTTAGTCTTTTCCAGTTTGTATTGTATTTGAGTTTTTTCCACATCCTGGTTGAAACAGACCTCTATTTTTTCTTATCCAGCACTTGGTCATATAGAAACACCACTTCCCACTCAATGCCATAGGTGTCAGCTGAGGGAGAGAAGTTGGTACCGCTTTTATAAGTGACATAGGAATCTAGGCCATCTAAATCATTTGTGACCTGTAAACCTGTTTGAACTCTCTCCTGAATGTACCATTTAAATCATATGAACTGCCTCTAGGCACATTAAACCTTAGATCTGGTAATAAGTTGTTTATGCTAGGATGCTGTGGTAATATAGCCACTTGATATCCTATAATCAGGCATATAGTTTCTACTAAAGCACATTATTATACCAGGAGCTGTCTTGGAATAACAGTAGTTCTTTGCTATAGAAAGTATGGAGTTATTATAGAGACCCAAGAGTCTGCACGGTGCTTCCTTTCTTGGGGCTTCTTGAGGACTCCACAGAGACTCAACCTACTATGATCCTCTAAGTATGCTGAAACATAATAGACCATATGGGAAAAGGGGCAGGGCCACTCATACTGCAGTTAAAATCTAATACAGAATATTCTCTTATTCTGAGCCCCAATCAAAATACCATAAGAATTATATAATAAATTGATAAAATTAGAATTTTCAAGTGTATTATGTACTGTCTTCAAGATTTAAATTAGCCAAATAAGAGCTGTCACTCTTAAGAACAGGATTTGAAAGGTCCAACATTGTGTTTCACCATGTTAGGGATGACTTAGCATGCCAGAGTTTTTACCCACCATCAGCAATTGGATTCTTATTATTTTTTTGGCCAAGAAGTTATCAGTATCTGCTATCTCATCCTGAGGATCCTTATTTAATGAGAGAGTGGATGTGTAAGAAAAAGAAGTTGAAGGCATCTAATAAAATGTGAGAAATCAAGTCAGTTACCTCTTTCATCAATTGCATCTTACTTAAATACTTTTATTTAAATATAATTAACACACAGTGTTACATTGGTTTTGGGTGTACAATATAATATTCACAAATTCTATACATTTTTCACTGTCCATCAAGATAAATGCATTCATATCCTTTTTATTTATTTCACCCATGCCCCACACTCCCTCTCCTCTGGCAACCATCAGTTCTCTATATTTAATGGTGGATATTTTTCTTTTTTCTTTGTTCATTTGTTTTGTTTCTTGAATTCCACATATGAGTGAAATCATACATATATTTGTCTTTCTTTGACTGACTTATTTAACTTAGCATTATACCCTCTAGGTCCATCCCAGTTGTTGCAAACAGCAAGATTTTATTCATTTTTTATGGCTGAATAATATCCGTAGTATGTGTGTATCTGTGGACGTGTGTGTGGATGTGTGTGTCTGTAACCACATCCTCTTTATTCATCTATTAATGGAAACTTGGGTTGCTTTTGCATCTTGGATACTGTAAATAGTGTTGCAATAAACACAGGGGTGCACATATCTTGTCAAATTAGTGGGTTTTTTTCTTTGGGTAAATACACAGTAGTGGAATTACTGGATCATATGGTAATTCTATTTTTACTTTTTTGATGAATCTTCATACTGTTTTCCACAAGGATTGCAGTAATTTGTATTACAATTTGTATACACCAACAGTGTACTAGGATTTCCCTTTCTCCACATCCTCACCAACACTTGTTATTTTTTGTGTTTTTTTAGTCATTCTCATAAATGACTAAATCACCTCATTCTGAGATGATATCTCAGTGTGGTTTTAATTGCATTTCCCTGATAATTAATGATGTTGAGTATCTTTCTGGGTCTTGGTCATATGTATGTCTTTAAAAAAGTATCTATTCAGGTCTTCTGTCCATTCTTTAATTAGATTCTTAGTGGTTTCTTCTTTGTTTTGTGTTTTTCCCCCTTTTTTGTTATTGAGTTGCATGAATTCTTTATATATTTTGGATAGTAACACCTTATCAGATATCTCATTTACATATATCTTCTCCCATTCAGTAGGTTACCTTGTCATTTGTTGATGGTTTCTTTTGCTGTTCAAAGACTATTTTGGTGTAGTCTATTTTAATTTTGCATTTGTTTCCCTTTCCAGAGGAGACATATCTAGAAAAATGCTTCTATTAAAGAAATATCAAAGAGATCACTGCCTATTTTCTTCTAGGAATTTTACGATTTTAAGTCTCACATTTAGGACTTTAAATAATTCTAAATTTCTTTTTGAATGTGGTGGGGAAAAAGTCCTGTTTCATCCTTTTACATGTTAGCCCCAGTTTCCCCAACATCATTTATTGAAGAGACTGTTTTTACCCCATTGTATATTCTTGCCTCCTTTGTCATAGATTATTGACTATAAATATTTGGGTTTACTTCTGGACTCTGTTCTGTTGATCTGTATCTAATTTTGTGCAAGTACCCTACGGTTTTGATTACTATAGCTTTGAGTATATTTTGGAATCTGAGATTGTAATATCTCCAGTTTTGTTCATTTACTATATTGCTTTGCCAATCTGGGGTGTTTTGTGGTTCCATACAAATTTTAGGATTGCTTGTTCTACTCTATGAAAAATGCTCTTGGTATTTTAATAGGAATTACATTAAATCTGTATACTTTTTTGGGAAGTATGAATATTTTAACAATATTGGTTCTTTCAATTTATGAGCATGGAGTATTTTTCCATTATTCTCATCTTCAGTTTCTTCCATCAGTGTTTTATAGTTTTTAGAGTATAACTCTCACCTCCTTGGTTAAGTTTATTCTTTTTGGTGCAGTTGTAACTATTTTTTCTTTTTTTACTATTTATTATTCCCGTATAGAAATGTAATGGATTTCTGTATATTGCTTGGTATCCTCTGACCTTACTAAATTCACTTATCAGTTCTAGTAGATTTTTGGTGGAGTCTTTAAGGTTTCTACGTATAGTATGTCATCTACAAAAAGTGAACATTTTACTTCTTCCTTACCACTTTAGGTATCTTTTATTTCTCTTTCTTTTTTTGAACTGATTGCAGCCAGTAGAGTTTCCATACTATGTTAAATAAAAGTGTAAGAGTGAACATCCTTGTCTTGTTCCTGAATTTAGAGGAAGAGCTCTGTTTCTCACCATTGAGTATGATGTTACCTGTTGGATTTTCATTTATGGCCTTTATTATATTGAGGTATATTCCCTCTAAGCCTACTTTGTTCAAATTTTTATCATGAATGGATTTTGTACCTTGTCAAATGCCTTTTTCTTTGCATCTATTGAAATGATCATAGGGACGCCTGGGTGGCTCAGTCAGTTAAGCACCCGACTTCAGCTCAGGTCACGATCTCATGGTTCGTGAGTTCCAGCCCCGTGTCGGGCTCTGTGCTGACAGCTAGCTCAGAGCCTGGAGCCTGTTTCAGATTCTGTGTCTCCCTCTCTCTCTTCCCCTCCCCTGCTCATGCTGCCTCTCTCTCTCTCTCTTTCTCTCTCTCAGAAATAAATAAAACATAAACAAAATTTTAAAAAAGAAATGATCATAAGATTTTTATCCTTCCTCTTGTTAATGTACTGTACTGTAATGTATGACATTGATGGATCTATGAATATTGGACTACTTTTGCTTCCCTGGAATAAATCCCACTTGATTGTCATGAATGATTTTTTTTAATGTATTATTGGATTTGGTTTGCTAGTACTTTGTTGAAGATTTTTGCATCTGTGTTCATCAGAGATATTGCCTGTAGTTCTCTGTTTTTGTAGTCTTTTTACTGGTATTGGTATCAGGGTAATGCTGACCTCATAGAATGAATTTGGAAGCTTTCCTTCCTCTTCTATTTTTTAAATAGTTTGAGAAAACTGTCATTAACTCATCTTTAAATGTTTAGTAGAATTCACCTGTAAAGCTAGCTGGTCCTAGACTTTCATTCGTTGGGAATTTTTTTGATTACTAATTCAATTTCTTTGCTAGTAATTGGTCTGCTAAAATTTTCTACTTCTCCCCGATCCCTGATTCAATTTTAGAAGTTTTACAGGTTTCTAGGAATTTATCCATTTATTCCAGGTTGTTAAATTTGTTGGCATGTGTTTTTTTAATAATATCTTATAATCCTTCATATTTCTGTGGTTGTTATTATTTCTCCCCTTTTATCTTCAATTTTATTAATTTTAGTCTTTTTTTTATGAGTCTAACTAAAGGTTTATCAATTTGATTGATTTTTTCAAACAAGTGGCTCCTGATTTCATTGATCTATTCAGTTGTTTGTTTGCTTTTTAGTCTCTATTTCATTTAATTCAGCTCTAATCTTTATTATTTCTTTTCTTCCACTGGCTTTTTTGGTTCTTTTTCTAGCTCCTTTAGATGTACATTGATGTTGTTTATTAGAGGTTTTTCTTGCTTCTTTCAGGAGGCCTGCATTCTATAATCTTTCCTCTTAGAACAGCTTTTGATGTATCTCAAAGATTTTGCTCTGTTTTTTTTTATGTTTCATTTTCATTTGTCTTCGAAATTTATATGATTTCATCTTCAATTTCTTTGTAAACCCATTCATTGGTTAATAGTGTATTATTAGCCTCTACACATCTGTGTTCTTTCCAGATTTTGCCTTGTGATTGATTTCTAGTTTCATACCTTTGTGTTTGGAAAAGATGCACGATATGATTTTAACCTTTTTGAATTTATTGAGACTTGTTTTGTGGCCTATTCTGAAGAATGTTCCATGTGCACTTGAAAATAAAGTGTATTCTGCTGTTTCAAGATGGAATGTTCTGAATATATTTGTTATATACATCTGATTCACTGCGTCATTCAAAACCAGTGTTTTCTTTTAGGATTTCTGTCTGGATATTCCATCCTTGATGTAAACGAGGTATTAATGTCCGCTACTATTAGTGCATTACTGTCAGTTTTTTTCCTTTATGTCTGTTAATATTTGCTTCATTTAATTAGGTACTCCCATGTTGGGTGCATAAATATTTATAGTTGTTACATCCTCTTGTTAGATCAGTCCCTCTATCGTTATCTAGTCCTTCTTTATCGACTGTCTCTTTGTTGTAAAGTCTATTTTGTCTGATATAAGTATTGCTACCCCTGTTTTCTTATTGCTTCCATTTGCCTGGTAAATACTTTTCCGTCCCTTCACTTTCAATCTGCATGTTTCTTTTGGCCTGGAGTGAGATTTTTATAGATGGGTCTGCTGTTTTATTCATTCACTCACCCTTTGTCTTTTGATTTGAGCATTTAATCTGTTTACATTCAAAGTAATTATTGATAGGTGTGTAACTATTTCCATTTTGTTACTTGTTTCTTTTAAGTTCCTTCCTTTTCTTGTTCTCTTCTTTTGTAGTTTTATGACTTTCTTTAGTGATAATCTTGGATTCAATCCTTCTTATTTTTTGTGGATCTATTACAGGTTTTTTATTTGAGGTTATCATTAGGTTCATATATAGCATATTATGCATATAGCATTCTATATTAAATTGATCATTGCTTAAGTTTGAACTCATTCAAAAAGCACTAAACTTTTCTCTTCACCCCATGTGTTACCTATATGATACCATACTTTACATCTTTTATTTTGTGAATCCTTTGCCTAAGTTTTATGGATGTAATTTAACCTTTATACAGGTTTATAAGTGATTTATCTACTTTCATTATGTTTGTGTTTACCTCTGAATTTTTTCTTTTCATAAAGGCCCAGTTATGGCCTCTTCCTTATATGCAGAGAATTTTCTCTATCCTTTCTTTAAAGGTTGATTTGGTGATGATGAACCTTTTTAACTTTTATTTGGGAAACTCTTTATCTCTTCTTCTGTTCTAAATAATATCCTTGCTGTATAGAGTATCCTTGGCTACAGTTTTGTTTTTTGTTTTGTTTTGTTTTTTCTTTTGGCATTTTGAATATATCATACTACTCCCTTCTAGCCTGCAAAAAGTTACTATTGAAAAATCAGCTGGTAGCCTTATTGTATTTCACGTATCTGTAACTTTTATTTTCTCTTAATGCCTTTAAAATTGTCTCTTTATCACTGCTTTTTGCTATTTTAATTACTAGGTGTCTTGATGTGGACTTCCTTGGAATGATTTCATTGAAGGCTCTCTGTTCCTCCTGGATCTGCATATCTGTTTGCTTCTTCAGATTAGGGAATTTTTCAGTGATTATTTCTTGAAGCAAATGTTCTGCCTCTTTTTCTCTGTCTTCTGGGATCCCTTTAATGCACATATTATTATGCTTGATGATGTCATTGAGTTCCCTTAATCTGTTCTCATTTTTTATTTTATTTCATTTTGCTGTTAAGGCCGGTTGTTTTCCATCACTCTGTCTTCCAGCATACTGATGTATTCTTCTGTCTCCTCTAATCTACTATTGATTCCTTCTGAATTTTTAATTTCAGTTATTGAGTTCTTTATTTCTGATTGGTTTTTCTTTATATTTTCTTTCTCTTTGTTGAGGGTTTCGATGACATTATTCACTCTTTTCTTGAGTCCACTATCTATATTACCATTACTTTGATTTCTTTATTAGCAATTTATTGCTCATTTATTACTTATCAGTTTCATTTAGCTCTTTGTGGTTTGTCCTCTTCTTTCATTTGAAACATATTCTTCTGTCTTCTCATTGTGTCTAAATCTCTGTGTTTGTTTCTATTTTTAGGAAAGTCAGTTACATCTCCTGATCTTGAAAGTGGTTGCCTTATGAAGAGGAGGCCCTATGGTGCCTATAGCACAATATCCCCTTTTCACCAGAATCAGGTGCTTCAGATTGTCTCCTATGTGGGTTGTGTGTGCCCTACTACTGTGACTGGGCCCAATTTTCCTTCAGTCCAGTCAGCTTCATGGGCTCAATTTGCTTGCTGTTGCTGAGGTTTGGTCTTTGTGTTTTAAGAGGCCAGTCTGGGGTCTTCATAGACTTGTAGTTAGGCAGTGTCAGCAGCCAGACCAGATGCCTGCCTTCATCCAGTTTGCCAGGATTGTGGTCACACCGAACTGTAGGACACTCTCCCTGCTTTGTCCAGAGAAGATTTTGTTGGTTAGCAGGACCATCAGTCTGTCCAATGCCTTCAGGGGCTGCAGATGCACTGATCGGTAGGATATTCTCTGCACTGCCAAGGTTTGGTTGCTGGGACTGTGAATGTCCTGGTCTGTGGTATTCTCCCCTCTCCTTAGGGGAGGAGTCACATTGGAGTGGTGTTGGTCCCTGCTAGGGCTTGCTGGCAGGTTGAAACCTGGAAGGAACATTTTGGAGGGACTCTGGCTGAGTGGGGTGCTCTGGATGGGACGGATCCAGAGGAGAGCACAGGGATGTTGTATTAGTAGGTTAGGCAGAGAGTGTTTTTGCAGGCTCCTGCAGGTGTCTGTGTATCTGGTCTGGGGTCAGGAGAGGGAAAGAGAGAAATTGCACCTGCCAGCTCTTTTGTTCTTGGAGAGGTTTCCTACAGATTCCTGCCCCTCCAGCATGCATTCTTATTAGTAAATAAATCTCCTTCACATACACTCCAGGCACTTTTCGAACTGTTGCTTATATGCTGTATCTCGGCAGGGTTGTTTGTTATGTTGTCTCTTTAAGGGGGTACTCAATTTCGTATTACCCTTGGGTTCTTCCCAAGCCAAACCCACTGATTTAAAGTACCCAGAGCTAAGATTTGCTGGTTGTAAAAACTCAAGAAGTTAAGCCACACTGGTTTTCAAAGCCAAATATTATGGAGACTCATCTTCCCAGCTCAGGTTTCCCTTGCCTGGAGTGCCTGGTGTGGAGTCGACTTCCCTACCATCTCTGTGCTTTTGGCGGCCCCTCCCTTTGTGGTTACTGTCACTAGGAATTCAGTTCCTGGCTGCATCTCCACTCCTCCTACCCTTTTCAATATGTTTTTCTCTCTACAATTAACTATGGAAAGTCTGTTCACCCAGTCTTAAGGTAATTTTTTGGATTGGATGAATTCATGTGGCTGTTACCTAGGTGTGTGCATGAAACAAAGTGAGCTTAGGATCCTTTTACTCGATCTTCCCAGAAGTCCTCCAGCAATTGCATATTAATCCCATTGAGAAGATTTTTAGAATGTAGTAAATAACACATAATTTAGTGTTACCTGTGGAGAGGGAAAACTGGTGTAGTTATACAAAGACTCCCATCCCAGTTCATCATTTGTTGAGAGCTCCTCCAGGTAAGGAGTGACATTAGTGGCACTTCTGATCTGCCCAGATTGAAGATCTAAATATAAAATGCAGACAAATAAAGCTATAAAATTCAACATGACCCTGAGTAAGAAAGATTCCTGAAATAGACTCCAAAGTAACTCAATCATAAAGGAAAAAAGAGCAATTGAACTCCATTGAAATTGAGAACGTTTTTTAATCAAAAATTATCATAAAGAATAAAAATTCAGGTCTCAGAGAGTCAAAATATATTTGTAATTCATGTATCTGACAGAGGAATCAAATTCAGTACACACACGCAGACGCATACACATACACACAAATCAGAAGAAAAATTCACAAGGCAGCATCATTCTAATACCAAGCCAAACAAGTACACTACAAGAAAATTACAAGCTAATATTTCTGATGATAAAGATAAAGAAATGTTCAATAAAATATTAACAAATAAAGTTCAGTAGTACATTAGAAGGGCCATATAACTTGTTTAAGTGGGATTTATTCCAGGGATGCAAGAATCGTTCACTTCTTCAAATCAATAAATGTGATATACCACATTAACAAGATGAAAGGCAGAAATCATATGGCCATCTCAAAAAATGCAAAAATAGTATTTGACAAAATCCTACTTTTTTCATGATAAAAACTCAACGGGTAAAGTGTAAATGGATTATGTGTCAATGTAAAAAAGGCCATATATAACAAGCCTATAGATCACATCACACTCAATGGTAAAAAGCTGAAAGTTCCATTCAGAGTAATTAGGTGAGAAAAAAATATAAAAGGTATCCAAATCTGAAAGAAAGAAGTAAAAGTATTTGTAGATCGCATAATTTTATGCATTGAAAATCCTAACTACGCTACCAAAAGAGTGTTAGAACTAGTAAACAAATTCAGTAAGGTTTCCAGATACAGAGTCAATCTGTGAAAAATCTGTTGTGTCTCTATACACTAACTACAAGTTTTTGGAAACAGAAATTAAGAAAACAGTCTCATTTACAGTGGCATCAAAAAGAATTAAATACTTAGGATTCAATTTAAACAAGGTAGTGAAAGATCTGTACACTACAAGCATAAAACATTGATGAAAGAAATTCAAGATGACACAAATAAATGGAAAGATATTTTGTATTCATGAATTGAAAGAATTATAATGTTGAGATGACTATATTACCCAAAGAGAACTATACAGTATAATCATATCAATCAGTACAATCCATATCAACATTCCAATGGTATTTTAACATAAATTTTATAAACAATATGAATATGGGCCCACAACTAGCCTGAATAGCGGAAGCAATCTTGAGCAAGATGAGCAAAGCTAGAACTATCACACTTCCTGATTTTAGAAATAAAACCATGCATGGGTGCCTGGGTGGCTCAGTCAATTAAGTGGCTGACTCGGTTTCAGCTAAGGTCATGATCTCATGGTTTTGTGAGTTTAAGTCCTGCTTCAGACTCTGTGTTGGCAGTGTGGAGCCTGCTTGAGATTCTCTCTCTCCCTGTCTCTCTCAGCCCTTCCCCCACTCATGCTGTCTCTGTCTCTCTCAAATAAATCTAAAACTTAAAAAAAGAAAGAAACCCATGCATATATAATCAATTAATTTTTGACAAAGCACAAAGAATACACAGTGGGGAGAGGATAATCCCTTTAATATAAATTGCGCTCGGAAAACTTGGATTTCCATCCACTTAGTGAAAACCTACCGACTTGCAAAGGAGTGGAATTGTATGCCTATTTTTTATGTTTATTTATTTATTTTTGAGAGAGAGAGAGAGAGAGAGCATGTGCATGCATGTGAGCCAGTGAGGGGCAGAGAGAGAATCCCAGGCACGCTCCATACTCTCAGTGCAGAGCCCAATGATGGGCCATGAGATCATGAACTGAGCCAAAACCAACAGTTGGATGCTTAACTGACTGAGCCACCCAGGCATCACCATACATACACTGCATGTAAAAATAACTCAAAATGGATTTAAAGCCTTAAACCCTAAAAGAAAACAAAGATAAATTACTTGACGCTGGTTTTGTTAATAATTTTTTCTGGATTTGGTACAAAAGCACAGATAACAAAAGTTGAACTACATTGAACTAAAAAGTTTATGTACAGCAAAAGAAAACCAACAAAATGAAAAGGCAACCCATGAAATGGAAGAAAATATTTGCAAACCACATATCCAATAAGAGGTTATATATATATATATATATATATATATGACTCAATAGCAAAAGAAAAGAAAAAATTCCAATTAAGAAATATGCAAAGGGCTTGGATAGACACATTTTTCTTTCTAGGGGAGACACACAGATGGTCAGCAGACACATGAAATGATGCTCAACATCACTAATTATCAGGGAAATGAGAATCAAAGCCACAATGAGACCCTCAACACCTGTTAGGATGTCTGTAATCAAAAAGACAAGAGATAACAAATGCTGGCCTGGATGTGGAGAAAAGGGAAAACTTGTATTCTCATGGTGGGAATAGAAATTGATATAACCACTGTGGAAAAGGATATGGAGGTTCCTGAAGAAATGAAAAATGGAGCAATAACAAAGCTATATCATACTTCTCTCTATATATATATACACATATATACATATGTGGATGTATATCACACTTCTCTATATATACACATATATACATATATACATGTATATATATGTACATATATATATGGATGAAATTAAATCAGTATCCCAAAGAGTTGTCTGCACTCCCAAGTTCATTGCATTATTCACAATAGCCAAAATATGCAAAAAATCTAAGTGTTCATTGATGAATGATTTGATAACAAAAATGTGTGTGTTTATATAACATACATATACATTTAGATATATATTAGATATAAATATACATAACAGATTTTTTAGCCTACAAAAGAAGGAAATACTAACATCTGCAACAAAATAAAATGGACCTAGAGAACATTATGATTAATGAAATAACAAGACACAGAAAGAATGCTGCATTGGTCTCATATATATGTATATATAAAATAAGAATAGTTAAGTAAAATAAGAATAGTTAAGTTTATAATTTTATGTGTATTTTGCTGTAATAAAAATGGGAAAAATTAAATGATTGAATGGACCAACAAAGCCAAAACCTAGTGCTCAGAAGTTGATTTTTGACTAGAAATATAGACAGATCTGAGCAGAAGAAATAGATACATTTATACATTTACAATAGAAACCCTAAATTGATTGTTAAGGCAAGAATATACTAGAAACCCATATACTTGTTTCTTATTAACTGCTCCTCACCTAAGCAAACTCATGTAGCACAATCCCCCCACCCTGTGTGAGGAATAATAGATATTTCAAGATAGTTAATGAATATCACTGCAATGAAAGCTCTGATAACTTTCATTGTACATTCATTTTAAAAACACTACTTCTTAAAACAAGGTGCCATATTTGAAAGCTCAGTACTCCTTTGTTGAATCACTGAGATTCATAAATAATCATGGAGAAGCCTGCATATCAGTTGGCTAGCCATTGACAATTTAGATTAGGCCAAGCCTGAGTACTAAATAGAACTTTTAAGTTAAGAAAACAGACATTTCAGGTAAAAGACTGTCCACCTTCCCCTTAATTTGTGGATCAGATGAATCTGCAGTTTTGAAAAGACGTGTGAAATAAACTACTTAAGCAAATGGAGAGACAGGATTGATGAATAGGAACACATAAACCAAAAAGCCATAGAAAGTCACATTTTTTAAAAATGTATATTCAGATGAAGTCTCCAGATATAACTTTCAGTTTATGGGAAATTTGTGTGTTGAAGAAACATGTTAAATAACCAGTTTTATTCAAAATCCAAATTATAGAGAATCATGGGATGAAGGACCTGTTATCTTCAACAGTAACAAAAAAATGTAAGGAAAAAGAAGTGGAAGGGATATAGGGATACCAATAGTTTAGAAATGATTGGCAAGTTTTTATTTTATTATTTTTTGAGTTTTTAAATTTTGAAGATGGATGATGGACACATATGATTTTTATGCTAATGGTTCTCTTTGTGTGTATGTTGGAAATTTCTCATACTAAAAATTAAACATATATTAGTAGGCATTTATTAAAAATCTAGTGGAAGCTGTTGACAGAGCAATTTTTTATACTATATCATTAAACTATCATAAATTGGGAATTTTTCTTCAATTTCAAGTAATTATATTATTTATGGTTAGAGCTAATAAGAGATTAAACCCAGACTTGATGAAGTATTTGTAGGATATTTTTCTTCTGGGTAATTAATATTCAATTTTGAGAGAGTCCATTTCTGACATCTGTTTCTAATTTTAGGAGGAAATGATATCAAAGACCACCTTTACCCTCTACTTTTTCCTTATCCATATCTAATACTCAAAGAAGTATTTACATAAATAACTATCTTACCTTTTATTTAGACCACTTGCTTGCACCATACACAAAAATAAATTCAAAATGGATTAAAAAACTTAAACAAGAAACCATCAAAATCTTAGAGGAGAACACAGGCAACAACCTCTTTGATAATGGCCATAGCAGTTTCTTACTAGATATGTCTCCTGAGGCAAGGAGAATAAAAGCAAAATTAAACTATTGGTACTTAATCAAAATAAAAAGTTCTTCCCACTGAAGGAAACTGTAAACAAAACTAAAAGGGAACGTGTGGAATGGGAAAAGATATTTGGAAATGATGTTATCTGATAAAGGGTTAGTATCCAAAATATATAAAGAACTTATAAAACCCAACACCCAAAAAACAAATAACCCAGTTAAGAAATGGGCAGAAGGCATGAAGACATTTTTCCAAAGAAGACATATAGATGGCTAACAAACACATGAAAAGATACCTATCTTGTCTTAAATTCCTTATGTACATATAGATCTCTTTCTCTCTCATGATGGGAGAGGGAAAGAGGGAGAGAAAGATTGGGGTAGTTGATAGACCTTGTTCACTACATTTACCTGTTCTTAGAGAGCAAGCATTATGGTTCCTTTTTACATATCCATAGAGACTGTAAAAGGAAAAGGATTGAGGCTTTAAAAATAGTAACTCCCAGAATAGCTGTAATAGGTAAAGATAAAAGAACATGAAAATAGGTAATTAATTAATTAACTCATTTTAAAGATGCTCTACCCCCCCTTTTTTTTATCTTGATCAGTTTAAGTAATAGGTGGTTTTCTGTTGTGTCACTTTGTTGTGGAACCATTGTCTTTTCCAAAACTTGCAAGTTTAAACTAGAAAAAGGATACACATAAAACCAACATCATAAACAGCCAAATGTCATACTCCTGTTCCTAGTATGAGAAAAATACAATTCCTTTTGTAATTTAGGACTAGACTTCTTAGAAAGAATTCTGAAGGAAAGGTTGAATAATTAACACTGCAAACTATCTAATTCTTTTAGCAAAGCTTATTTCACAGTTTTGCTTCAGTGTTCACCAGCTGTAGAGAAGGCAATTCAAACTCCCTAAATTAATCCCAGCTGCAGTGCTTGCAACACAATTAACACATTTAAAAGTGATAAATATATGTTAAAAAAAACAACAATTTGAGGTCAATTTAGAATGAGCTGTCAGAAAGTCGGAGATTGCCTAAATCCTTTTCATTTCTTATTTGTTAATTGTACATTTCCATAATCAATTTGAATTGGAAAGGTTTTAAATTTCTAAAATATTGCTACTTTCAAATATGTGTGTACTCTTTAAATTCAAGGTGAAAATTGTGACTAGAAAAGTGCTTCATAATTTCAGAGAATTTGGGAATTCTTATTCATTTTGACATTCCAGAGAGAAGGGAGAAAAATAATTATGGTACAATTATCCAGGGGATATCTTTTGGATAAATAGTTATAAATAATACACATGGCTGCTGGTAGATTGTTTCATTCATATGCCATGTGATTTCCTTGCCACACAACCTTTACAGTATGAAGTAATTGGAAGGAAATCACCAAGATTCAGGAAGTGGTAGTTTGATGATCTGTATACATAGAACTGGTTTGGAGGCTTCATGCTGCCGTTTCGTACCTCATTCCCACATTCCTGGAATCCATATTTGGAGATACACCCAAGAGATTGTATTTACTTAAAAAAATAATAATATTTGTTCCAGCAACTTTCAGGATTTTAGCTACAAAATAGATTGTACTTTTCCGTATGGAAACAAATGGTAGTGCTCTTGTATACTTTTGAAAATTTTATCATTTCATCCTCACAGTAACCATTTGAAGTATTATTACCTCCATTTTTGCACCTGAAGAAAGTGAACCTCATAATAAAGATTTGTCTAACAAAGAAGAATAAGCATTTGCTAATAACATAATACACACCAATTATTTTTTACTTTAGTGTACAGTTATTTTAAACATTTCAGAGGTGCATCACTCTATATATTTTGTCTTCATGAAATAAGTGAATAAGTGAAATAAGTGAAGAATACAGTTAAAATTATAAAACCACTTTTTATTTGAGATAATTAAGCACCTTCATTTGTGGTGGGGTTTGTTGGACTAATGGGCTTGAGTTAGAGATGTGGCAGAGAAAATAGTTAATAAGATCCAGTAATAAATGGGATACAAAGGAGCAAAGCATAGAAGTAGCAGCCTATTCACTGAGATTGGGAGTTTAGATGCCTGGCAAAGTGCAGATTTTCTAACAATAGCAACAGCAAGTTTATAGGAAGAAATTATGTTTTAAATTTTAACATGTTAGGTTTTATATTTGGAGTGACTATTAAAGCAAATATTAAAAAGACAAATGCTCAGTACAGTAATTCATGAATGATAAATTTATATATGTTGGCCAATTTTAAATTTTTTAATGTTTTTATTTATTTTTGAGACAGAGCATGAATGGGAAGGGGCAGAGAGAGAGAGGGAGACACAAAACCTGAAGCAGGCTCCAGGCTCTGAGCTGTCAGCACAGGGTCCAATTCAGGGCTCCAAGTCACAGACCATGAGATCACGACCTGAGCTGAAGTCAGACACTCAACCAGCTGAGCCACCCAGGCACCCCTATGTTGGTCACTTTTAAAGTGAACAAAATTTATTTATTCGTTTACTTACTTAATTACTATTAAAGTGAGGATAATTTAAAAGAAGCAACCAGGAAGGGGGAGAAACATATTAACTGGTTAAAAAAAAAAAGTTAAGAAAATTTGACTAAAAATCATAAAGCTATTTAAACACATAATTGTAGAGATAATTCTTAGGAGGTGAATTAAGAAGATACAGTACGAAGTCATTTTCTGTTTACAACAGTAGGAAAACAATAGCTATTGCTGGGCGATTATGTAGATGAAGTACTGTGATGGAAAACAAAATCTTTATAGTAAAAAGGGAAGGTTATTTTGTGGACATATAAAAATAAAAAGTATATATTAACAGGAATTTGCTGATTACCAAATGAACACCAGAACAGGTTCATAGTGTTAGATCTTTACAGTGACATGTTCTAGGCACTTATATAATTCCTGTGTATGGGAGTTTTAGTTCCCTACAGCCTCCGGAAGTAAAGGCTCCTCTTTTAATTTTACATAGCCAATAAACTAAGTGCCTGGCCAGAGGGGGCACCAGACGATTTGTGGAGCTGGGTCTCCACATATAATTTCAAAGTTCATGCAATTCTACTTATATGACTTTCCACTATATCAGATTAATTTAGAAATGAAGGGATACAATGCATAATAGGGCCATTTTGTGGAAATGAAATAAAAATCCATATAAAAATTAACAAGGAAAGCATTGCATCTGTAAAATTCTTCCCCCTTAGCGTCTCTGATATTATTTACTGCTCTTCTACATCCTTATCATTTTCAGTCTCTCGCTGTTTTCCTCATCTCTTATAGTTGGTGTGCCACATTGTTTCAGCATCTCTTACACTTTCTCACTCACATTCAGGATTTGGCCAACTATTAATTTCCAGTTCCTACCTATTAAACATCTCCAAATGTGTGGTCTCAAAAATGTTAAATTTAAAAGTTCAAAATTTTAAGTCAGAAATTCTCCCATACTAAATAATAATAGCAAGCTAACCGATAGTATAACTATCGACCCAGTCATTAAAGCTGGTAGTAATTGAGCCATTCATTTTTTTCATTCCTTACATCAAATTAATCTTTAATGTTCAGCTGAAAAAGATCTCATTCATTCTTCCTTTCTTGGCATACCAAACTTCTTTAGTTTCCCTTTTCATAGTTTTTTCAAAACAATAATTTCACTAGGCATTGAGCTTTTTTCTTGTGGTAGGTTTTCCCCTTCAGTCTTCACTGCCCCAAAAAAGTTGTGTCTATGGCATAATGCCACACTAGAAAACTATAGTTACTCCCTATAATTAGAAAACCCACAGTTTTAGGGAGCTCCTGAGTGGTTCAGTCAGGTAAGCATAGGACTTTGGCTCAGTTCATGATCTTGCAGTTCATGAGTTTGAGCCCCACAACAGGCTCTGTGCTGACAGCTCGGAGCCTGGAACCTGCTTCAGACTCTGTGTCTCCTTCTCTCTCTCTCCCTGCCTCTCTCTCTCTCTCTCTCTCTCTCTCTATCTCTCTCAATCTCTCTCTCAAAAATGAAAATAAGCATTTAGAAAAATAAAAAAAAAAGAAAACCCACAGTTTTATTGTTATATTGTACATATCCCTTATACTATGTTTCATGGAATTGTCTTAAATGATATTTTGCCATCTATAAACAAAATATGCCACCTAAGCCTTTACTACTTTTTGAATTTATAATAGTTTTCTATAATGTAAAGTAAAGCCAATTTACTTTTCCAATATGAAATTTAAAGCACAGATTCCTGAGCATTCTCAGTTTGTGGTGATATTAGTGTCTCAGAAATTGTTTCTCTGTGCTCCTAGGCAATAAATAACTAGATAAAAAGATTATAAAAAGATACAGTATCATAGTTTTTTAAGTTTCATTTATTAAGACGGATATAAATAACTTACTAAACATTTGTGTCCTAATAATTTAGTAACTATTTGAAAAAATAATACACATAAAATGGAAAGGTTAATAATATTTTAATTTAGTTATTAAGTAATTACAATTAATCACTAAGATAATGTTTATATCTACTGTCATTATACACTTTTTAAGGCCAGACTCAAATTATCCAGCACATCCTTGTTTTCCATTTAACATTGAATTTTTTTTCTTAGTACTTGCTTTTTTCTTAAAACTACCTCCCCTCCCCAAATCCACCTTGGTATAGATATGATTTCATCGAAAGGATGGTAGTATGATCTAATGGTTAAGTTGTGAACTATTTGGAGGTAGTGTTCACACAAAACTGATAGATCTTGGGCATCCCTGAGTTTCACTAGAAAAACTAAAATGTTAAGGGATATCCTTCTAAATATACTGTACTACCTTAAGGTGATTTGGCACACAGTTTGGGAATTATGAAGCAAAAACCAAACACGAGATTCCTCCAAGTCTTATTTTTTTTTCCTTGTAGGTATAGTAGTTACATGATTTAGATTTAATCAGTTGCACTAACCTAAAAATCTAATTTAAAAGACAATTTGTATCTTTGCTGGGATCATGGCAAAGGCAAGTGGTTCAGTTTTTAGAAAGATTTTCCTTCTGTAGAATGGTAGTTCTTTGTGTCTGTTTGTGTGTTTACCAAGGACCACTGAAAATCTGAAAGCCTATAAAATGCCTTCTCAGAAAATTGTTTTTCAAAATAGAAGATAGAGTCACAGTGAAAGTCCTAGCTAATGGAATAAGACAAGAAAATAAAATAGATAGATACCTGTTGGGAAGAAAAAAAATAAAACTAATTTTTTCTTAACAGATAGTAGAAAATCAAGCATCAACCCAAATATCTCTTGGAACTAACTACTAATATTAGCAAGGTTTTAGGATACAAAGTTAATACACAAAAGTCAATTGATTTCCTATATACCAGCAACAAACACGTAGAATTTAAAACTAAAATCACATTACTATTGAGGCGCCTGGGTGGCTTAGTCGGTTAAGCATCCGACTTTCGCTTAGGTCATGATCTCACGGTTCGTGGGTTCGAGCCCTGCGTCGGGCTCTGTGGTGACTGCCAGCTCAGAGCCTGGAGCCTGTTTCAGTCTGTGACTCCCTCTCTCTCTGACCCTCCCCTGCTCACGCTGTCTCCCTCTCTCTCTCTCCTAGAAATAAATAAAACATTTTTTTAAAAAATCACATTACTATTTACATAGCATCCAAGAAACTGAAACACTTAAGCACAAATCTAACAAAATATGTACAAAATTCTCAAGGGGAAAACTGCAAAACTCTAATGAAAGAAATCAAGGAACTAAATAAATGGAGAGAGATTCCATGTTCATAGATAGGAAGTCTGAGTATCATGAAGATATCAGTTCTTCCCAACTTGATCTATAAATTTCATGTGCTACTGATAAAAATTTCATCAGTTATTTAATGAATATCAATAAACTGATTCTAAATTTTCTAAAATATTAAATTCTAAATACTGAGGGCAAACAAAATCAGATAACTTTATTTGTTCAAGTAAAAGATTAAACTGGAGTAATCATGACAGTGTGTATTGGTGAAAAAATAGACAGATTAAATCAATGGAACAAAATAGTCCATGAATAGACCCACGTCAATATAGTCATCTGATCTTTGACAAAGAAGCAAAAGTAATACAATGGGAAAAAGATACTCTTTTCAATAAATGGAGCTAGAACAACTAATATCTACATGCAAAAAAAAATTGAATCCAGACACAGACCTTAGACCCTTTACAAAAATTAATTGAAATCATAGCCTTAATATAAAACAAGAAAATCTAAAACTCCTAGAAGACAATGTAGGAGAAAACTGAGATGATCTTGGGTATGAAGCTGACTTTTAGGTACAATATCAAAGGCATGGTCTGAGAAAGAAATAGTTGAATTAGCTGACTTCATTAGAATTAAAAACTTTTGTTTGTGAAAACCCCTGTGCAGTGAGTAAGAAGACACAGGCTAGAAGAAAATATTTGCAAAAGACCTGATAAAGGATTGTTATCCAAAATATATAGAGAACTCTGAAAAGTCAACAGTGAGAAAATGAATAACCTGATTAAAACTTGGGCACAATACCCAGACAGGCACCTCAGTAAAGAAAACATAAAGATAGCAAATAAGCATATGAAACACGCTGAAAATAATATATCATTAGAGAATTACATGTAAAACAATGGTGAGGTACACACCTATTAGAATGATGAAAAGCCAAAATATTGAAAACCTAAATGCTGGTGAGAATGTGAAGCAACAGTAACTCTTATTAGTTGCTTATTGTAGTGCAAAGTGATATAGCCAACTATGGAAGACAGTGGCAATTTCTTGCAAAACTAAACAAGCTTTTACTGTATGTTTCAATAATCACATTACCTGGTATTTATTCAAAGGAATTGAAAACTCATGTCCAAACAAATTGTTGCTTGCAGATGTTTACAACAACTTAACTATAATTGCCAAAACTTGGGGGAAAAAGATGTCTTTAAGTAGATGAATGTCTAAACTTTGGTGCATCTAAACAAAGAGCATTATCTATCCAGCACTAAAAACAAAAACAAAAACAAAAGAGAGAGAGAGAGAGAGAGAGCTATTAAGTCATGAAAAGACATGGAGAAATCTCAAGTGCTTATTACTAAATAAAAGAATTTAATATGAAAAGGCAACATTCTATGATTCCAGCTATATTGCATTCTGGAAAAGACAAAACTATGAGACAAACAATCAATGGTTGCCAGAGATTAGGAAGGCAAAGAGGAAGGAATAGTTAGAGCCCAGATTTTTAGGGCAATGAAACTATGCTGTATGATGCTATAATTGTAAATACATTTAACTATACATTTGTCAAAACCACAGAATCTACAAGACCTAGAATGAACTCTAATAAAACCTATGCTCTTTGGGTGACAATGATTTGTCAATGAAGGTAACAAAGTACCACTCTGGTGTTGGATGTTAATAATGGGAGCAGCTGTGTGTGGGGCTCAGGGGCAGAGTATATGGGCTCTCCCTGGACTTTCTGCTTCATTTTGCTGTGAACCTAAAACTGCTCTAAAAAAAATAATATGTACATAAAAGAAAACAAACACAAATAAATAAATAAGATTACAAAGAAAACTTAGAAATAAAGCATTAAAATTGTTTTTTAAGTTTACAATATATTTGTATTCTATAAAGCAATTGATTAATGGAATAGAATAGAGAACCTAGAAATATACACACAATGTACAGCCAATCTTCAACAAAACAAGGAAGAAATCCAATGGAAAGAAGACAGTGTCTTTAACAAATGGTGTTAGGAAAACTGGACAGTAACATGCAGAAGAATAAAACTGGACCACTTTCTTAAACCATACACAAAAATAAAATGAATGAGGGGAGCCTGGGTGGCTCAGTTGGTTAAGCATCCAACTTTGGCTCAGGTCAGGATCTCACGATTCATGGGTTTGAGCCCCCATCGGGCTCTGTGCTGACAGCTAGCTCAGAGCCTGGAGCCTATTTCAGATTCTGTGTCTCCCTCTCTCTGTCATACTCTCTGCTCATACTGTCTCTCTCTCACTCTCAGAATTAAATAAAAAATTAAAAATAAAATAAAATGGATGAAAGTCTGAAATGTAAGACAGGAAACTGTCAAAATCCTAGGGGAGGAAACAAGCAGCAATTGCTTTGACCTCATCCACAGCAACTTCCTACTAGACATTGTCCCTGGAAGTATGGGAAACAAAAGCAAAAATGAACTACTCATCAAGATAAAAAGCTCCTGTACAGTGAAGGAAACAATCAATAGAGCTAAAACATTTCTAATGGAATGTGAGAAGATATTTACAAATAACATCCAATATAGGATTAGAATCCAATATATATAAATAATTTATCAAACCCAACACCCAAGAAACAAATAATCCAATTAAGAAATGGGCAGAATACATGAATAGACATTTTTCTAAGGTAAGACATCCAGATAACTAACAGATATATGAAAAGATGCTCAACATCATCATTGAAGAAATACAAATACAATACACAATGAGATCCCACTTCACAACTGTGAGAATGGCTAAACTTAACAAGTCAACAAACAGCAGTTGTTGGCAAGGATGCAGAGAAAGGGGAAGCCTTTTTCACTGTTGGTGGGAAGCAAACTGGTGCAGCCACTCTGGAAAACAGTATGGAGTTTCCTCAAAAAATTAAAAACAGAACTGCAACTGCCCTACAACCCATCAATTACACAACTATATATTTATTTAAAGGATACAAAAATGCTGATTCAAAGGAGCACATGATCTCCAATATTCTTTGGGTTTTTTTTAAATGTTTTTCTTTATTTTTGAGAGAGAGAGTACACATAAGTGGGGAGGGACAGAGAGAGGGAGACACTAAGAATTTGAAGCAGGCTCCAGGCTCTGAGCTGTCAGCACAAAGCCTAACGCAGGACTCAAACCCATGAACCGTGAGATCATGACCTGAGCCAAAGTTGGATGTTTAACCACCTGAATCACCAAGGCGCCCCTACATGCACTTCAATATTTACAGCAGCACTATCAACAATAGCCAAAGTATAAAAAGAGCCCAAATGTCCATCGAGTGATGAATGGATAAAGAAAATACACACAGACACACACAAACACACAGACACAATAGAATATTACTCAGTGATCAAAAAGAATGAAATCTTGGGGCGCCTGGGTTGCTTAGTTGGTTAAGCGTCCGACTTTCGCTTAGGTCATGATCTCGCGGTTCATGGGTTCGAGCCCGGCATCGGACTCTGTGCTGACAGCCAGCTCAGAGCCTGGAGCCTGTTTCAGTCTGTGACTCCCTCTCTCTCTGACCCTCCCCTGCTCACGCTGTCTCTCTCTCTCCTAGAAATTAAAAAAAAAAAAAAATGAAATCTTGCCATTGTCATCTTGTGGATGCAGCTAGATTGTCTTAAGCCAAGTGAAATAAGTCAATCAGAGAAAGACAAATACCATATAATTTCACATATGTGGGATTTAAGAAACAAAATAGATGAACATCAGGGAAGCGAAGGAAAAATAAAAGAAGATAAATACAGAGAGGGAGGCAAAATATAAGAGACTCTTAAATGTAGAGAACAAATTGAGGGTTGCTAGAGGGGAGATCGATTGGAGGAATGGGCTAAATGGGTGATGAGCATTAAAAAGCACAGTTGTTGAGATGAGCACTGGGTGTTATACCTAAGTGATGAATCACTAAATTCTCCTCCTGAAACCAGTACTGCACTATATGTTAACTAACAGGAATTTTAAAAAAGAAATAAGTAACGTGATCAAAAAATAGATCTATGACTTAGCAAAATCTTGAAGTAATAATAAAGGTAAAATAGTATCTTCAGAAATTTGCAATAACTATGGTGATATAAAATATCTCTGTATTTTAATTGTCAAAGTCACAGGTGCTGCTAATAGTTTTGCTTATTTTTATAATTGCAGGCATTAAAAAAATAAACATGTTTTTTCCAACCAACTTCTCAGGCATTCTGAATTCTACCCATTATCTTTTGGAGAGTCATAAAACAAGGTAAAGAGTCATAATTCAAAATGTCTTTGTAAGGTAGAGGCACATTGTCTTAGTGAGACTGTTATGTAGCATGAGGATGAGTGTTGATTCTGAGTCTTCGTCTAGGGGTCATTATTATTTATTTATTTATTTATTTTAATTTTTAGGAGAGAGAGAGAGACAGCGTGAGCAGGGGAGGGTCAGAGAGAGAGGGAGTCACAGACAGAAACAGTCTCCAGGCTCTGAGCTGGCAGTCAGCACAGAGCCCGACGCAGGGCTCGAACCCACGAACCACGAGATCATGACCTAAGCGAAAGTCGGACACTTAACCGACTAAGCCACCCCGGCGCCCCTCTTTTTTTTTTTAATTTTTAAGCATTAACCTACATCTACACCCCTTAGGAAATCCTTTCTACTTATGCTAAGAAGAGTGGATCCTCTTTCTGCAATAAGAAATTGACTATATAATAGTAAAAAGAATACAAGATGCATCAAGGAATTCAGGAATGCAGATCTTCTGTGCCCTTGTCTCCATTGGCTCAGTTACAGTCACAAGAGTAGTATCCACATAGTTGTACATTTTGAAGTAATAGATGAGCTTTCCTTTGGAAACTGAAAACCATAAACAAAACAAAAATTTGCATTTTCCAGGAAATTGACACATTAAAACTGGAATTCATATTCATTTTAATTTCATCCAACAGACAGGCTACCCCACAGTGAAGTCATAGATCTTTAAGGGGCTATTGTACAACACTAATGTAAAAGAAACAAATAAATTAATAATTGTGTTTTTATAATGTCATTATTTAAATAATTTTGGTGCTTCCCAATTTATATTTAATTCCAAATATCTCAATATATATGTGAGAATAAATAAAACATAAATATTCTAAAATTCTTTAAAATGCTGCTGTTCCTTATATTGCTTTGCTGAGTTATGGAAGGGAGAAACACTAGAGATTGTTTTATACCTAATTAGGTTGGATTTTCATTTCTGTGTCAAGCAAACAAGAACAGAATATGTGTGGGTGTGCTAGAGAATGGTAAAGAAACAGCAAGAGTTTCTTACAGAGTTCAAGGTTTGTACCCAAATAGTGTAGTCTGAACTATTATCCAAGGTCAACATCTGAGGGCTATTCAGATCAATTCTGCATTATAAAAGTTGCTTTCCTAAGGATGAGGCTTTTTATGGATTTTTTTTTTCCTTCATGCCAGGAACTTTATTTTGAGGGGAAATTTCAATTGCATTCTGTCAGACCTCAATATATCTGGGCCAACTACTGAACTGCCAGAGGGAACGATAAAGCTGAATGAGATCTAAAAAGATTTACTATTAGCCAATGTATGGAGTGAAATTTATTCAACCATTAAAGATTGTATTTTCTAACCAAAAGAGGTTAACATAAAGAAAATAACATGGGGATCCATCTGTATCAGCAGATGGTGATAAAATCCAGAGTTGTTAGTTCAGTAGAGGTCCACAGCTTCACCGTCATCATCATCTGCATCTCACACCATTCATTGATCTTCAGAGAAAAGTGAGAGCAACGCACAGTTTGTGGGATGCATCATCCTTAAAAATACACACAGAGAAAAGCAATTCCCATCATTTTTAACCAATCATTTTTAATTTTAATCATTGTTTAATGAAACACTTATCTAAATTTACTTTCTTTTGTTAAATATTTTTTCTGTGAATTGAATTGTTCTATCAATATTTCAGTAAATTCATGGAAACAATAGCTAGCTAGCTAGCTAGCTAGATTAGGTAGATAGATGTCTTTTAAAAAAACCTAATATACATACCCTAATTAAAAGAAAAACAAAAATGAAGGCATCACAATTTCAGACTTCAAGTTAAATTGCAAAGCTGTAGTAACCAAAATAGTACGGTGCTTGCACAAAAATATACATGCAGATCAGTGAAACAGAATAGAAAATCCAGAAATGAACTCACAATTATATGGTCAAATAATCTTCAACAAAACAGGAACAGATATCCAATAGGACAAAAAATGTCTCTTCTGTAAATAGTTTTTGGGAAAACTGGACAGCAACATGCAAAAGAATTTAACTGGACCACGTTCTCTACACAAAAATAACTTAAAAATGGATTAAATGCTTAAATGTGAGACTTGAAAACATTAAAATCCTAGGGGAGAACACCAGCAGTAATCTCTGTGACATTGGCTGTGACAATTTCTATCTAGATAAGTATCCTAAGGCAATGGAAATAAAACAAAAAGTAAATTACTGAGACTACACCAAAATAAAAAGCTTCTGCACAGTGAAAGAAATAACCAACAAAAGTAAAAGACAACCTACATAATGAGAGAAGATATTTGCAAATGGCATATCTTATAAAGGGTTTTTATCCAAAATCTATAAAGAACTTATTAAACTCAACACCTAAGGAACAAATAACCCAATTAAAAAAAGGACAGAAGACGTGAATAGAGATTTTTAAAGAGGACACCCAGATGGCCTTCAGACACATGAAAAGATGCTCAACACCTCTCATCATCAGGACAGTACAAATCAAAACTACTATGAGATATCACCTTACACTAGTCAGAACGGCTAAAATGAAGAACACAAGAAACAGGTGCTGGCGAGGATGTAGAGAAAGGGAAACATACCTGCACTGTTGGTAAGAATGCAAACTAGTGCAGCGACTCTGGAAAACAGTATGTAGAATCCTCAAAAAAAGCTAAAAATAGAATTCCCCTATGATTTGGCAGTCACACTATTGTGTATTTACCCAAAGAATTAAAAAATACTACTTCAAAGCGATACATGCACCCCGATGTCTATACTAGCCTTATCTACTATAGCCAAATTATAGAAAGAGCCCAAATGCCCATTGACTGATGAATGAATAAGGAAATGGTATGTGTATGTGTGTATATATATGACATCTTGCCATCTGCAAGGAAATGGATGGAGGTAGAGAGTATTATGGTAAGTGAAATAACTCCATCAGAGAAAGACAAATACTATATGATTTCACTAATATGTGGAATTTAAGAAACAAAACAAATGAGCAAAGGGAAAAAAGAGGGAGACAGATAAACTAAAAGACTCTTAACTGTAGAGAGCAAACTGATAGTTACCAGAATGGAAGTGGGTGAGGGAATTAAGGAGAGTACTTGCGTGGAGCGCCAGTGGCTGTATGTAAGTGTTGAATCACTATTGTACACCTGAAATTGATATTACATAGTATGTTATCTTATTGAAATTTAAATGAATACTTAAAAATATTTTATTGCTAAAAATTGCTAATGTACGAAAGAAGGCAATCCGAGCTTTTAGCAAGTCATAATCTTTTTGCTGGTAGAGAGTCTTGCCTCATTTGAGAATTTCTTACAATAAGACAATGAACTTTACCACACATATTGACTATTCATTTCAGGAGGGAGTTCCCTGTAGCAAGTGATGAATGCTGTTTGATAGTATTTTACCCACAGTAGAACTTTCTAACTCTGCTACTATTTTATAATCCAAGTTTATGTATATTCCAAAAACATTATTGTCATTTCACCAATCTTCACAGCATCTGCACTAGTAATAGACTCTATCTCAAGAAACCACTTTATTTTTTACTAAACTTGTAGTTAAATTTCAATTATTTATAATACAGTGTAATATTGGTTTCAGATGGACAGTTCAGTGATTCAACACTTAAATACAACAGCCAGTGTTCATTACAAATGCATTCCTTGATCCCCATCACCTATTTAACTCATGCCTCACCCCAGTTCCTTTTGGTAACTGTCACTTTTCTTCTCTATAGGTAAGAGTCTGTTTCTTGATTTTCCTCTTTTTGTTTTCCTCTCCTATGATCATTTGCTTTGTTTCTTAAATTCCATTATGAGTGAAATCATAGAGTATTTGTCTTTCTCTAACAGACTTATTTTGCTTCGCATAATTCTCTCTAGCTCTATACATGTCTTTGCAAATGGTAAGATACTCTTTTCTCATGGCTGAGTAATATCCCATTGTGTGTGTGTGTGTGTGTGTGTATACACACCACTTCTGTATTCATAAATCATTTTATGGATATTTGGCTCTTTCTATAGCTTAGCTATTGTAGATAATGCTGCTATAAACATCAGGGTGCCTGTATTGCTGTGAATTAGTATTTTTGTATTCTCTGGGTAAATACCTAGTAGTGAGTTTCCTGAATTGTAAGGTAGCTCTTTTTTTAAACTTTTAAAAGGAAACTCTATACTATTTTCCAGAGTGGCTGCACCAGTTTGCATTCCCACCAACAGTTCAAGAGGGTTCCCCTTTCGCCACATCCTCATCAACACCTATGGCTTCTTGTGTTCATTTTAGGCATTCTGAATGGTGAGGTGATATCTCATTGTAGTTTTGATTTGCATTTCTCTGATGATGAGTGATGCTGAGCATCTTTTCATGTATCTGTTGACCATCTGTATGTCTTCTTTGAAAAAAAAATGTCTTCTGCCCATTTATTTTTGAGAGAGAGAGAGGAAAAAAAAAGAGAACATGAGTGGGGGAGGGGCAGAGGAAGAGGGAGAAGGAGAATCTCAAGTAGGCACCATGCCTAGCACAGAGCCTGATGTAGAACTGGATCTCATGACCATAAGATCATGACCTGAGCTGAAATCAAAAGTCAGATGCTTAACCTACTGAGCCACCCAGGCACCACAACTTCTGCCAGTTTTTAAAGGGATTGTTTATTTCTTAGGTGGTTAGTTTGATAAATTCTTTATAGATTTTAGATACTAACCCTTTATCAGATATGTCATTTACAAATAACTTCTCCCATTCTCTTAGTTGCCTTTTAGTTTTGTTGATTATTTCCTTTGCTGTGCAGTAGCTTTTACCTTGGTGTTGTTCGCCCCAAAAGTGTGTCTATTTTTGTGCCAACACCATACTATTTTGATTAGTACAAATTTGTAATGTAAGTTGAAGTCTGAAATTGTGACGCCTCCAGCTTTGCTCTTCTTTTTCAAGGTTGCTTTGGTTATTTGAGGTATTTCATGGTGCCATATAATACAGATATAATACAGATAATGCGTATATACAGATAGGATTATCTGCCCTTGCTCTGGGAAAAATGCTGGTGGTATATGTCAATAGGGATTGCATTAAATAAAGTAGATCGCTTTGTGAAGAACAAATATTGTTCCATGAGTATGGAATATTTTTTCCATTTCTTTGTGTCATCTTTGATTTATTTTATCAATGTTTTATTGTTTTCAGAATATAGGTCTCTTACTTCTTTGATTAGGTTAATTCCTAGGTATCTTATGAGTTTTAGTGCAGTTGTAAATGGGATAGATTACTTGTTTTCTCTTTCTGGTGTTTCATTATAGGTATATAGAAATGCAACAGATTTTTGTACATTGATTTTTTCAGTCCTACTACTTTACTGAATTTGTGTATCAGTTCTAGCTATTTTGGGGTGGAGGCTTTCCTAATTTCTATGTTTAATTTCTGTGTCATCTGCATATAGTGAAAGATTAAATTCTCCCTTGCCGATTTGGATGCCTTTTTCTTTGTTTTACCTGATTGCTATAGCTAGGACTTCCAAGTTAATAACAGTAGTGAGAGTGGACATCCCCATCTTGTTCCTGACTGTAGAGGAAGAATTCTCAGTTTTTCCCCATTGAAGATGATATTAGCTGTGGGTTTTTCAAATATGGCTTTTATTATGTTGAATTATGTTCCCTCTAATTATACTTTGTTGAAAGTTTTTAACATGAATACATTTTTTATACTTTGTCAAATGGATTTTCGCTATTTACTGAAATGTTGATATTGTTGTTATCCTTTCTTTTATTAATTAAGTGTATCACATTGATTGATTGTGAATATTGAACCACCGTTGCAGCCCTGGAATAAATCCTACTTGATTATGCAGATTGATTTTTTAATGTACTATTGGATTCAGTTTGTTAGTATATTATTGAGAATTTTTACATCCATATTCACCAGGGATAGTGGCCTATAGTTTTGTTTGTTGTTTTTATTGTGGTTGTTGTTTAGTGGAGTTTTTATCTGGTTTGGAATCAGAGTTATTCTGACTTTAGCATAAATTTGGAAGTTTTCTTTCCTTTTCCATTTATTTGTAATAGTTTGAGAAGAATAGGTATTAAGTCTTCTTTAAATGTTTCATAAAATTTACCTGTGGAGACATCTGGCCCTGGACTTTGTTTTTGGGAGATTTTTATTTTATTTCATTTTCTTTGCTGGTTAATGGTCTGTTCAAGTTTTCTTTTTCTTTCTATTTCAGTTCTATTATTTTATGTTTTGGGGGGGAATATATCCATTTCTTCCCAGATTTCCAACTTGTTGGCATATAGTGTTTTATAATCACCTTTTTTTGTTTGTTTGTATTTCTGTAGTTTGGTTATTATTTTTCCTCTCTCATTTGTGATTTTCATTATTTGGGTCCTTTCTCTTTTCTGTTTGATAAATCTGACTAGGGGCTTATCAGCTTTATTAATTAATTATTTATTATTATTTTAAAGAACCAGCTCCTGGTATCATTGATGTGTTCTATTGTTTTGTTTTGTTTATTTTTTGTATTTCTGGCATTTTATTTTTTGATTTGTTTTTAGGTTTCATTATTGTTTCTGCTCTAACCTTTATTATTCCCTTTCTTATGCTGGCTTTAGGCTTCATTTGTTCTTTCTTTGTTTCTTTCTTTTTTTAAAATATTTTTTATTAATGTTTTAATTATTTCTGAGAGAGAGAGAGAGAGACAGCATGAGCAGGGGAGGGTCAGAGATAGAAGGAGACACAGAATCGGAAACAGGCTCCAGGTTCTGAGCTGGCAGTCAGCACAGAGCCCGACGTGGGGCTCAAACCCATGAATCGTGAGATCATGACCTGAGCCAAAGTTGGACACTTAACCGACTGAGCCACCCAAGCACCCCTTTCTTTCATTTTTTAAAATCTCCTTTAGGTGTAATGTTAGGTTGTTTATTTGAGATTTTTCTTACTTGTTGAAGTAGGCCTGTGCTGCTGTAAACTTCCTTGATAGTACTGCTTTTGATCCATACTAACGGTTTTGAACCATTGTGTTTTCACTCTTATTTCTCTATATATATTGTTTTTATTTCGTCTTTGATTTCCTGGTTGATCAGTTCATTGTTTAGGAGTATGCTGTTTAATTCCATGTATGTGTGATACTTCTAATTTTTTTCCTGTGATTGACCTCAAGTTTAATCATGTTATGGTCAGAAAATATAGATGGTATGATCTCAATCTTTTTCTACTTGTTGAGACCTGATTTGTGACATAGTATGTAATCTGTTTCGAAGAATGTCCCATGTGCATGTGAAAAGAATGGGTATTCTTCTGTTTAAGGATGGAATGTTTTGAATATATCTGCTAAGTCCATGTGGTCCAGAATGTCATTCAAATCTATCATTTCCTTATTTATTTTGTTAGGTAATCTATGCATAGTTATAAGTGGGTGATAAAGTCCCCTTTTATTATTGTATTCTGATCAATGAATTCCTTTATGTTGGCAATTGCTTTATATATATGTGGGTTCTCTCATGTGGAGGGCATAAATATTTACAGTTGTTAGATCTTCTACTTGGATTTGGCCCCTTTATTATGAGATGGTGCTTTTTTTATCCCTTGTTTTTGTGTATATGTTTTTTGTTCTTTGTTTTTGTTTTTGTTTGGCTGATTTAAAGCCTAGTTTGATAGAAATATTGCTCTTCTGGCTTTTTTTTAAATATCCATTTTAGGATAAATGCTCTCCATCTTCTCACTTTAAATCTGCAGGGGTCTTTAAATCTAAAATTAATCTCTTGTAGGCAGCATATAGATGGTTTTTGTTTTTTTAATCTGCTATGGCACCCTATGTCTTTTGATTGGAACATTTATTTCATTTACATTCAAAGTAATTATTAATAGATATGTTCTTGGGGCACTTGGGTGGCTCAGTCAATTGAGCATCCACTTCAGCTCAGGTCATGATCTCATGGTTTGTGAATTTGAGCCCCATGTTGAACTCTGTGCTTACAGCTCAGAGCCTGGAGTCTGGTCTCCCTCTTTCTTGGGCCTTCCCACACTTGTTCTCTGTCTCTCTCTCAAAAATAAATAAACATTAAAAAAGAATCAAACTAATTACTGATTGATATATTCTTACTGTCACTTTATTACTTGTTTCGTCATTGTTTCTGGAGATTTTCTCTGTTCCTTTCTTGTCTTTGTCACTTTTGGTTTTTCCTTTCCACTCAAAGAGTCCCCTTTAATATTTCTTGCAGGGCTGATTTAGTGGTTACAAACTCTTTTAGTTTTTGTTTGTCTGGGAATTGCTCTATCTCTTCTAGTCTGAATTATAGTCTTTCTGGATAGAATATTCTTGGCTACAGTTTTTTTCCATTCACAATGTTGAATATATCATGCCACTCCCTCTAGCTTGCCATGTTTCTATTGAGAAATCTCCAGCTAGACTTGTGGGTCTTCCCTTGTCAGTTAAAGACTACTTTTGTCTAGCAACTTTTAAGATTTTTTTTTCTTTTTCACTATATTTTGCAAATTTAATTATAATATGTCTTGGCATTGGCCTGCTTTTATTGATTTTGATGGGAGTTCTTTGTGTTTCCTGGATCTGGATGTCTGTTTCCTTACCCAGATTAGAGGAATTTTCAGCTATGATTCCCTCCAATAAATTTTCTGCCCTCTTTTCTCTCTCTTCTTCTGAGACTCCTCTTGGGGGATAAGGGCAGAGAGAGGGAGACAGAGAGTTTTTAGCAAGCTCCACCCCCAGTGCTGAGCCTGACATGGGGCTCAATTCCACAACTGTGAGACCATGACCTAGGTCAAAATCAAGAGTTGGACATTAAACTGGCTGAGCCACTCACACATCCCCTAAGATTCCTATAATAAAAATGTTATTATATTTGATGGTGTCTCTGAGTTCCCCAAGTCTTTCTTCTATGCCATAATTCTCTCTCTTTGGTTTAGCTTCATTATATCCCATTATTTTGTCTTCTCTCTCACTTACTAATTCATCTGCTTCTTCCAGCCTTGTGTTCATTGAATCAAACCTGTTTCCAATCTGTTATTGCATGTTTCATTCCTGACTGATTCTTTTTTTAAATGCTTTATCTCTGTGGTAAGGGTTTCCCTAAAGTCTTCCACTCTTTTCTTAAGCCTAGTGAATATTCTTAAAATCCTGAGTATCCGATAAGCATATTACTTATCTTTTTTTGCTTAGATCTCTGGCCTTGATCTTATATTTTACTTTCATTTGGGATAGATTCTTCTATCTTGGCATTTTGTCTAAGTCTCTGCCTTTTTCTCTCTGTTAGTAAAACCTCTTATGTTTCCTGCTCTTGAGAGTAATTGCTTAATGAAGAAGAGATCATATAGTGTTCAGGGCCTGGTACCTCAGGGAGTGTCTCTAGTGTGTGCTGTCTATGCTCTGCTGTTGAGTTTTGTCTGCTCCATCCTTCAGGCTAGTCATCTGCAGAGGTTCTCCTTGCCTGCAGTGGACAGTATTTAGTCGTTGGCCAGAATGTAATGAGTTTAACTAGGTATACTCTGATCTGCTTATTATATGACACTTGACACCAACGCCACCTGAACTGAGGCCTTGCAGAACTCTCTGGTCAGGAAATGTAGTGTGGGCAGGGTTATCTGCTCTTTGGGGGCATGGCCCACCTTTCTGAGACTGAGGCACACGTGACTGAGAAGAGTGGTTGTGCCAGAGCACATGCATGTGGGACTTGGTGCAGTCAAGTTCAGCAGGCATTGGGCAATTCTACTTCCAGAAGGTGGCAGTGGTATAGGGAAAAGAAATGGTACCAGCCAGAATCTTTTTTTCCCCAGAGAGCTATCTTCATGAATGCTGTCTCTCAGGAAGGCATTCCATGAGGAGCAAATCATCTCCACCCTAAGTGCCCCAGGTGTTCTTCAGACTGCTGTTTCATACTGTCTTCTCCCAGGTTGTTTGCCAGCCTTCTCTCCATGGATAGGACAGCGCCTTCAGGACTTTATTCCAGCCAGGAGTGTTGAGCTTTAAAACTCTAGTCTTTAAGCCCTGCTGGTTACAGGAATTCACAAAAATCAGCCCCTCTCCTTTTCCTAGCCAATGGCTTTAGACAAATGTTCTCCTTTTAAACTCTCCTCTGTGCTTTTATCTCTCTTGCTTTTATCAATGACAGTGGCTCCCTTCCCTTTGTAGCACCCACAGTGTATTTCTCCCCTGAACCATGTCTCCACTCTTTCTACCTTCTCCAGTGTGGCTTCACGTCTCTATTTGTGGAGTTTATTCTGTCAGTTTTCAGGTTGATTTCTGTGGTATTTAAAATTATTTGATAGTTACCCAGTTGTGTTGGACGGCTGAGCTGACCCTTGGGTCCTCCTACTTTACTGCCATCTTAGTCCCCAATTTCAAAACCACTTTCTTTGTTCATTCATAAGAAGCAACTTCTCATTCAGGGAAATTTTTTCATGAGATTGCAACAATCTGGTCACATCTTCAGACTCTACTTCTAATTCTAGTTTTCTAGTTTTAACCAGTAGTTACTTCCTCTACTAAGGTCTTGAACCCCTGAAAGCCATCCCTGGTATTGGAATCAACTTCTCCCAAACTCCTGTTGATGTTGATACTTTGACCTCTTCCCATGAATAATGAATGTTCTTAATGGAATATAGAATAATGGATCTTTTAGAGAAGATTTTCAATTTACTTTGCCCAGATCCATCAGAGGAATCTATCTATAGCAGCTATCATCTTATGAAATGTATTTCTTAAATCATAAGACTTGAAAGTAGAGATTACTCTTAGATTCATGGCCCACAAAACGGATGTTGTGTTAGCACATATGAAAATGACATTCATCTCATTGTACATCTCCATCAGAGCTCTTGGGTGACCAGGTGCATTGTCAATGAGAAGTAGTATTTTGAAAGAAATATTTTTTTCTGGGTAGTAGGCCTCAACAGTAGGCTTTAAATACTCAGTAAATCATGCTCTAAAAAATGTGCTATCATCCAGGTTTTGTTGTTCCGTTTATAAAACAGAGACAATGTCCGTTTAGCATTATTCATAAGGGCCCTAGGATTTTTGGAATAGTAAATGAACATGGCTTCAACTTATAGTCACCATCTGCATTAGTCCTTAGCAAGAGAGTCTGCCTGTCTCTTGAAGCTTTGAAGCCAATATTCATTTCTATCTATAAGTCCTAGATGATATCTCCTTTCAATATAAGCTTGTATTGTCTACATTGAAAATCTGTTCATTAGAGTAGCCACTTTCATTATTATCTTAGCTAGATCTTCTAAATAATTTACTGTAGCTTCTACATTACCACTTGCTGTTTCACCTTGCATTTTTATCTTACGGAGACAGCTTCTTTCCTTAAACCTCATTAACCAACATTTTCTGGATTCAGACTATTTTTCTGTAGCCTTCAAAGAATTTAATAAAGTTTGGACCTTGTTCTGAATTAGGCTCTGGCTTAAAGGAATGTTGAATGTGATTTGATCTTCTCCCCAGATTACTCAAACTTTCTATATATTAGCAATAATCCTCTTTTGCTCTTTTATCATTTGTGTTCATTGGAGTAACACAGTTTCTTTGCATTCACAACTTGGCTAATTGTTTGGCCCAGAAGGCCTACCTTTTGGCTTATCTTGACCTTTGATATGCCTCCCTCACTAAGCTTTATCATTTCTAGCTATTGATTTAAAGTGGTAGTGATAGAGGTGTGGCTTTTGCTTTTACCTGAACACCTGGAGGCCGTTGTTTGGTTATTAATTGCTCTAATTGCAGTGTTGTTGTATCTAGGGAATAGGAATGCCTAAGAAGAGGGAGAGAGATGTTGTAACAGCCAATTGGTGGAGCGGTCAGAATTCACACATTTATTGATTAAGTTTACTGTCTTATATGGGCAGTTTGTGGCACCCCAAAACAACTACAGTAGTAACACCAAAGATCACTGATCACAAATCACCATAACAAAGTAATAATAATTTGAAATTTAGAAATTTTGACCAAAATGTGACATAAAGACATGAAGCAATAAAATTCTTGAAACAATGATGCTGATAAACTTGCTTGATGCTTATTTGCCAAAAATCTTCAATTTGTAAAAAAAAAAAAAAAAAAAGGCAATATTTGCAAGCAAAATAAAGTGAAGCACAACAAAATACCCATTACTTTGGGTATATAATTAGTGCTATAAGATGAAATCCCTTTATATTTTCATTTAATAAATTGATTGGGAGAATAACCAGTAAACTAAATTTTAAAAAATACTGCATATTTTGCCTAAATAATGAAAAAAAATATATAGAGAGTGTAGCTATTGTAAACGGTCAGTAACATTCAATCTGACCAATAATAGATTTGAGAAATGGGTACTTGAGTTCTTAGAATATATTTTGAAGTGATATCAGAAGAAAGGGCAATGAAACACACAACTGTAAGCTTTTAAGGTAAAGAAGTCTAGTTAGAAAAATCTATCTATTAATATCCAGTAATAATTTTCTCCCTAATTTATAACAAGGAAAGCAAATTCAAAATTACTCTAAAGTTTATACCTTGTATCATAAAAATATATAAGTACATTTTGGATAGGAATAGCTTTCTACATTTAATATACATCCTTCTCTGTAATCTTGAAACTTGAGGTTCCATGTCTAAAGAATAACATTAAAATGTAGATAAATAAGGTATTATTCATTGAAAAAATGGACTATGGTTTACACATTGAAGGGTTGATGGAAAAGATTTACAAACAAGAGCCAACACAGAGAAAAACTGGAAGAGAAAAACTGGAATGAGGTCACAAATCAGGGACAGTCTTAGGAAAATGGACACTGGTGTTGAGAACAAAAGCAAAAGAAATTTAGATAAAATTAACTTTGCTTACAATTTGCAGCCCATTGACAAATACTCGAGTCATGTAAACTATGACTTTACTCCAGGAACTCCCCATAGTCTTAATGTTAATGCCTTGCTAAAGGGAAAAACAACCTTAGCTTAACATTAGCTAGGCCTCCAGGATCCTGTAAGTTTAACATATGAAAATCTTTCTGGAAACTTCCTTTGCTTTACCTCCCACCAACTCCAAAGTATATAATCAAGTGCTCCTCACAATCCCAGTGCAGCTATTTCTGCCCACTGGTCCTGTCCCTGTGCTTTAATAAAACCACTCTTTTTTGTATTGAAAATGTCTCAAGAATTTTTTCTTGACCATTCACTCCCAAATCCCACATCAAATTATGTCATTTTGGTGTACAACATGGGGGCTGAGTCACTAGGGCAACTGCCAATCTTAAGACTCCCATGTGAGGTTTCTTCCTCATTAGTCTAATGTGATCCCCTCTACATCTCTGGTCTGGCTGAAGCCAGTACCCTAAAACTCCCAACTGGGAACCATTTCCTAGAGAAGTCAGTTGTAAAGGCACCATGTGTTGAAATGTTGTTTAGACCATGATGTATTTCTGTTTCCATTGTTTTTCATCAGTATCCCCTGCTAACTATTTAAATTACAAAATTGGGTAATTTTCCCTTTTTAAAACTTTTCTCATGTTTTCCATGGATTAAAAATGGTGGGTTCCTCACAGCAAGGCAAGGTAAGACAAGGAAGTTATCATATCTCAGTCCATACATTGACACCCATTTACAGTCTAGAATACACTGAAGAAGCAGTGGGACACCGGCATACATCCTACTCAGGTAAGGTGGTGATCATAGCAGTTTTGTTCAGTGGATGACTTAAGACACTTTGACACAAGGAACCTCTGACATATTCTGTGTGGGATGCCACACAGGAGCTTGACGGGGGCTGGGGGAGAATTTTCTTGGAATGGACTGTCACTCTTCTTCACTTCCCAAGAACTCTCCTTTGGGATGTCTTTTAACCCACTGGAAACAGTATAGATTGCAAGATTTAAGGAAATTTTTTTTAAGAAGCTGATCTTTTATAACACTTCATGGCCTCAGTACTCCTTAGAAAATAAGGAAAAATCACCCATTAATGGGACGTTAAACTTCAATACAATCTATCAGTTAGACCTTCTCTGAAGGAAACAGGGAAAATGGACAGAATATACTTCATATCCAGCCTGCATGGCTAGATCAGGGTTGTAAATCAATACCCTGACCTAAGAACCTCTTGCAGATGTGTTTAGCAGTTAACCAGCTAGTAAACCTCCTACTGCTGTAGTGGATGCTAATAATTATCAAACAGGCCTCCAAGTAAACCCAGATTGCTGGAGAAAACACAGGCCATTCCTGACTAAGGGGACACTGACTCTCTCTTATACTACCTTCTTCTTAATAGACGCAGGTTACTCCTGTATGTGGGGACTTTTCCCTCATTCATTTTCTGGGTTAGTGGCTATGACAATTGAAGCCAACTATCTCTAGTTAGTGTACCTCAGGATGGAGACTTAAAGAAATATTCCTAAGAGGTGCTGGAGCTCCTTTCTTCTTTTGTCTTAGGGAAAGTTCCTGTCTTCTCCAGCCTGATGCTGACTGCCTAATTCCACTAGGAGGAAAGAAAATCTGTTTTCTTCTATCCATGCTGATGAACTTTAGGACCTGGAGACCTATTTCCTGGTCCTCTGGATGTTTATCATCCTCCAACCTTCCTGACAGCACCTCGTCTTTTCTGCCTTCCCTTTTCATCATTCTGTTTCTGCACCACCTCAGATGTTACCTGCATAATTGGCTCTGTTACCATTTTGGTGCCTCTGGAACATTTGGCTTCGCCTTCTCTGCTTGCTATCAAAAGTAAATAGCATCCCCTTGGACTTGACACCCCCAATTCAGATTTCCCCACTGGTGCTCCAGGGAAAAATTGACAGTGGGGACAAATTTATTATTATCAGTATTAAATATGAAACTTTTATTCTACCTAGGTTTACTAAGGGTCAAATAAGATCATGTTGTGTCTGTTGCAGTTTGTCAGCAAAAGGATCACTTAAAGTAGTCATTAGTTTTGTCTATTTCAAAGTTTTCATGGGTAATTGTTGAGATAACTTTCAAAATCTCTGGTAACGTGAAACTTTAAATTTCTGCTTGAATAATAAAATGGATTGAATTCACTGGGCATGTAAGTCTTTTTCAAATGAGGTAAGATACTAAAGCAATGATTACTGATTGTAGGTTTGTGCTTTTGGCTTCTTATTGTAGAGAAGCTAAGGATACTTGGGTCTGTTGGTAACTATGCTTTGTGCTTTAAAGAAAGATTGTACTATGGAAAAACCCATGTTTTTAAAATTATGAAATGCCTTTATAAATTTCAAACCTAAAGAATTCTGTTATAAGTGTTCACAGTTCATTACTACTTAATTTTCACTGGAGACTAAGAGTTCTAACAAATAATAAGCCTTAGGTTATGTCATTTGGGTAAATGCTATAACTGTTCTCTAGATTATGTGTAATTCCTATATTTTTAATGGTTTAGTGTAAGGCCATCACTTGACATTCTGATGGTGGAAGTGTTACGAGTCATAGAAATAACTGTATTTCCTTGCTAGCTATATTGTGACCTCTCATCAGATCTTGAACCATGTCCATTTTTTAGTCTTTTGTCATTTATAATTATTGGTCTTATTCTCTTGCAAAACATGTTTCATCTTCAAGGAGATTCATAAACAGGGCTTTTGACACATACAGTTTTTTTATATCTTTAAAATTGTTAAGAATTTCCAAACTAACTAAAAAGGCTGCATTCATACTGAGCCAAGAATTAGTAACATGGGATTAAATGAAATGAGGAAGATGATTAGAGTTCTTGTAACTCATGTTTGAAACATAGCTGGTTCTCTAATGTTTACTCTTTCAGATTAAGAAAACTTCCTCTTAAGATATCCATGGTATACAGAAATAGGATGAAATATTCCTTTCTGAACAAGTTGAAGCATTTAACTTTTCTCTCTACCTGAACCCTCTGAAATTCAAAAACTCTCAGTGAGTGTTCTTTCTTTCATGGCAATTATAATTAATTGCCTAAATTCACTAAAAGTCAGTTTTCCTTGTAAAAGGACACCATTGGAAACATTGGTTATTCTACCAAAGCTTTTGACTGGAATGCTGAAATGTCATATTTGAGAAATATGCAAAGATTCAGATTTAACCATACAGCTTTAAGAAAATAAGGTTGACTTTTTGAAGCATGAAGCCAATTGTGCCCCTTGGAAATGTTGCCCTGATATCTTGCTTATAGAGTTGTGACCAGCCTTACCAGGTGGGTAAACAATGTTACTTCCTGACAGATGCATGAACCTCAGGATATTTTGGGGACCATGAATAGAGGAATTCACCCAAATCTACAGATATCACCAGCATGTCTGATGGCAAATATTTGGCTTGGCTGCTGGCCTACAGAGGCTACTAAAACTTCAATCTTGAGATTCCTTATAAAAAGTTCCAACAAAGTGATTTTAAAAGATATATAGATTAATCAGTATTCTTGCTGAGCTTATGTAAATAATTAGGTCAAGTTTACTAAAATTGGACTTGTTTTACAAACAAATTAGTCTTGATCTGGCTATCTCTGATTTAAAAAGAGGGTGGTTGTAGAGAGAAAATGTTTCAATAACACATCTTGGTAGATATTAGATTTTAAGCACTCAAGACTCAAGGCACTGGGTTTGTAATTTACTTCAACCATTAACTTATATTTTTCTTTTGTTTCCATAAAGGTGCCTCTTATTAATTACCAGATTGCTTACTAAACAAAACAGAGTGTATGATGGCTAACACCACTTGCCACACCATTAAGACCTTAAATGACTCTCAAAATTCCATTTGATATTTTAAATGCTACACAAGGTGGAACATGGGCTAGTATAAAAACAAAATGTTGTATATATATTCCAGATGTCACAAAAATGTTACAGGATTGATAAAAAATATAAATACTCAAATTGGCACTTTAAATGATCTCTCTTTTCGTTTAGCAATGGGTTAAACCTGACTGGGGGAAGATTTTGGTTAGCTGTCAAAGGCCATTTTTATTGGGCTTCTTTTTCTAATATATATTAATCTTCTCATATAATATTAACCTTCAATGCCTCCTTGCCTAGTGCCAAGACTCTTTCACTACCATAACTTCAAGCCAATAGATGATCCTTTCTACTTAAGGAAGTTATCTGTCTACCTTGGATTCAGCTCCCTCTGCCTTTGGTAGCTCATGTATATATATGAGTGTGTGTGTGTGTGTGTGTGTGTGTGTGTGTGTGTGTGTGTATGTGTATATATATGTATATATATAGTATGTATATACATGCATATATAGTATATGTATATATATGCATATATAGTATATGTATGTATATATGTATATATATACTATATATATCATATATAAATTCCCCACCTGACCAATGTTGGCCCATAGGTAGGGCCATCTCTATGTCCCTTTTCAGCAGGAAGAAGTTACAGAAGATAAGATTTTCCACTTTCAACACACTTAAAGACTTAAAGGTCAGAATTGTTCAGCAGGAAATGATGTGGAGAATAAAGGCAAAAGGAAATGTACATAAAATTAAATTTTCCTTATAACTTGCAGCCCATTGACAAATACTTTAGGCAGGTGGAGTATGACATTCCTCCAGGAACTCCAGATTGTGTTACTGTTAATACCTTACTAGAGGAAAAAGCAACTTAGCTTGACAATAGCCAGGCCTCCTTTAGCATATGAAAGTATTTTTGGAAACATCCTTTGTCTTTTCCTCTCCTAACTCCAAAGTGTATAATCAACTGCACCTCACAATACCAGTGCAGCTCTTTTGCCCTCAGGTCCTGTCCCCATGCTTTAATAAAACATCCTTTTGGGACACGGGTGGCTTAGTTAAGCATCCCACACTTGATTTTGGCTAAGGTCATGATGGCACAGTTCTGGAGATTGAGCCCCACACTGAGCTCTGCACTGACAACGCAGAGCCTGCTTGGGACTCTCTCTCTCTCTACCTCTTTCTCTGCTCTTCCCCCACTGGTGTTCTTTTTCTCTCTCAAAATTAAAAAAAAATCAATATTAAAAAAATTAAAACCACCTATTTTTGTGCTGAAAACATTCAAATTCGTTCTTAAACATTTGCTCTCTAACCTCACATCAAATTACATAAGACAGTGTGAACAGAAGGCAGAACATGTTTTTGGAAGCTTTATAATTTAGCTTAGTATAACACATAATTCATAGTCAAATTGGTTTCAATACTTAAACTTTCATAATATCCTAATTTCTTCATGTTAAAATTATATTTCATTCTGTATTTGCAAATATTCCAATTTTTTAGGCATTGTTTATTCACTATCCTTTTATTTGTTTCTCTTCTTCTTTACAGTTTGTGCATTAGCATCTTCCATTTCCTTCACATCATCACATCCGTGGCTTCCTGCCATTTGCTTATTATCACCTCATTGGAGAAAACCAAAAAATAAATAAATAAGAAAAAATATACACTAGTTACTTATTTTAAATCTTCACAATCCTGCTAATGCTTTAAATAAGAAAAGATTAAAAATATAGGCTGTATTAAAGCTTCAAAGTTTTCTATGAAATTTAACTAGCCAGACAATGACATTTTAGCAAATATCTTTTAGGAGGAAGATTACAATTTAAAGGAAGGCTATTTTTGAGTTTATTGTCAGCAAATGGAGAAGTATTTGCTAATATTATTTTTTCCTATTGACACTATCAAAAACCACAAAGAAACAGATCATTAAATGTGTATTTATATCTGGGATATAGCTTTTTAACATAGTATAAAATAAATTTTAATATTCCTAACAGTTCATTTCAAGGATTTGAATTTTGTCTGTTTTAGGGTGACTATGTATATCTTTATACATATATAAGATATGATATACTATATACTACATAGTATATATGTTTATATAATTTTATATAGGGTAATTGTGTGTTTATGTGTATGTATATATGGATATATACATATATATGATTAAGATATAGTATTTTGATGTCTATCATCTACTAACAGAAATAGAGGGTAACTCCTGTTTTGGATGGAATATATGAGAATTTCTGAGAAAATAGAGGACAGATAGCAGAATGTGTTAAGGAAGAATATGAGCTCCTCTTAACTACCTAATATTTAAGGGTTTATTGTTGGGCTAGAAAAGACAAAGAGCAGTCCTGTCTACATTTAAAGGAAGAATCTATTAGAAATCTTCAAACTTTTGGGTTTTGTGAGCCAGAAAGACAGACAATATTTTCATTTTCTAAGAAAGACCATTGAAAATAACACTGAAGAGGCATCTTGGTGGGTAGGTTGGTTGAACATCGGACTCTTGATTTCAGCTCAGATCATGGTCCCAGGGTCATGGGATTGAGACACACATCAGACTCTGTGCTATGTGTAGAGCCTGCTTAAGATTTTCTCTCTCTCTCCTTTGCCCCTTTCCCTTACTTGTGCTGTCTCTCTCTCTCTCTTAAAAACAAACCAAACAACAGCTGCAAAAGAACACTGAAAATGGTAACTGATTATCTCTGGAAATGGAAGTGAATTTAAAGGAGATAGAGGGGATGTATATTTACTGTATTCTATATTGTTTGATACTACTTGTTTTATAAGAGATTATAACCCTTCAATACTAAGAATGAAACAAAACTAGTATTTGGTATTATCATATTTACTTATGTAGTATTTATAGGATATTTATGTCTCTGTGATTAAATGACATAAGCATTTAATAACAGAATCCTTTTTTTTAACATTTATTCATTTTTGAGGGAGAGAGAACGAGAGTGAGCAGGGAAGGAGCAGAGAGAGAGGGAGGCACAGAATCCAAAGCAGGCTCCAGGCTCTGAGCTGTCAGCACAGTGCCCAATGCGGGACTCGAACCCACTGACCGTGAGATCATGACCTGAGCCGAAGTCAGATGCTTAACCAACTGAGCCACCCAGACGCCCTAACAGAATTCTTTAAAGTAAAATAATTTGAAATAAAACCTCATTACATATACTCTCTTTATTTTATTGTTTTTCCATAGGCCCATTCATAACAACCATAATGATGATGATGATAGCTAACAGTTGAGGGTATATATTATATGCTAAACACTGTGTAGGAGACCTACATACACATGTGTGTGTATACCCATTTATTTAATCCTCAAGAAAAAAATAAGCAAAAATAGAAACTATAATAAAGGTAGTATTTAATTAGCCCATCTAATGGCAAAAATATTTAAAGCTTAAAGAGATTTAATAAGTTTCTCAAGATCTCACAATTATATAAATGGGACAGGATTAAACACAAACAGTTGTTAATGGTGGCCTCCATCCTTACTTAATATTTTATGTATGTAAGGTGTTGGCAAAATCTCTAAATTGCTAGAGGGAGGAATCTGTGAAACTAATAAAAGCAAAGATAGTGCACACACAAATTTTGAAAATTATTGGGGGAAAATACCAACAGTAAGGTTGGTTTTGAAAGAAAAGTGGTGACACTCTCATCCTGGACCTCAAGAGGGATGCCTAACAAATTTAAGAACTGTTGTATTTCTCTGTGTTTCAGGATAGTAAATAAAGGATTTCTATTTTTTCCGGTAATTTGTTTTTCTCAGGTTTATGTTACTGTTGCAAATAGCTCTCCTTCAAGTCTTCTGTTATCTTTCATGTATCCATTTTGGGTGAACACAGCAACTCAATATTTTGATATGTGAGTTGCCCTGAATGCATTTCAAGTCTATGTATTTTAAATTTAATGATATTCTAACAAGAAAGATACATTTAGATTTATGCACATATGATCATATGTGACATAGTTTCTGGTAGAAATATGGTAAATTTAATACTGTGATAAATTCTTGTACAATTTAATAAACTGCTGTTAAAACTTTTAACAATAATGACAATATTTAATGATAAGATGTAGCATTCTGAGCCCTTTTTATTGATAAGGCTATCTTGTTATATCTTGTTATATGTATATATATATAACAATATATATATGTATGTATATATGTATATATATACATATAACAACATATATGTATATATAACAACATATATGTGTGTGTATATGTATACATATACGTATTACAAGAGTCCTGCTAATTTAAAAGCAATTTTATATTCAATTTTTACTATTTCAAATTTAAACCTATTTTCAATATGGTTTTAACAATTTATTAGAATATGCTGTTACCAGACCCTGAAGTATGGTTTCAGTCATAGATTATTAGACATCCTGGGATTCTCTGAATATATGAGAGAAGGATAATGACTAGTCCAAAAAGTCACTGTTTTTTGTTTTGTTTTGTTCTGTTTCCAGTTTTGTAGTTAATGCTTTGTCTTTTTGGCTCTGTAAGAGCACCATCTGGTGGCACCCCAGACTTTCAAAGTAGTGTTTAGACATCATTGTTGCCAATGATTTTGTTGTGTGTAGCAGAAAACTTGTTAGAATGTAGATTTATATCTTTTAGACTTTCTTTTGTTTGTTCTGATTTCAGCAAGGGGGTCATTTATTATTTTGAGTGAATAATCCATACATGAAGTCAAATTCCATTAATGAAGTACCTAAAAGATAGACTTCCCACAGGAGAAAAAAAATACCTTTTCTTGATTACTGATTATTAGATAGAAGTTTGCAATGACTGGGACTTAACCACAGGGAAATCAACTTGCTTCAAATTGAAATGTGTATATCCCTGCTACGACTACATTTAGGAACAGAGAAGCTGGTGAAAATCAGACCAGTGTCACTGCCAAATATTCTGCTTATTCTAGTCCTTTGTAGGTGCAAAAAATGTAATAATTGCATAACTTTTTACTGCCAGCACTATTAAATGTTAGGGTTATTTTAACTGAACTTTTGACACATCTGTTACATTCACTCTTGTAAGTACCATCCACATAAAACAAAATGTTTAGTTTTAAATGGCCCACTAGCTTGTACTAGGATATAGATCCAATAGAATATGATTTCAGCTTTAACAAATATCATCCAATATTTTAATAATATCTTTCTCACAAAAATAAAATTTTCTAGAGAAACAGATTCAATTTCTCATACATAGAGAAAAATAATATAAACGTCTTAAGTGGGCAATTACTATTTATACATTAGGAATATAAGGCAACAATTTTAGTAAGTCATTTTGTTTCCTCTGTTAAAGTATGCATCAATATTTCTTCTCTTTTGGTTAATGATGTGTGCTGTTCTCCTATATCAAGTGGAAAATTAAAATTTATTATATAAATACATTTTGTAATTTTCACATCAGCGAATCTCTTCCCAGCACACCCTTTAGAATTCAAAAGATTGCAAATTACTTGATACTAATTTTTTACTCTTTATTGACAGATTTTAAACTAATGACAAAAAAGGCCAATGGTAAACAATTTAAGTTTTAGAGTCAGACTATCTGGATTTGAATCAAGGCTATATCTTACTCCTTTCCATCCATGTGCTCTAGAACAAATTATTTCTCTAGGCTATAGTTTCCTTACCACTAAAATTGAGAGAAAAGCTTCAGTCTCAGGGTTGTAATAAAGATTAAATGATTTAATACAGGTAGAGATTGGAGTAGTGCCTACTTTAATCAAAACATTAAATAGTATATTATTTAATATTTTCATAAGAGGTATTTGATTCCATTTGTAATTTCTTATAGAAGTACATTTAATTAATATTCCTTTGGTGTCTTGATGCAATGTAAGAGTAACTTTATGTAGTGCAAAGTGGGTAATGACATGTAAATGTTTGGGAAACTTTGCTCTAAGTTGATGTTGTGAAGCAGTCATACATATTTCAGTAATTTATCATGTTGTTAGAAGGACTTAGGGTTATAATTCATCATAACAAAAACCTAAGCAAACTCCAAACTGAGATTTTAAATAAATAGTTCTTAATACATAAAGGCATGGAATTCTAGGGACTATCTCTGATTGCCTCTTTGAAGGATCAAAAGCCAGTGTCAGTTTCCTTTACTAATAGTTGTTATTTCCATAACACCAGGTTATTAGAATCCTAGATTTTCTCATAAAAACTAGCTTTTTTTTCATAAGCTTCAACATTTTTTACCTATTTATAAAAATATATCATTTTCATTCTGTGATTTTTTAAAAAACAACTTCACAGTGTTTGACTCCATATTGATTGTTTTTTGCTGATATCATCTCACTCAAATCCACTTTTAAGTATTTCATTTTGGGTATGGCCTAGCAAATCAAAATAACAATTGATGTATCAAGTGAATTAAATTTCTATTCATGAAGCCTATTCAGATATATAAACACTGAAAGGATTAAGTGAATATGTTCATTGTTTTGATATGAATGTATATAGTCTAAACCAGAGCTCAATAATTTTATTTTGAAAATAACGAGTTACTGAGAAAAACTTTGCGCCGAATTGATTGCACTTAAGATTTGGATATAACCGAATGATTTAGCAGGTTCCATATTCTTCCATCTGATTTTTGCATATATGTATTCATTACCTAAGGATAATACTGTTTAAATAGGAATAAAATTTTATAGAGCAAGAGATTACAGAAATGAGTTGTGTACAAATAAAGCACAAATAAACTAAGGCTATCTGAAAGTATAATGAACTGTTGATTAATAATACATTAGCAGTTAACACAAAAATCAAATTAGTCATCTAAAGAAGTTTGCATATATATGTTTCCCTTGTCATTGATGGGGCTGTAATAGTTTTTAAAGCAAGTATGCCTGTATGATGAGTTCATTTGGTATTCAGTGTAATAGCACAGATAATAATGAAGTCATTTGGCTTCCATTATATAAACATTAGATAATGGATACCTATATTAAAATGCAACTCTTATGTTTGTGCTTATTTTTGTCTTCATTTGTACACAGTACTAAATCTTTAAAGTTGAGCTTTTATGCAAATCGTTGACATTTATAACTCTGGATCTCAAGTGAGTTTTATGGACAAAAACATTCCATTATATTGTTTTAGACTCCAAGATAAACAGCAGTTGGATTTGTTAAAAAGGGTTCTCTTATACCATTACCAGTTGTCTAATCTAATTCTCCTGCTCTCACTTTCTGTTGGTCTCTTTAATGGAAGCAGACATTCACAAAAATATCTTTACAGAATATACCATTATATAATATATTTGAAAAGTTTGATTTTTATTTATTATTTCTTGGGTTTTTGTGTGCTGTTTCTTTTGCTGAATACTTTTATTTCACTTAAATATCATTAAACACAAATAAAGTGAAATTATAATTTAAAACTATAATCAGATTTTTCCTTTCCAAAGTATCCTACAGCTAGAGGATAATGGTCAAAAGTGACAAGTATTTTCACCTTCTTTTTTCTCTCCTGAATAATGTTACTTATTTCTGCCACTTGAGATGGCATAAAGTCTTTTGAGAGAAGGAAGGATTATACTTATACTTCTGTGTGTTTCTGTTTCTAAGAAATTGCCCATTTCGGAGTTTCAAGTCACCAAATACATGCTGATTTTATAATTTCAAAAACCAAGCAGACACCAAACATATTACACTTTTTTGTATATTATGTGTATGTTTAATTTTTTGGTAAATCCTCATTGTGTATGTATACTACAATATACAGCTGAAAAGGATCTATATAGATAATTATAATAGTGTACTAAGTAATTATAGTTTTAGAATGAAAATTGCACTGTAGAACATAAAAAATTTGTATTATTCTTCATTTTTCATGGCCTATTAGAGACTTCCAAAAGAGAGCTTACTAAATTATGGAAAGGATAGGAGGTTTACATTAAACACTTCTAAAAATGCTTTCTCTATATAATGAGAAAATTCTAGGTATGGCACAGCCTTCAAAGTTGGTAAGAATGCAAGAAGTTAAGTGATAAGTAGAAAGACCTTACATTTAATTAATAAAATTGGTAAGTCTTCCTGTGTTTGATCACTCCCTTCTCTGAAACCATTCCCTGTAAGCCTGCTCTTCCTTAGGTCTCATATTTGCAAAGGAAACCCCTGTTAACCCTCCCTGAGTTGGATGCTCTTCAGACAGATTTTCTATCCTCCCTCTGCATTTAAAATGATGTGATAGGTTTTGTTTTAAGTGTACCAAAATAAAAGTCATCCAGGCTCATTAACACAGATACATAGCTGAAAAAGACAATGGTATTTTAACTGCTATTTCAGATAATGGTGGATATTCTTTGGTTGTACAGCAAAATTCAACAATGATAGTTTCTTAAAAGTCATCTGCAATGTGGAATCTAAAAACATGCTGATGAAATTTTCATTAGGAACTATATGAAACTCCATTGCCCTGACTTGCATTTTTTTTGATGTTTTTATTTATTTTTGAGAGAGAGAGAGAAACAGCATGAGCAGGGAAGGGTCAGAGAGAGAGGGAGACACAGAATCCAAAGACAGGCTCCAGGCTCTGAGCTGTCAGCACAGAGCCTGATGCGGGGCTTGAACCCACGAACCATGAGATCATGACCTGAGCCAAAGCCAGATGCTCAACGAACTGAGCCACCCAGGTGCCCCCTGACTTGCATTTTTAAATGTATCTTCTTTCTATGTGTGATATTGTCATAATACACTTTGATAATTTGAAATATATAGAAAATATAGGTTTGCTGAATTATATAGATGTTTAAAATGATCATTTCATTATACAAATAAAAAAACATATTTGTTAGTATTACTAACAGTCCCATCAAAAAAACCTCTAAGTATTGGGAAGCTCTTAAGCTCAAGGTGGCAGACACAAGTTTTCCAAAATTCCAATTCTCATTTGAAATGGTGAATATTATTATTGGTAACCAGGATCATCAGTTGTTGTTGTTTTGAAGTGGCAGCCTTACTTAGCTTATCTGTCAGAAATATCTACCAGATACTCACATATGAATAACTATAGTTTGTTGATTGGCCTTTCATATGAAAATGGTTTTATATGAAAAAAAAATGCACACAAGCACTTTTCTTCGCTACCATAACATTTAACTATATAGCAGATATGTTTTGTGCATACTTATCATTGTGTAACAGTATAGTAAAAATATATATACTCACATGGTCAGTATATAATAAAATTTTTACTCCGTCAAGGATATTCTTAAGTGAAACCAGCTTTTTGTTTTATGTTTTCTTATCCAAATGTGTGGCAGTGCAAAAGCATCCAAGTTAACATCTCTGGTAACAGGTAAACTTAACATATTAGCTTTCAATATGATGCTTTGACATAGACAGTATCACTTCTGTGACATTCTCACTAAAAATTCATGACCTAAATTGAATCACAGGTAAACTTAAGCCAAACCCACATTGAAGATCATTCTGCAAAATAGCTGTTCTATTCAAGAGTCAAAGTAAAAGGGAAAAACTGAGGATCTGATTCAATAAAAGTAGTCTGAGGAAAATGACAGCTAAATGCAAATGTTATTCTGTTTTGGAATCTGGACCAAGAAAAGGTTTCTCTTCATTTGGAGGAGTTAAAACAAACCCAAAACAAAAACACGAAAAGGAAAATTCTTTTTTACATTTGTGATAACTCTATATACTCCAGTCAAATATTTTATCATAATTTACTTAAAAATATAAGTACTAGGATATCATAGGCATAGCAAATTGTAATAAATTATAAAGTATAAGAGCAGAACCCAAACATCTCCAGAGAATGGTTATCATGTTAAAGCATTAAACTGACTAATATATAATTGAGATTTTTGTTAATTTCTGTATTAACTCTTTTTTGATATATAAAAGTAAAGGACTGCCCCAGAAAGTCATACGGTAGGTGATGGCTGACTGTACTGTTAACTATTTGATGATGCACTGAAACAAATAGTGTTCATGAGAGCCACAACATGGAAGATCTCTAAAAATAAGGCTCAACTGTTGATGGAGATATACCACCACCACCACCCCACTCTCTGGCCCCCATTGTCTACTACACTCCTCTCAGTTTTTTTGTTTTTTTTTTTTTAAACACTTCTGTATTTTGTTTGCTGGAGCAAGATTCAATACCATTGTTTCACTATGATATTTATTATTTGTGCTGATATTGACACCATACTTTATGTGGTCAGCATTTCTTTTTCAACTTTTCCCTGAGGCTCTAGGTTTCCCTGTATATAGCTAAAGTGAACTGGAAAACCCAGAAGTAGTTTTTAGACACATTGTTTACCTTGCCTGGTATTGACAAACAAAACCACCAACAATGATAGAAATAGTTTCTTTATAAATTCTTGTTCTATCAGAATGTGAAGTACAAACATGTCAGTCATGTTATAGTCTCTCTCTAATTTAGATGCTCATCTTTTCCATATATAGGGTAGATTTTGTTTTTTGTTTTTCAATTTGTTGGGTTTATATATAATTTCTATTCTCCTGTACAATGACCATAAGCCATCGCCTATATGATTCACAGATATCAACGATGATTATTGCTCATTATCTTCTAGTGATTGTCCTGTGTATTCTCATAACTATAGTCTTTGCCTCTTCCATGATTTTGAAGTTCTTGCCCTCGTTCCCTTTGACTGGTACTTACTGGCCTAGAAAACTATGAAAGTAGCATCTATATCTGTCAGTGCTAGGAATTTTCCTTGAGAGATTACCAGTGCATGTGCCAAGGCTTCAGATATTCCCAGAATGGTCTTGGATTCTTTATCCAGGTTTGGAAAATGGCTCGTTTTGCAGATCTAAGATACAGGTGACCACCTGGGCCCTGAAACAGCATTGCCTGCTTCATGAATCTCCATATATCTGGTAAGAAAATCTTCAGGTGTTAGAAACAGTATTCAAAAATCCAACAAAAGTATTTTAATCATTGGGATGGAAAATAATTCAACTGAGTCCCATCTCCATGGTATCCTTCATCAATACTTCCAGTCCAAAACTAACAATAAGAAAGAACAGAAGACAAAAAACTCTTGACCAAAACAATAATGACCTTTAAGACACAATTTAATCTCTTTCACACACAGCAATTTTCACTTATAGAATAGAATATCTAACAACAACATTTAGAGTTAAAGTTGATTTTGTAGCTTTCCAAAAAATGTGTTTAACTTGGGTGACTAAAGTTGTATTGGTGAATTTTCTTAAACAAAAATATTTTTGTACCAAAGATCATTTAATCTTTACCTCTAGAGACATGAAACTGCTTATAATTCTACTTTCATTGTATTTTTATTTTTTAAAGTTTTAAAATTGAAGAGTTTACTCTCAACTAGAACACAGATTTGGAAAGTTGACCCACATTCTTTTGGTCATCATGATACTCCTTGGTCACAGAATAGTAGAAGAGTTAATCCTGACTTCCTATTTACAAACGATCTAGATTTCTGATGTGGTACTCAGTAATATGTCCCAAGGTATTATGTCTTTCCTTTTTCCCCAAAAATAGTTCATGATTCCTCTACAAATGTAGATGCTTATGGATCTTGTCAGGGCCTTCCATAAAATTGTTTCAGGCCTATTTAATCTGCAGTAATGACAACGTTTTATAAACATTGTTTCTGTAACAATACTCTTAAGGCATAATACTGAATGTGTAGATGACATTTTCCAAGGATTTATTTCAAAACATGAAGTGCCAAATTTTAAAGTATTCCTAAATTTATGTCACCTGTAGTGCAGTCTTTCAGTGAAGATCATGACAAAATAAGACAGTGTTTAGGGGGACTGAAAGCTACTAGTTACAACAAAAGCCAGATCTGTGGTTAGAATGGCAAAATGCAAAATGGGGCTGGGAAGGTGTGATGTAATATTCCAAAGACTGACTGGTGGGGCACCTGGGTGGCTCAGTCGGTTAAGTGACTGACTTCAACTCAGGTCATGATATCATGGTTCAAGGGTTTGAGCCCTGCATAGGGCTCTGTGCTGACAGCTAGCTCCGAGCCTGGAGCCTGTTTCAGATTCTGTGCCTCCCTCTCTCTCTGACCCTCCCCTGCTCATGCTGTATTTCTCACTCTCTCTCTCAGAAATAAATAAAACATTAAAACAATTGTTTTAAAAAGATTAATTGGTCTGCTGATCACTAATGCCTCAAGTCAGGTGAATCATATGTTTTTTTTATGATATTAAAAACAAGAAAGATACAAATAGAAAATAAGTGAAAACTAAAATTAAAGCATGTTGTATAGACAGTGAAAGGAACTCATGAATTTGCCCAAGAAAAATAAAGGGGGGGATCAATACATAAAGTATAATACATCAAATTTTTTAAGAAATATCTTTACGTAGAAAAACCAAACCAAACTCAGCAGCTTCAACCTGTAACATAATGCAGATTGGAAGCCAAGTTGCTTAAGGGCATAGAATCAGACTAATCTGTGCTCATATCTGGCTCTGTTGCTTACAAATGTGATTTCTGGAAAGACCTTTAGCCTCGCTGATCCTCTGATCCTCAGGAGTTCTTAGAATCTCCTTCATAGCAATATTAGGAGGAATGAAATGAGAATTACATATAAAAAGTGCCTGGCACAGAGTTGATAACAAGTAACTGATTGTTATTAACAGTAGTAGCAATATCACAAGGTCAGGGAAAAAGTCATAATGCCCTCTTCAGCTCTAAACTCATCTTTTTTTTTTTTACAATGCTTTCCACTTGATAGGCCCAGTGCAAAATGGTCATATCCAGAGACTCTTAAATTTTAATCACTGCTGATGAATTATATAGTGCAGGAGCTGCTCTGAAGGCAGCTTTTGGAATGGAGACTAAACTTTCACTAGTGGTTGGAAGTGGATAAATTAATTTATCTTTTCATCTAGGGTGAGCCCTTGGAGGAAATCATTATCATAAAACATTGTAAATCTATAGACTTGGCAGCTTTTGCCCTGCAGAGTCTCGGGACTTGAGTAAATATGGAGATTTAGAGATTTACTGTCTTTTCCTTTGAAGAAGTTATTTCCCTTGGTAGGGAAAGACGGACATGGCAAAAGGAAAAAAAAAAATTCTTGTTTTAACTTTGAACCTGAACCAGCTTTGAAATACATATATCTTTTTTCCAAGATAGCTTTCACAGCTGCAAAGCCATTTTTATTAAATTACAATAGTAAACTTGAGAGCAAAGATGAGCTAGGGGAAAAGATCTTACTCAATATATGCACCTATCAAGAATCAACATTAAAGACTATGACCTATTATCAACATTTCTTCTGAGGCCTGGTGAGACAGAGAAACATCATTAGTATACATTGTCAAGCAAGGAAATTGAAAATAGGAAATAAAATTAGCCATTCAGCCTAAAAGTCAAAGTTGCATTTGTTTGTAACAAATAGAAAGTTTTTCAAGAAAATATTTGAGTAGATTTTCACAGTGATTATCAGAGGCTCCCTCCCTACAGTGACAGGCTCCCTCTCTCTCCAACCCTTGGATATGTGCTCTCTCTCTCAAAAAAAAAAAAACATTAAAAAAATTTTTTTAAATACTTTTAAAAAAGTATATATGAACATCAAGTAGATATACCATGTTATGCCTATCTAATAGCCAACAATATCTAGTGACAGGTCTCAAGAACATAGATCAGAATACATATTTTCTGACTTCTAGAATATCTGATATCTACAGTACTCTAAGAAGAAAAAAGTTGAACTATTTATAATATCAGAGTATCTATCTAAATTTATCCTGAGATACATATAATTAAAGCCATTCTATTTTCTTTAGATATACATAGGTATCATTTAATTTAATAAAATCAGTTTAGAAAGTCTCTTGAAGAATGTCTAAAGAGGAGGCATTCTTTACCAGAGAAAATGCATCCTCAAAGTTAAGAAATTTTCGACCTGGAATCAATTCTTCATGACAGCACATTATAAAGAAGTAGGATTCAAGCACAGTAGGACTTTGTACATAGAGCAACAGCAACAACAACAAATGAAGGAAAGTAAGTTTTGGAAGGGTGTACGTTGGTCACTCTGAAATGGAAGAATTTGTGACATAGAACAGGTTGGATGTTTGTGTTTCTGTGTTGTGGATCTATGTGTGAAAGAGAACAAGAGAGAGATACTAAAAGAAAATGCGAGGAAATGTATGTGTGCGCCATCTTGATCCAAAGTCTCCATCTTAACTGCTATTGAGCATCCAGAGGCTGAGCCTTCTTCCATGCTAAGAGAACCCTCCTCTTTCTTTGGGCCTCTTTTTTCACTAATACTATTGAAAATTATAGGTCAGAAAATTGGTTTAAAATTATATTAGAATTTTTCCCCCTCTGAATATGACAACAGATTACTAGACAAAAGCATGTGGGATCTTTAAAACTGATAGCAAGGCCCTTGGGTGGCTCAATCAGTTAAGCATCCAACTCTTGCTTTTGGCTCAGGTTAATCTCACAGTCTGTGAGATCAAGCCCCGCATCAGGCTCTGTACTGGTGGTTCAGAGCCTGCTTGGGCTTCTCTATCTCCCTCTCTCTCCACCCCTTGGATATGTTCTCTCTCTCTCAAAAAAAAAAAAAAAACCATTAAAAATTTTTTTTAAATACTTTTAAAAAAGTATATATGAACATCAAGTAGATATACCATGTTATGCCTATCTAATAGCCAACAATATCTAGTGACAGGTCTCAAGAACATAGATCAGAATACATATTTTCTGACTTCTAGAATATCTGATATCTACAATACTCTAAGAAGAAAAAAGTTGAACTATTTATAATTGTCAATATATCCAAAATGAAGGAGTCCCCTTAGGGAATTTTTTCAATATTGAGAACGAATACAACATATATTAGTTTCTTACAGCTCTTTGATAATTGGGATAATAAAACAGTAAACATAAGAAATATATCTTCTCAACAAGGAATTCTAAACACCAAATTGTGAAATAAGTAATTTGCTTTTTGCTATGATCTCCAAGCATAAATCTCAGGCACTATAAACCCAAAAGTGGAAACTTGGTTGCCATCTTGAGCCAACTACCTCCTTATCTTAACTATAACTTTGGAGAGAGCTTGTAGACTGGAGTATGGGGCCACGAAGCAAAACTCTTAATAAAACAATAATTTATTAGTGGTTTATCACTTCCAGGCTTCTTTTTAAGTTAATATGTTGGTTTATGTTTGTATACATATGGAAAAAATTTGAAGCATACTTGGGCTAGTGTCTGGAAATGTGTGTATGTATGTGATTCATACTACCCTGATAACCTCAGTAGAGTAGGAATTGGAGTCAGGGGGAAAGCAGAGTATTGACATTCTGTATTAATCTTTGCATTATTTGACTGCATGTAATGGTTAATAATACATTCTCAGGAAAAATCAGTTCTCTAAAGAATTGTCCAGGTCTTAACATAAGGGTTTTTAACCACTGCTTTAAGTATCAGAGGTTTCTTCTGTCTTCTGCTACTCCTTATGTCTTTTCTTTTCCCTCTTCTTGTATGCATTCTCCTTTTTCTTTTTCAGTGATTAAATGGACCCTTACCTGAAACTTTATTATGTAAGTCAGAGGAAAAGAAGTAAGGCCAGCAAGATCAAAACACAGATGAGAACAGGAAACCAAGTCTTAAATAAACAACATTGATGACCAATACCTCTTTTCCCCTCTATACAGTATACCCAGGCCATGTAAACAACCACAGAATTTTAATTAATTCAGCTTGAAAACTGCATGCTTAACTAAAAGAAAAAAATGCAGTAATGGTAAAATTTCACTTACTACCTTAGAATTTCACTTTCTTACTTTATAATTATTTTGTCAATGAAGCTGCCTGCCTGAAAATTCAGATAATTCCTCTAAGGCAATAGTAACTTCTTCCTACTCCACTTTTGTTTTTGAAATTTTAATCTATCTTTACTTTTGAAGCTAAATGTTTCATATTAGCTTCTTGGTGACCATAAGATGTAACTTGAATTCCTGAATAATGTTGTTCAAAATCTTATAGTAATCATGTTACTTTCACCAGTTAATAAAAAAATGCTTTGAAAATAATTTTCTAATGTTTAGATAAGCAGACTTATTTATTGAAGTATCGGATAATTTGCTTGTTTTTATAAATCAAATATACTGCCTGAAAAACAGTCCAATAGACATTGAAATGGTGACAATGTGTCCATGTCTTTTGCTCTTCTACTTTCAAATTTTGTGGTCTTCTCATCTTTTTTCATAGGTGCCGCTGAGTAAATCAGCTCTAAGTTACACGTAATCAATATGAAATAGGGGTACCTGGGTGGCTCAGTCAGTTAAGTATCTCACTTCAGCTCATGTCATAATCATCATGATCATCATGATCTCGTAGTTTGTGCGTTCGAGCCCTGCATCAAGCTCTGTGCTGACAGCTTGGAGCCTGGGGCCTGCTTCAGATTCTGTGTCTCCCACTCTCTCAGCCCTCTCCAGTTCCCTACCATCCTCCTATCTCTCAGTCTCTCTCTCTCAAATAAAACATAAACATTAAAAAAAAGAAACTGATGTACATAACTCTGATGGTCATAACCATCTGAAATTGAGGATAATGGAAAGTCAATAGAGAGAAAAGAGAGGAACAGAGCATATACTCCTAGTGTAACCCCATACTACCTTGTCCAAAAAAACAATTCCTCAGGCAATTTATCTACCTCCTTTTATTCTTCCAAAAAGCAGTTTATCTTCATCAATTTTCTCTGACAATCAAACGTTTATATTCCTCCCTCAAACTTCTGAATCTGAGAGTGGTGGAATTATTTGAATATCAGTCAATACTTTCCACTACATTTTCACCATTAATCTCAGTAGGTACAAACTGATGAAGACATAGTGGGGAGATACTACCTAGAAATGGTTCAGGGCAAATCAATACATTCTATCCCCATATCAGATGATGATTTTGATTATCAGTTTTTGATTGGCTTAAGTTTTTGTTTATTTATTTTTAAATGTTTATTTGTTTAGAGAGAGACAGAGCATAAGTAGGGGAAGGGCAGAGGGACACAGAGAATCTGAAGCAGGCTTCAGGCTCTGAGCTGTCAGGACAAAGCCGACATGGGGCTTGAACCCACAAACTGCAAGAGCATGACCTGAGCCGAGGTCGGACTTTGACTGAGTCACCCAGGTAGCCCCTGACTGGCTTTATTTTTTAAACATTTGACAGCCTTGCGGACACCTAGCATCTTGAATAATAAAAAATTAAATTAACTGAAAGATCAACTATGTATAAATATTCTAATAAGACATACAAGTAAATTTTGAAGATATCACAGCCAGAGTAAAAATAAAGAATCTATAAATAGATAGCAATAAAAATCTATATTACAAATAAATTTGGTAAAATATTTGTTAAGTAGGTCTGGAAATAAATGGAAAGAATCCTCTAGAAAAAATGTCCAAAAATACAAAGATAAAATGCCCAAAATACCCCCAGGATATATGACCAGTCTAAGAGGTCAATAGCTGATGCATAAAAGTCCCTGAAAAGAGAATAAAATTGGACTACCATTAATCAAAAATATTAAAAAGGATTTTCCCAGAGCTGAAGACATAAATCTCTAAATTGAAAGATTCTACCAAGGGCCCAGAAAAGTGAATAAAAATAATCACACTTAGATTTCTTATTATGAAACTTTGTGCAGGTACTTAAATAAGGAAATCTAAAAGCTTCTAATGAGAAACAAAAAACAGTAAAGATGGTTCATACTCCTTCAGTTTTAGTAGCTGTACAGTGTATGAAAACAGTGCAATAATTCCATCAAAATAATGAAAAATAAACCATTTTCAATCTAGGGTTTTATTATTTGTGAGAATAATAAAGATTGATTTATTTAGCTATGCAAGGTTTTGGTAAATTCACCTTCTATAGACTTTTCTAAATTACATAAAGACTTACTCCAACAAAACGAGACACATCACAAGAAAAAGTAAGGACATATCTTTAAGGAGGCAGGGTTGCAACTCTGACAAGCAGTGAAAGAAAGTTCCACTATGATTGATAGCATCAGGAGTAGAAAAAAAATGGGTTCATATGGAGCGAGAGAAATCTAATCTGTGAAAAAGAAGTTTTTAAGAATATAGGGACTAGATTAGAGAGTATAAAAGTTTGAGAACTGGGAAAGAGGTAGGAAAAGTTTGAAGTACTAAGAATCTTGTTTTACAAAATTGGGGTTTATTATTGAAAACCTGAGATTTAAATAAATCTTTGTTTAAGTATATGATTTAAAGTCACATGAAATAAGCTAGAGAAAAACTGAATAAGGGTAACGCTGATATGAATATAATGCTCAGGTATCTGACAGAGAGAATGGAATGGATAGTAGCCATGAGTTCTATATTATCATTTAGAAAATAAAAAACTATCATCTGCTGTATATAAAATACCAGCTCTTTAGCAAACTAAAGCAGATTTGATGTGATACATAGGTGCATGTATGAATTAGGTTGCTTTGATACTACAATGAACTTGTAATGTAGTGCAGATAATAAAGAAAACAATATTAAAGATCCGTGATGAATGCAAAAAGCACAAGTCAAAATAAAATAAGTAAACACTAGATTTCTTTTTTTTTAAGTGATTATTGACCAAATGAAGAGAGGCGTGTGTGAGGTTTCCCGACAAGAGAAAGAAAATAGGGGCTGAAGTAATTGCTGCTGTTTGGTGATATGTGCTCATGAAAATGGTAAGCAAAAGAATAAATGTTTAAGATTTTCTAAGAGAACATGGCTCTTTGGGGCATAAAGAGCTGAAATACAACAGTCTTGACTATATATTCTCTTAACAAAAATGCACAATTTAAGTACTTTTCACTGGCACATGCAAGTTCATTCATTATAGCCAGTTTTACATTCAGATAGTACATTTCAAATAAAATATTTGTGAGTCATCTTAGTGAATAGTAAGATAATGAGAATTCAAATGACAAGGCATATCTGCATTGATTTAAAAATATTTATGAAGTGACATATCCGTTCTTTTCCTCTTAACCCAAATTCAACAGAGATTTATTTTCCTCCAATGTGTGGTTCATGGGTCTATATTTCCTTTGTTGCAAATTAAATTATTAAATGTAAAATCTTTATTTCTGGGACACAGATGTTTGTCCGCTATCCCATCTAGATGTAGCTTACAAATCCTGTTTTAATCATTGTGTCTTTAGAACATATTGTATGACATGGTAGATTGTGACGTTCCTTCCCTCATTTATTATTTTAACAGTTATTTAATGTTTTCACTTAAACTAAAGCTGAATTTAGAATCTGCTTATCAGATTCTGTGAAATATCTTCTCACATTTACTTATTTATGACATCAAAGACCTCTTCACATTTTAATCACCCAAATAAATCATTAGGTATGCATTGTGCTTTCCCACCCATATCACTCATGATAATATGCCTATATATGAGAAAGGCTACCAAATTGAAAATTTTGTTTAGCTTTTATAAGTGATGAGTGCATAAACTGTTTGTTAGTCTTTATAAACTATTATTTCATTTAAAAATAACCAGAGATATTTGAGCCCTCTGTTGGGCTCTGTGCTGACTGCTCAGAGCCTGGAGCCTACTTTGGATTCTGTGTCTCCCTCTCTCTCTGCCCCTCCCCTATTTACACTCTGTCTCCATCTCTCTATCTTAAAAAATGAATAAACATTAAAAAAAATAAAAAATAAAAATAACCAAAGTAATTTTTATAGGGGAGAAGAAATGTCAGCATTTAGCTAAATATCTGACATAGAACAAAAGTTCTAGATATATTTGTTTTCTGTTAGTAAGTCATGAATTGAAACATGATGCACTGATATTTTTTATGCTCTATATGTTGCTAAATACTATTGTTGATATAATAAGATCTTAAAGGAATATTCTATGAGCAAATAAGATTTTTTGTGAAAAAGGCTTTCAACGAAATTCATATTAATCGCAAGTGCTTAAGGCCTTTCATTAGACAATAGTTAGAAGGTCTCATTTGAAATACCATAAATTCCTTAAAGCAACATGTATATATTTATGGCAAAATTATAATTTGCTATTATTTATATTTTCTTTGTCTCTAATGATTCAAGATTTGTCTGATACTCTAGTATTTGTCATTTATGCATTATCTTTAACATGCAAACGGTATTGCTTAAGTTAAATCAATTCATTAATTTTTAGGAAGGTTAAACATTAATTTGCTGGCCGTATTTTTTTAAATAACATCAAACATTCACTGTTCTGTATGTCTTGTATCTCAACTCTAAACTAAAAAAAATGTCAAGTTGATTCACCTTTACTTAATATGGTCTGGATTAAATATATGTTGTTGAGACCTTGTTCACCTGATTGCTTGGTCTTTTATTTTTAAGTACTATTATCTCTCCTTTCTATGTGATTGTATCTACCTTTTGTACTTCTTTGGTACCTGAAAAAGTTTTCTTTATTATCATTAATTCAGCAAATGTTCACTTTTCCAAAACAGTAGTGTTTCATTAGCCTTCTCCAAAGAGTTTCCTAGTCTAGTTGAAATATACATTTTATTTCTTTTCATTGCTTACGTCTTTTTCCTCATTCCTGGTAACTTTAAATGCTCCCTTTAAAAAAAAAACAATTAAGTCTTCCCTAAGTTGTTTTCCTTTTCCATTAAAATACCAAGACATGTTAACAGTGCTCTGTAAGAATTGCTTTGACAAGGTATGACTTGCTGCATCGATTTTCCATGATTTTTCAGATGGTTAGTCACTTCTGAATTCTCTCTGGCATCTCTGATAAGCCTCTTACAGAGCACAATGTTTTCCTGTTCTTGATTTGAGACTTATAATTAAGACCTTTTTATTTATCTGGTTACATTAGCTTTAAGGTTATTTAAGGAAGCATGTTGGTAATCATTTTGGAATGTACTTAAAGTAAAATTTAAAACATTTTGCTGAAAGTGTTAGTGACCAATGTTTAAACGAAACATTCCCTATAGTAATATTTGCAAAATAACACCTTTACAGCTGCTGATTTAGACAAGTCTCAGTAATTTTTGTCATAGATGTAATCCTCCCTGAAGGCAGGAACTACATGACTCCTCTTTGCTGTATACTGACTTTTCAGGCCATTAAAATACTATCTAGTGTGTTGAAGTAGTCATCTGTGAATGGCACCCTAGTGGCCTAGAAATGCTAATATAGATACCAGAAGTTCTCTTGAGTGACATGTGCACTGGATTAAGAAAATCTTTTTCAGGGGATGACTAAAATAAAACAAACCTAAGTGAAACAATATATATTTCCTGATATTCTTAATTTTCTTGTCTCTAAAATCCCATCCTCAGGCAATTCAGTAAGTTTAATATATATATTATATATTTGTACTTAATATCATTATATAATAGCACTTTAAAATCTTTGAAAGTATACACTAAGGTTCTTAGATGTGTAATCAATTCAAATTGATTTTAAACTGAGCTAAGAGTTTCTAGATTAAAAACAAGTTGAAGGTCATAGAAAAGATAATGCAACTGTCATTTATTAAGATTAATGAAACATTTTCCAAAATAATCACTATAGGCTCACAGTTGGTTCAATATCTATATTATAATTCTAGAGGTGAAAACACATAATGTCATAAAGAAGTGATCTCACTCTAAGTTGTTGAAATCATTGAGATTAAAATCAAAGTATTTGAGAGTTCAAAGAAGAATATAAGCAAACAAAACAAAAAAAAGAAAAGAAAATGATGAAATTTTAAATCTGAATATTTTTGTGTGCTATATTTTAATGTATTAATTTGCAGTGGAAAAAGGAAAATGACCTGGTGTCACATGTGGAATCAGCCTCTAATTAGATTACCTTGGATAATACAGATTATAATAATGGTCTGTTGATAATATTAATAATTATAATAAAAACAATAGTTAAGAGTTATTGGGAGTTTTCTGCTAGTCAGACATTATTAATCATTCCCATGCATTATCCCATAGTTTTTCTAAAAGCCAACCTGTAATCTTATCACCATTTTGTAGACGAGAAATTCATATTATAGAAAGCTAAAGTAACTTGCCCACATTTTTATAGCTTGATAGTGGTGGACTAAGAATTTAATTCAGATTGTATAACTCCAGGAATTAAAGTCTTAACTTCTAGGTCATGAACCTCCTCTTTATTTAACTTTTCTAAAGATCACTTTCTTCACTTACAGGTAGGAATTACAAATTTAAAGGCCTAGGACTACCATAAGCTTCAATTTTTAATTTTAAAAATATTTAAAGAATGCCTCTATGCACTGAGGATACCACTACTTCTTAACCATTATAGTTTTTGGTACTCTGGGAAATAATGATAAGTAAGCAAATAATTAAGATAAAGTGTGATAAATCATTCCTCATAGTGCTTCTTCCTTTACTCCCATATTCAGCAGTCAGCAATAATTTTTTGGCTCTATTTTCCCATATATAAATCTAAATACTTATCCACTCTAGGTCAAGGCAAAATCAGTGTATCTTCCAGGGTACATATAAAGACTTTTAACCAACCTACTTGCTTCCCAAGCTCTTGGGAACAGGACAGATTGATAACGAAATGAGGAAGAGGAAGCCAGAGGAGATTTTGAGGGTTAGGTTCTAATAAGACTGTTGGAGAGAAACAATTTACCCTCAAGGTCCCTCTAATTGTACTAAGAACCAAACTGACACGAGATAGGTTAACAGGAGAAAATCAAGTTTAATAGTGTGTATGTATAAGTAATCCACAAGGCATGGAAATTCTAAGACAGACAACATGATGCTTAAATAGAGCTAAGGAGAGGCATAGGGGTAGGAGGATTCAAAGAGGAGAAAGACCTTTAGCCAGCAAGGGGAAAGATGTTTGGAAAACAGAGGTTGCCTTATTATGTAGATAACTGTCTTTTTTTTTAAATTTTTAATGTTTTTTTATTTATTTTTGAGAGAGAGAGAGACAGTATGAGCAGGGGAGGGTCAGAGAGAGAGGGAGACAGAATCTGAAGCAACTCCAGGCTCTGAGCTGTCAGCACAAAGCCCTACGCGGGGCTCGAACCCACAAACTGTGAGATCATGACCTGAGCCGAAGTAGGACACTTAACCGACTGAGCCACCCAGGTACCCCTGTAGATAAGTGTCTTCGGTAAAGAGGAATCTCTGTTAATATATTTTCCTGATAAAAGCAGGCAGTTGAGGGGAAGGTAAAAGAGCTCTTCTGATTGTGATGGGTTTTGATGCTTTTAACTCAAAATGATGTTCCTGACAAAGTCGACCATCTTGTGGTGGCCTACTGTTGGCTCCCCCAAGAGTCTGTAACAGCATCTTCTGCCTGTTTAAGATTTAACTCTGACAGAGTTCAGGATGGAGGATGGGGGGTCACCTGGGTGGCTCAGTCGGTTAAGTGTCCTACTTTGGCTTAGGTCATGATCTGACGGTTCGTGAGTTCAGGCCCCATATCAGGCTCTGTGCTCACAGCTTGGAGCCTGGATCCTGCTCCTGATTCTGTGTCTCCCTCTTTCTCTGCCCCTCCCTCATTCACACGCTCTCTCTCAAAATAAACATTAAGAAAATTTTTGAAAAAAAAAAAAAAAAGGACGGAGGATGGAGACTCTCATGAAATAGTAAGGAGAAAGAAAAAATGTAGCATCTTAGCAAAACTAAAGAATTTCATTCTGTTAGGAGAACAATATTTCATAGGAGAAACCCCCAAAATGAAAAATATTACATCAGATCATTCAAAGTCTTGTAGGAGTCAAATGCTTGAAGATTTTGTAAATCATCTCATAAATTATGGAAATTTATCAAACAGTTTTAAGCTAGAAGGAATGTAATAAAGCTATGAAGTATTTCATTGTCTTAACAATGGTGTTCATAATACTTGAGGCATTCATATCATTTGCATTTAATGTGCGTTTTGATATTGTTAGATTTAAGCCTGTCATGTATTATTTGTTTTCTAGTTTCCCAGTCTTCTCTTAGTTCCCTTTATCCTTATAATGAATTTAATTATGCTGCTCTAGGGTATTGCTGCCTCCACATACATTTTGTTTGGCCAAGCAGCCTGTGGGGTCCTTTCCTGGACATTAGCCCTTCATTTAAGTGTATGACCGAGATAACAGCCCACCACAACAGGACCAAATGTAAATTCCTGATATGGCTTTTTCATCAGTGCTTGTGATAACCTCCGCTGCCTCCCAGAGACTTCCCATTGTGTAGCCTTAGACAAAACCCCTGTAGCTTCACCAAAACTCTGCTTTTTTAAAAATGTGAATTGATTAATCTGGCCTTAAACCCAGAAGTGCTCCACACAGACCCTAAAGAAGACATGAGCTCCTCATCCTGCTTTTTCTCTCAGACTGAAACTTGCTTTGACTTCCCTGTGTGGCCCCTCAAGGCGCAATGCCCCTTTCTGTAGGACCTGCTCAGTATAAACTTCTGTCTCGCTTTCCCTTGTGGTCTTTTGTTGCGCTGAGTCTCGCTCAACAGTCATGACAGTCCTCTTTTTCTGCTTTCTTATGGATTAATTTAGTCAAATTGTGAATCCATGTGTTGCGGAATCTAGTCTGAATCGCTGGCAGAAGAACCAAGCGGCACACGGAGATCGTGAAAGGGAAGAGGTTTATTTTACAAAGGTGGGCTCAGAGATCATTCTCTAGAGGTCTGAGCCCAGAGCATCAGCAGAGGGAATAATTTATAGCCTGCTACTTGTGCATTCCTCATTAGTGCGTGTGACAAGCAGGGTGGGAGAAAGGGGGAGTCTTTGATCAGGGACAGGTATTTCCTTATCAGTCCTGTCGGCCATCTTATAACACATTTTTCCCTATCACGTGCTACCTCCTTTCTTGGCTTATCAGCTATAACTCATTGTGTAGTTATTTAATGGTTGCTTTACATTTATGATATACTTTATCTTATCACCATCCACCTTCAACTGTTCCTGTAGCACTTTTCTGTCTCGCCCCTCCTGGATTTGTGTTATTATTGTCATGCCTTTTACTTTTATGTATATTTTAAATCCCACGATACATTACAGTTTTTAAATATAGTCATTTATCTTAAAGTTTAGATAATAACCAAAAAATCATATATATTTGCCCAGATGGCTTCCATTTCTAGTGCTCTCATTCTATTTTCCCATCTGGTTGTCTTTTCTTCCTCTGCCTGAAAGAAAATGGCTTTATTGTCATGATGGTCTGGAGGTAATGTCGAAAGAAGTCTTTTTTTTTTTTTTTTCACATTTTTCGGTGAGATGTTTTTACCAGGTAGATAGTTCTAGTTTCAGTGCATTTTCATTCATGACTTTAAACATGCTACTCCATTGTTTCCTTATTTGGATATTTTCTATGGGAAGGAAATCATCTTTGTCTATGCTTCTATACATATGTATTATGTTAAATGCATGTTTAGGTTAAATAAAATGTATTTTTTTGGCCATTTAAAAATTTTTCCATCACTACCTTTTAGAAATTGTTTATGTTAGGGCATCTAGGTGGTTCAGTAGCTTGAGAAACCAACCATTAATTACTACTCAGGTCATGATCCCAGGGTCATGGGATCAAACCCCATATCAGGCTCCACTCTAAGTGTGGAAACTGCTTGAGATTCTCTCTCTCTCTCTCTCTTTACTCCTTTCCCCCCTCACACTCTTATGCTCTCTCTCTCTAAAATTAAAAAAAAATTTATTAGAAAACACTTTTCTTAATGTCTCTTGTGCTTAAGAATTATTGAAATTCATGAACTTCAGTTTTTGTTTTTTTGTTTAATTGAAATAGTTAACACACAATTTTACATTACTTTTAGGTATGTAGCATAGTGATTTGACAACACTATATGTTATGTTATGTTCACCACAAGTGTAACTACCATCTGTCCCCGCACAATACTATTACAGTACCATTGATTATATTCCCTAATGCTGTACATTTCATCCCTGTGACTTAATCATTCCATATTGGAAGCCTGTACCTCCCATTCCTTTTCACACATTTTCTCATCCCTACATCTCCCTCCCATCTGCAACCACCAGTTTGTTCTTTGGATTTATGGGTCTGTTTCTGTGTTTTCTTTTGATTATTGAGTTTCTAATTTTCATAATTTTGGGGAAAAATTTCTGCAATTATATTTTGATTTTTTTTCTGTCCTTTTTTCCTAATTTCCTAAACTTTTTTTGCCTTATAATGAGCAATTTTTCTTCCATGCCTTCTATTTTTTTATTATTATTGGATATGAGACATTGGTGCTTTGACCTATTTGGGTGTTGGATATTTTTTACCTAACATCTTTGTGAGTTTTATTCTGAGATGCAGCTAGATTGCTTGAAAATAGTTTTATCTTTTGATATGATGACTTCAGGATTTTTAAAGGAACAACAGCTGGAGGTGTGTTAAGTATCTTTCATGGGTAGGGAGAGTTAAGTATTCTCCATGACCTGAGGCAAGACCTTTTGTGTACTCTACTCAATATTCTGAGAATCATGAGCTTTTCTATTCCTTCTGGCAGGAAACAAAAGCATAGTTCCTGGTGCCTGTAAGCACCGGCCACTGTTACTTTCACTCATTTCCCTTGGTTAATTTACCAATAATATTGGACAGTTTCCACAGGCCTGTAGTGATTAGTTGTATGTTGAATACTGCAAAGATATACTCTGTAGACTTCAGATATTCTCTATTCATGCCCTGCCCCTCATATTCTTTGATAATCTGATCTGCAAGATATACCTGTCTAGAAAATTCTTGTTTTTCCTGATGCTCAGATCCATCTTTTCAACTCAGGGAATCTTCCTCAGTTTGGATAGGTTACCCCTTCTCTGCATGGTGAACTGGAATCTCTGCTGAGGCAGTATGCTAGGGAGGTTTTCTGGCTGACTTCACTTGATTCATATCTCTTAGAACCTGCTTGTCCACGTTCAGCATCTTAAAAATTATTGCCTCATATATTTTGTCAGTTTTTTTTTGTTGTTGTTATTTCAGGCAGAAGGGTAATTTGAGTCCTTGTTACTCCATCTTGTCCAAGTTAGAAGTTCTTTTTTCTTGGTTTTAGCCAGGTGATAGCCATCTAGCTAAAGACTATACATATTTTCCCTTATATACTGGTGTATTCATATGAAGAATTACTGATTGATAGGATAAAATGAATTATGTGTGCACATTCTGACACCTTCTACTTAAAGGGTTGCACCTGGACTCCCCTCATTCTTCCCCCAGCTGGCTGATTTTAATGAGGAGAACAAGAAAAGATGCCTGGAGGTTGAGAATAGCAAAGATACTTAGGTTGACAATAGACAGAAATACAGAAAACCTCATACTTTGATGAAGCTCTGAATTCTTGAGTCTTATTTTATAGTATAATAGGCTATACTCTAAATAAGAGAAAAAGGATGTTGTGAAGAAAACCTATAAACCCAAAGGATTGTTGAGGTTAAAGTCCTTGTAGAGAAGGGGTATCTGGGTGGCTCAGTTGGTTAAACATCTGACTCTTGATTTCAGCTCAGGTTATGATCTCACAATTCATGAGTTTGAGCCCTGCATGAGGCTGTGCACTGCCAGTGGGGAGCCTGCTTGGGATCTTCTCTCTCTCTCTCTCTCTCTCTCTCTCTCTCTCTCTCTCTCTCTCTCTCTCTCTCCCCCTACTCTGTCCCTACTCCTCTCACTCTCATTCTCTCTCACTAAAGTAAATAAAATAAACTTAAAAATAATAAAGACCTTGCGGAGAGGATATGTAAGTGTAGAAGACTCTGAAGATCAAGACAGTGTTCCAGTTGGAGATATGGACTTGAAAGGTCCAACATACAAATAGAAAATAAAATTACATTGTATGATTGAATACACAGTGGTAAGAGAAAAAAAATAGGGTAGAAATGTGAGATAATAGTTCTAAAACTTAGCTGCACTTTGGAATAAACTAAAAGTTTAAGAAATTATATTGAATCCTGAATTTCTCCCCCAGATATTCTTCTTGAATTACATAGGGTATATTCTGGGCAGTATGGCATCTGGAACCTCCACAGATGATTCACATATACAGCAAAATGGACTTCTGCTGCTCTAAAATACATTAAAACTTAAGGAAAAATAGAAGATGTGCTCACAAAGGAGACCAGGAAGTAATAGGGAATGTGGTAGAAGAAATCTAAGAGAATACAGTGTTTTGAAGTGATTTTGCATACAATAGACCCCAATAAATACATACTTATGTTTCAGTTCTGGATTTCACATGTTTTCACGTAGCTGGGTTTAAGAACACATTTTTCTCCTAAAGCAACTCACTAGATCAGAACCTCAGTACAATCATCTGTAAAATGTGGATAATATAACCCCCATTTCATTTCACCTCATCACTGTATGGATAATAAGATATTTGACAGCACCTTGCAAATAGCAGTGTGACACCATTCCCAAGTGAGGTATTTAGTCAAATTATATTCCATTCCTGACTTCCTGCCTTGCTAACTTTCATAGGAAAATATCATTTATGTTTAGGAAAAGTGACTCAGGAAAGAGAAATTTAGGGTGAATATAAATGACAGATAATTGTTTGAGTTCCTTTCCTTCCTAATGGCATAACTTCATCATGACTATGATTACTGTAACAGTTCTGTTAATCATGTTTCTGATGAAATTGGCAGTTAGTAACAATGAAAGACAGTCTTGTTAAAAACAGAAGGCTCCTCTCTCATTATTGAACTAGCAACAAAGAACTCAGAAATTTTGTCAGGTAATGGCAAGAGGAATCATGGTTCATACCTAGAAGATACTAGATACTGGTGGAAGTATATGATTTCCATTCTTTCCAGAGAGATTCCTGGTTTAGCCTTGGGGTAGAAGCATTAGAAGGCACACTTAATGAACTTCTTTAAAGTTCAAAGTGACAAAAAAATTTTTAAAGAAAAAAAATATACCATGGGGAATAAACCTGCCCAGAGAAAAGACTAAAAGGATGACTTAGCAGGTCATTTACATCTCTAATTTCTGTGACTCCATTGGAATTGGAAATAGCAGAGTGATCTTGAGCATTCTGTTAAAACACTTACTGGGAACAAATAATTAAATCCCAAGTGAATCAATAAGTGGATAGCCATTTAAATGCAGTAAAATAGGACTTGTATAATCATCTAAATATTAGATATCAAGGAAGAGAAGGCAATGCAGCTATAAGTATTTTTGGAGAACACATCTAGATTCCCATGGCTTGATCTTCCAAGCCAGACTTAAAATAAATCCTGAAAAGAAGTTAAAACAACTTACACCAGGCTAAACTCAAGAACTACATCATGTTAAAGCTAACATGGTAAAAGATACCACATTTTCATAAGTTGAGGAAAAATCTTTAATTTTAAAAAAGCTGATTGCACATAAGATAGGGGATGTAAAAATCAGGCATTAAAAAAGAAAATATTTTGTCACTTGGAAACTAAATCATTAAATGTATCATTCACATACTCGGAAAGTATATGATTCAAGTACATCAATTTAATATAAAAACCTTATGAAGTGGTTTGTTATTGGAATGTCTATCTTAATAGATTTATGTCTTTGCTCACTAATTTATCAATAATGTGTTATTAGATGTCCCTTTTACTGTTGTATATGTGAAAGTTAATTAAGGTTTTGCCTTTCAAGAACTTACATTTCTATAGGATAGAAACAAACATGCATTTAATTATAAAATACAGGATAGAAAGTAATGTAGATCACATAATAAATGAGTAAAATTATGTAGGAGGGAGAGGATGTTTGCAAATCTAACAAAGAATTCATCCATATCTACAATATATAAATAACTCTCAAACTCAGCAGAAAAACCACACAGTGAAATTATAAATTGGGCAAAAGTAATGAACAGATACTCCAGTAAAGGTGATATACAGATAGTAAATAAGGACAGGAAAAGATGTTCAACGTCATTAACATTAGGGAAATACAAACTAAAACCACTATGTGATATTACTTCATACCTATCAGAATGGCTAAAATAAAAATAACAGTAACAAAATACTGGGAAAACTTAACAACTCATTATTAGTGGTTAGAATGTAAAATGGTATAGCCCTTTGGGAAACAATTTATCAGTATCTTTCAAAACTAAACATACTTTTATTATATGACTCTGTAATCACACTCTTGTGCATCTATCCCAGAGATATAAAAATGTATATTCACACAAAAACCAACACACAAATGTTCATGCCAGCTTATTTGCAAACCTCAACCTGGAAATGACCTAAATATTCTTCCGTTCATAAATGGTTAAACAAAATATAATATATCCATATCATAGAATGTAAAATTCATCAATAAGGAGAAGTGAACTATTGCTACACACAATAACTAGAAGTCTCAAAGGAATTAAATTGAATGAAAAAAAAGCCAGTGCCAAAAGTTTACATACAATATGTTTCCATCTGTATAATATTCATTAAATGACAAAATTATTGAGATGGTGAATAGATTCATGGTTTCCAGGTGTTAGGAATGAGTAGGGAGGAAACTATGTAGATAAAAAGCAGTAGTAATATCAGGGAATCTTGTAATCGGTGATGAAACAGTGTTGTATCTTAACAGTGGTGATGGTTATATAAATCCACATATGTCATAAAATTGTATAATCTATTCAACAACAAAAAATGGGTGAGTGTAAAATGGGTAAAATCTGCATAAAATCTGCAGATTATACCAAATTTCTGCTTTTTGTATATTGTACTATAGTTTTTACAAGGTGTTACCATTTTGAGGGGAACTGGACATAAGGAACATGGGATTTTCCTCTATAGTTTTGTTTTGGTATTTATTTATTTATTTATTTATTTTTACTACTTCCTGTGAATCTGTATTTCAAAAATTTTTTTAAAAAGTAGTAAATGATATGGTATTCAGAGTAAAGAAACAAGAGGTAATTTCATGGAAAAAAAAAAGAAATGGAACTTTAGTAAGGATTTGGCTTGTTCAAAGTTGAGAGGGCTTCATGTTGGTAGAGGGACCTTAATAAAGACTATATGTAGATGGAAGTGTTTAAAACATGGAAGTCACGTGAAGTAATTCTTTTGGAATAAGTTTTGGGTCAATGAAGAAGTGAGAGATAAATGTTTTGGAATCTAGGTCAGGCTTAGACATTATGGAACTTCAAATGTTAGGATAAGAAGTATACCTTTAAGTTTGGAGCTGATAGTCATGGAAGGTTTGTGTGATGTTAAGTAAAATGATTAAAGCTATGCTAAATGGATTCAAGATAAAGTAAACATACAGAAGAATCTGTGAAGGCTGCTTCAGTAACATAGATGACAGATAATGAGGTTATGCTAAATCAAAATAGATTGGATGAAAATGAAATCTGTCATTTATAAGAATGATTGGCTATAGGGTGAATGAAAAAAGGGATTGAACTTGTGACTCTTGAGATGTGTCTGTAAGGAGAGAAGAGCACTGATGAGTATCAAAGCTGTTTATACTGTAAACCCAATTTACATGTGGTCTCCCAGAAATAGTTTTTTGAGGTTCATTTGGGAGAGGGAGTATTTACTAAACCAACATGTATATGCTGGTATGATCATCAGTGAAAGTGTTATTATTTCACAGATGACAAGAAAAAAAAAGAAAAGAAAGAACAAATGCATTTCTTTTAGCCTATGGTGTATAAATATATCACAGAGGAGTGAATATTTCACTCACTTTATGTTCATCTATGTTCTATTAGAACATTTATTAGAATTTTTTTTATCATCATCATCATCATCATTTGAGAGAGAGAGAGAATCCTTTTTTTAAAAAATTTTTTAATGTTTATTCAATTTTGAGAGAGAGAGAGACAGAGCGTGAGCAGGGAAGAGCAGAGGGAGAGGGAGACACAGACTCCAAAGCAGGCTTCAGACTCTGAGTTGTTGGTATAGAGCCTGACACGGGGCTCGAGCCCACAAGCCATGAGATCATGACCTGAGCTGAAGTCAGATGCTTAACCAACTGAGCCATCCATGTGCCCCGAATCTTAAGCAGCTCCATGTCCCATGCAGAGTCCTATGCAAGGTTCGATCTCACAGCCCTGAGATCATGATCTGTGCCAAAATCAAGAATCAGACGCTTAACTGACTGAACCATCCAGCTCCCCTAGAATTTCCTTGTTAATGATATAAACTTGAAATAAATATGTGTATCTTATCATATTTAAATATGAAATTGACAGACTTTGAAATTAGTCTGGATATATCATCAGAATGTGAACTCTGAAATACCATTTATGTCCCTATGTTATGAGTTACAGGGAGAGGAATAGTGCAGTTTTTGAGAGACCAATATTAATATGTTATTTACCTTTTGGTTTTTTAGATAACACACTCTACTTTCAAAATACTATAGAAAATAAATGCTAGTAAACTGAAGAATACTCTACCTACCTTCCTATTTCCTAAACAAGTACTGAACTTATTAAACTCAAACTCTTTCCTTCTCCTTATTACATATCAATAGGACATAACACTATGTATCACATATCTTTTAATTTTATTATATTTAAGGTAATTCATTCCTTTTCACCAAATCTTTATGTGTACATGCAGGCTTCTGCAGAGCACTGAAGATGATCTCTATGTTACATCCTGAAGCAGCTACTTGAAGAGAAATTATAAAAATCACAGCAAAACATAATCTTTTGTCACAATTGAAAGCACAGGTTGAAAGAGTGAAACTTTTCATGAAATCAATACTGTGTATGAAGTATATGGATAAACATCTGCTGTTTACACATATGTAATATATATATATATTTGTGGATGATACTTCCCCTTAAGGAAGCAGAATTTGCCACCCCAAAATATGCCTCTTTGACACAAATATTGTTTGGAGCTGATTTTTAAGAAATATCAGCCATAGAAAAGGTTTTGAAAATGAGTAGAAGTTGCCCTTTTGTAAGACATTTACATAGAAAGGAATTCTCTATTTGTGAGGGTGCCTCCCTCTTAGTACCAGGGAGAGAAGGATGATCAAATCTCTAGAAATTCTTATCAGTGGAGAAGGCAGGAATTTAACTGTATAACAGTAATACCTATGATTTATCTGATAACCTCCCACACATGGCTCTCACCCTCCTCAATATCGTTCTTTGGTCTTAAACCAGAGATAGTATTTAAAGTGGTGACTTGGACCATTTCAGGGAGTTACTCTGAAGTTTTGCTGGGTCTCTCTTATATATACAGGAGATATGCATGTTTTGATACTTCTGTTTGTTTTTCTCCTGTTGATTTAGCCTTTTCCACAGGATTAGGGTGGGTGGAGTAAATGAGAGATCTCAGCCAAAAATCTTGAAGAGCAGAGGAAAAGTTATTTTTCCTCCCATACAAATCAAACCTAAGATTTCCCATTTCATATGTAAGAGAAAAATGCCATTAATACAGATAAGTAAAATCCTTGAAAAGTTTTCAACCTCTGTTCTCATTTTAATTGTCTCTGAACAGTATGAGCTGGTAGAACAGGTGTTTTTCTTAATATTTTCTGTTTTGAGGCTTATTAATAAATAGCTTAACAAGCTAGAAGGAATTGTAACAAAATATTACTTACCAATGTCAGAGTTTTTAAAAATTTCAGAATGCTACCAAAAGAAAGCCATTTATGAACATTTTATTGCATATAAATTTAGAAACATGATTTTGATGACATGGATTTGAGTTGAGGAAATTTGTCATCTCTTTTTTTTTTTATTTACTAAGAATAGTGATATGTCAGACATATACTTTGAAACCACTTTGAAACTTCTTTGACTTACAAAGTTTCAAATATGAAGACAGGAGATTTGGTAGAAGAATTAAAGAAAAAAAAAACAGCTGAGAGAATTAAATTAGGACTTACAGAATGTAATGACTAGGCAGGTAAGTATAAGAGACCTAGAAATGCAAGATATACAGAGGGACCTGAGAAGAAAGTATAGATTCAGAAAAAAAAATTCTATAGATGTAGGCCCAATCGTGATGTTCTGGGTGTTTGAGTATGATATTTACATGAATATTTGCTTCAATATTTGCTTTTCTCAAATCATGACACTTATAATGTCATTAAAATTAATAATCTATAATATAATCCTGCAAAAATAATTAGAACATTGAAATGAGTATCCAGGTAACTCATATTTATTCAACTAAAAAAATTACCTTGTTTCTATTAAGGTTTTATTTCTTTTTTCAGTGTTTTGGGATAACTGTGTGCAATAATTCTGCAGACACTTTAAAGTAGATTCATTCTAAAGCAAATATTCATACAAGGACATTGGGTGTAAAGTAGTCTATCTCCAATGTTATCCAAGGAGGTACAAGTAAGAGAATAGTAAAGTTAGACAGAGAATGGAGAAAAGCCAAGAACATATATAAATGAGTAGATTATCACTATAAGCAACAGAGCTCAAACACATAGGGAGTCACATAAGAGACTATGTGGAACACACCTTCAAATTGCCCCCACAAAAGGATGGGTATGCTATTGTTGGGAAGGAAGAATTTCACTACCCTTCAAGTTCCTTCTAGCTGGACTAAGAGCTAAATTGTCCTGATACAGAGTAACAGAAGAAAATCAAATTTAATAACATATGTACAGGGAATCCACACAGATAAAAGACATTCCAAAGACAATCAGACCACATGCTGCTTATATGGGCTAAGGAGAGGTGTAGTATTCTAAGGATACAAAGGCAAGAAAGACCATTAGCAAGAAAGTGAAAGGAGATGTTTATAAAACAAAGGTTGTCCTATGATGTAGATAAGTTTTTAGGTAAAAGGGAAACTCTGTTAATAGTTATCTTCCTGATATTACCAGGCAGTTGAACATGATAGTTTCTTCTGAATATGCTGCTTTTTAATTGCTTTTAACACAAAATGATGTTAATGCCAACATGGCCCATCTTGGGGTGGTCTGCCCTTGGCTTTGTATTAGTGAAGGTTGTCCTTGGGCCATTGCCTCCTTCACCCTTCTAGATTCCACTTGGGCATAGCAAGCAATGCCCTGCAGTACATGAGAGAACCTTCCCCCAAATTCCTAACTAAGGAATGGAATAATTCAGGCATTCACTAGGAAGCTGCCAGCATTTCCAAACTGTGTACCTATAATGCTACCACAACTTCAGGTAATTCATATGGGCCACAAGGATATGAAAGAAGGCATCAACAGTATCTGGTACAATTGATGATTACACATTTAAAATCTAATATAGAATCACCAGGGGTTGAAAAATAGTATATTTACTTTCTTAAGATAAACTCTTGAGTTTAATAATGTAAAATCTGTGATAAACTGATAAATCCATGGATTTTTTTTTTCACATCATTGTGTAGGCAAACAGTTTATAGGGATCTGGATGTACATTAAATGTTGGTGTGACTGAGGTTTGAAGAACTTAGTTTCTCCTGGGAAGGTACAGAAGAAATACAATAAAAGCAATTTTTTTCTTACTTCTTTTCGAGTCATAAATGTCTAGCACATCATTTGCCAGGAATCAACTTTGTGCTAGAGAAATCTGCCTACTTTTACTGTTATTTAAAAATGTTTATTTATTTTGAGAGAGAGAGAGAGAGAGAGTGAGCAGGGGGAGGGGCAGAGACATAGAGAGAGAATCCAAACCCAGGCTCTACGCTCAGGGCCAATGCAGGGATCAATCTCAAAACCATGAGATCATCACCTGAGGGTAACTCAAGAGCCATCAAGGCACCTTGTCTACTTCTATTGTTGTCAAAAACAGACTTTGACGTCTATCCTCCAGAGCCAAAATATATAACATGAAAACAAGTTTAGGTATAAAGGGGAACAGTAGCTTTTTTCTTTGCCAGACAAAAGAGGCCAGAGGAAGGGATTGGGGATTTTATAGGGAAATACAGGATCTAGTTGGTTTCAACAGGAATTATATACATGTTGCCAGACTCTTTCCTTAGGTTTTCAGGATGGTACTGAGTTCCTGAAACAAAAGACTTAGGAAGGAGGGATGAAGGTTTGCATAAAAGAGGAAAAAAGTTACCCAGTTTAAAATTGATCCTCCATAAGCATTAATGCTGCCATTTTGATTTTTGTTCAACCGTATGGATTTTTTTAATTCTTTTTTTTACATTTATTTATTTTTGAGAAACAGAGAGATAATGCATGAGTGGGGGATGGGCAGAGAGAGAGGGAGACACAGAATCCAAAGCAGGCTCCAGACTTTGAGCTGTCAGCACAGAGCCCAACGTGGGGCTCAAGCCCAGAAACTATGAGATCATGACCTGAGGTGAAGTTGAATGCTCAACCAACTGAGCCATCCAGGTGACCCTCAACTTTATGCTTTTAAACAGTTTCATTACCATGGAAGTTAAGTACCTTAGTGTGTTGAATTTTCTTAAATGTAATGAAAAAAAAGTTTTATTACAAAAAACTGGTCAGAATTGTGTCCAATAAATAGAAATCAATATAACACTTGCACTATGCAAGAAGACATACAGAAGTAATATGTAAAACAAGTACATCTGTTATTCAGCGTGAACTTCAAAAATACTCATAATACTGTAGGAGCAGAAAAGTTTACCCTTCTTCCCTTTTAGGTTCTTTGGCCAGTCTAATAACTAAATCAATACGAGACAGGAAAACAGGAGTTAAAAACAGGTTTATTAACATATATACCATCTTGTATACCTGGGAGAGACCCAGGAAAACCTAGTAACTCTCCAAAATGGGCCAAGGTGTCACTTTAAATACTATCTTCAGCTAAAAACAAAAGAAAAGTGGGAGCGGGGAGTAAGTTATGAGAGGATGCCAGGAAAAACATAGTAACAAGGGTAAGGTGGCTATGTAGATTTAAACTGCTGTCTTCACCACTGATAAGAGTTTCTAGAGGTTTAATCATTATTCTTTCCCTGAACACAGTTAAGGAGGCACCCTCACCAATGGAGAGTTCCTTTATAAATGTAAATATGCTTTACAAAAGGGTAACTTTTGCTCCCTTTTCAAAACTTCCCCTGGGTCTACCTTTTCTTAAAACTAACAGTTTAAAATAATCCTCATGCCAAAGAAACATATTTTGGGGTGGCAAATTCTGCTCCTCTTCAACACTTTGTGCTTAAAATGAGAGAATGTCTGTGTTCACAACATTGCTAGGTACTCTTTAAACTATGGAATTACTATTTCTTTAAATTCAGTGAGAAGAGCTGAATGTTCATCAAGGCAAGTAGGAAACTTCATGCAAAATTTCTCAGTCATTTTAATGGAAATTCTGTATTTAACTCCCCTAGTTCTCAATAAGCACGTCTCTTAAGATGCTTTAATCTATTTAGTTGTTTTTGAAGTTTGATATTTCTTCTATGAAAATGGCTTTGCTATTGAGTTGTTTTTATTCAATTCTGAAGAAGTGAAGCATAGCCATTTTATTCTCATTTTAAAGAAATGCCTTTTAAAAATACATCAAAAAGGCAAATACCATTAATGAATAACACTAGAAATTTGAAAATCCAATAAAATGTAATAAGCAAGTTTCTTGCAAGTATCAGAATATGCATGTGTATGTCTGTATTATATATCTGTATCTGTATGCATCCTTCAATATTAACACATTTATCTTTTTGCAAAAACAAAATAATAATGAGTGTTTGGCAAAAGAGAATAGATTTTTAAAAGGAAATAATCAGAACAGGCTATGACCATTTTTTTTTCAAAACAAAAGGTACAAATTTTCTGATTTAAAAGATCTTTGATTACCAGTATTATGGTGGGAATGAAAAATGACACTGCCACATTGAAAAACAGAATGACAGCATCTTCTAAAGTTAAGCATTTATCTACTCCTAAGTATTCATTTAAGAGAAAGAAAAATATATGACTACACAAAGATGTGTATGTAAATGTTCATAGCAATTTTATTGAAAATAATCAAAACCCAGAAACCATCCAAATGCACATCAACTTGTGAATGTATAAACAAATTTTGTATCTCCATGTAATGGAATACTATTCAGTGCAAAGGAATAAACTACTGATAAGATATCAAATTGGTTGAATCTCAAGAGCAACATACTAAGTTATAGAAGCCAGATATGAAAAACTGTGTGCTTATATGAAATTCTAGGAAAATAAAACCTATGGTAACAGAACAGGGTGATTGAAATGTTCTAATTCATGAATAAAAGGCTACTTACATGATTTTATTCATTTGCCAAGTCATGTAGAATTATACACTTAAAACTGAAGAATTTTACTGAATATTTATTTCACCTCAAAGAAGTGACTGTGCACCAAAGCATATCAATGTGTAATTTCAGACCTCTAGGACAAAGAGAAAATACTAAAAGGCTTCTGGAAGGAAAAATCAAAACAAATCAAACAGAAGATATGCAAAAGATTAGTTTAACTGAAATTTAGAATTTTATGCAGGAATAGACTTCCGACATCAAATTTTGTAACTAAATGATTTACCAATAAAAAGATAGAATAAATTGTTTCCTGACTTGCAAAAAGCAAAAACAACATCAAATCAATTTTTCCGGTGCACCTTTTCCAAAAATATTCTGGCTGATGTCTTACAATAAGTGATAAACCAAGAACATACTTAAATTGCTATTGTAGCAAAAAAGGGATCAAATACTGGGATATAGAAGATGGATTTCAAGGAGTTGAAGTTATTGCATTTGGGTGATGGGCCTAGAAAGCAGCAAGTTCCAACTGCAGCATGAGCAACTCGAGTTCTGATATGATATTAATTAGAATTTTTCAAAGAAGCAGAAAGCAGTTTGTATAATCCATGTCAGAAAGATTTGAATAGATGGAGTTAGAGGCTAGCATATTTGTTTGGAGACATTAAGAAGTGATGGTCAGGAGGCATACCACTTAAGGGCTCAGCCTAAAAGGTGCTAAATGCAGAAATGTTCCTGCATAAGCATGAAGCCACTGATATTCTCAATTTAAGGAAGGTCTTGAACGTTCAGTTTGTCTGCAGAAAGTCTGTGGACACCATAGTGCTCCTTGCATAGGCCCAAGCATTTCACTATAAAAACTTCCTTGACTAACATCCTGTCCTTGCCTTTCCTTGTGCCTTTGAAATCTTACATGAGTACTTACTTGCTCATTCTAACCTGGAACCATATGAGTAAAAAAAAATATTGAGAAATGTAGGTCTTGGCCTGTCTTCTCAATTGTAGAATAGAGTTTTGAGGCATTTGTAGTGATATAGAGTTAACAGAACTGATGTCTTCCAGCAAAAAAAATAATTGACATCAGAAAAATTTTCTTTTATGCTAGAATTCGAAGTTACATTTGAAAGCTGATATCATTCAATGAATAAAAAATAAATGAAAACAAGAAATTAATGACTAACTCCAAGAAAAGCAAAACTTGTCCAAGAAATGAAAAAAATAATTGAATTTAATGTCACTTTGCAATATAAACCTTAAATTTTGACTTAACCAAAAATTTATTTTTAACTATACATGAACAATGGAAAAGAGAATATTATTTCTGTGTTAGTTGGGAGTGGCAGCAAAATGAAACCCTAAATTCTTTCATAATAAACACTAATAAATGATGTCTAACATTGGAAAAAAAATAATAAGACATAGAAACACTGCTGCAGTTTACCTGACATTTAGTGATCGACAGACTTGCTGCCTCCAAGATGGTATGGATCTCAGTCTTTGCGTATACCCCTTTGAGCACTGCATGACTCTTCCTTATATTATTCATAGGTTACTTAGAATTTGTTTTGCCAATCCTGCATTACCCTAATCCCAGTTACAGTTATTAATTCTTCATATTACATTCCTTGTTATTTGTTTCAATTACTCTGTGGTTTCTGTATCTTTTTTAGATCTTAATTGATATATCCATTAAGATTAGCTTCTTAAAATATCATAAAAGTATAAAGTGAAATGCCATTTTGAATAAAAATTAAAACTCGCATGGCATGATGTTTTTCTGCAATCCAGATGTTTAAGCAAGAACAATCTAAGTTTTAAAAGAATATTCTTAATTATAATTCAAATACATTTGAGAAGTATATGATGGGATGAGTGAACACACTAACATAATTATCTGTTTATTGTAGTACTGCCCAAAGTTGCATAATGAGACATAAATATGCATCATCACTTTTGCTCAGTACAGGGTAAAAGTAATAACAGCAATAATAATATAATAATAATATTCCTGGAGTCCTTTTTTAAAAAAGCGGACTAGGGGTGCCTGGGTGGCTTAGTCTGTTAAGCGTCTGACTTTCGCTTAGGTCATGATCTCGCAGTTTGTGGGTTCGAGCCCCGCGTCGGGCTCTGTGCTGACTGCCAGCTCGGAGCCTGGAGCCTGTTTCAGTCTGTGACTCCCTCTCTCTGACCTTCCCCTGCTCACGCTCTCTCTCTCTCTCCTAGCAATAAATAAAACATTAAAAAATAAATAAATAAAAAAGTGGACTAGTGGGGCACTTGGTGGTTCAGTCGGATAAGCATCTGACTCTTCATTTCTTCTCAGTCATGATCTCCTGATTTGTGATCAGGACTCATGTCAGATTCTGTGCTGATAGTGTGGAGACTGCTTGGAATTCTCTCTCTCCCTCTTTTTCTCTCTTCACCTCTGCTCCTCACACCTCTGCCCTCTCTCTCAAAATAAATAAGTAAATATTTAGAAAACAAACAAAAAAGGATACTGTGTTGTGTAAGTTTCCCCTTACAGTCTATAAAAGTTGGGAAAAACATAACCAGTACATATTTAAACTCTTTTTGAAACTATATTATTGCAACAAAATTTTCCATCATATTCCTACTTTGGAGATTTTACTGCGTAAAGGTAATAAGCTTGATATTCTTCCCTAGTGTACTCAAAGACTGTCCAGTTGATTGAATGAGCTAATTGTTTTTCTTCCTGTCTTTTGGCAATTCAAACGGTTGTCTCACCTTCATGGGTTTTCATACTTCTTATGGAGGAGAAGGAAAATTAGAAGACAGTAAAAATAAATATTGCAAACTTCAAAATTGTTTATGCCTACACTCACTTGTACAGAATTATAACTATGTCCTTATAGAAGTCTAAAAATAAAATAGCTTATAAATCACTAATACCCTAGTTAAAATAAGAAAAATGCTCTAAAACATGGTTTAAAATTTTGAAGTATGAAAATTTCCAATGAAATTTTTGTGCACAGGTATTAATGTTATTTGGAATGCAAAATGTTGGCCTTTGTCTCAAATTATATTTTATTTTTTATCTGATTTGTTAAAAGTAATATTTATCAAATTCAAATAAACTGATTATTCCATTAAAATTTGTAAGGTCTATGTAAATAAGTTTGCTATGCAAGTAAATTATAATGGTTTATATATAGGTAGTATAACAGAATTATGGAAGTGGAAAATTAAGCAACTAAAACTATCTAATACTACAATTGGTTAAATAGGTCAAAAAAGATAAATGGTTTTCTAGGCTTAATATAAATTAATGACAAGAAAGCACCATGATTCATTTTCTTATTATTCCAGTGCTCATTCCTTTATGCCACAATATCATGCATATATTCATTTATTGAATACATCTATTACGGGCTAAGTTATGTCCCTTCATAATTTATATGTTGAAGTCCTAATTCCCAGTACCTCAAATGTGACAGTGTTTATATGTAGAACCTGTAAGGAGGCAGTAAAGAAGGTAAAATGAGGTCATAGGTATGTGTCCCGATCCAATATGACTGAGGTCTTTATAGGATAAGGCAGTTAGGATACAGACATACATGCACATGAAGGAAAGAGCATGTGAGACAAAGTGTGACATTTGCAGTTCAAGGAGAGTGGCCTTAGAACAAACCAAACCTGCCAACACTTTAATTGTAGACATTGAGCTGCCAGTACTTTGAGAAAATAAATTTCCGTTGTTAAAGCCACCCCATTTGTGGTATTGTGTTATGGTGATCCTAGGAAATTATTGTAGTATCTTTATGCCAAATGTCATGCCAGATGCAAAAATACGAATAGTAATAAGGTGTCTTTAACTTTTAGAAACATATTTTAGTGTGAAAGAGAAGTATCAAATACATAATTACAGAATAATGCCAAAATAATAATATAATTTATGAAGAAATTATCATTATTCTTTAAGGCATGATTGTTAGAATGGTTACACATGAAAAATTCTGGAAACTAATTCTGGCAGTGACTACCTAAATAAACAGGAAAAACACAGTTGTTACCATATGATCAGAATTTATTAAGGACATGCTTCAAGACTATATATAGAAAAGAACCCCTATTATCTGGTCTGCTAATAATATCATTCTGTAATATCCCTGTTGAGAAGCAATGTATTGGCAAAGTAAAACATTAAATTTCAGTTGTTTATAATATACGTTTTACAGAATTCTTATATACAAACAGAAAAAAAATGTACATCACAATTCTCCAGTTTGACTTATAACCACAAAATGAGCACACATGTGTAACCTCCACCCACATCCAGATATAGGATATTGCTACAGTTAGGAAACTTTTAACATGCTACCCCCCAGTTTTTACACTTTCCAAAGTAACCATAATTCTGACTTCATAATATTAGTTTCATAGTTGAATCTTCCTAAATATAATTACAGTATGTATTCTTTTGTGCCTGATGTCTTTTGATTAGCAAAATACCTGTGAGATCCAGCTATAGCATCGCAAATATGGTAGTTCATTGGGTTTTCCACTGATACATAGCAGCAATTCTCAAGATAGTTTCCAGGGATACCCCAAATCCCCAGTATTCTTTTAGGAAGACAGGGAGGTTCAAATTATTTTCATAATATCACTAAAAATTATTTGTCTTTTCATTGAGTTTACAGTTACACTATTAATGCAAAAATAATAGTAGGTAAAACTGGTGGCATCAAGTCAGTGGCACCAAACTGCAGCAGTTGTCAATATATTCTTCAGAGCCACATTTAGAGGGAAGATATATGCAAATTTCACTCATGAGGCCCTTCAGAAATCTGCAAAAACATTAATAAAATTCCAGCCCTTGATTACATGTTATATTACATTGTATGTGACAAAACAAGTATGCATAAAGCATTTTGGTTCATATCAACATATGATTATTGTCTTGAGGAAACATGCAACTGTATTATTCTGAACATGCATTTGACATCGCTGACCCCTGAAGGGTCTTTAAGTTCTCAAAACGTTCCTAGACTAATTTCAAGATACGTAGTCCTAGAATAACTCCTAAAGATTAACGAACCAATAGGTAATGGTAAGAACCAATACGGCCAATAAAAGGATTTTTTAAAATGTTTTCTTGGAAGCCAGGAAAAGACAACAACAAAAACAAATTAAAGAACAGAGAGAGAAAATAAAAAGAACAGTAAAAACAAAAGGTGATAGATTTAAATCCAGTACCAACAGAAAGTAAGTTAATTATAAATGTGTTAAAGACTCCAAATAGAAGGCAGAGATTGGTACATTAAATAGAGAACTGAGAGTAAACTATATACTGTTTTAAAGAAAGCCACCTTAATTATAAACAGGTCAAAAGTTAAAGGAGCAGTTTTACTAAAATAAAACACACACACACCTTATTAAAGGATAGAAAAAATATATACCTTACAATCATTATTCAAAAACATCTGATTTAGCTATATTAATACCAAACAAATTAGATTTCATAATAAGGTATGTTAAATGGGAAAATCAAGGAAATTTTTTCGACAAAGAAATTCTTCATCAAGATGACATAATAATCTAAATGTGTATGTGTCTCATAACAAAGCTTTGATGTAATTGTAGCCAAAAACTGAAAATTGAAAGCAGTAAGAGATAAATCCACAATTTAAAATTGAGATTTCAAGAAACATCTGTTAGTAATTCAGAGAACATTTATAGAAAAAACAAATATGGATATAAAAGATCTGTATTAACCATTTCCCCCAATTGATATTTATAGAACATTCTACCCTAAAACAGAAGAGTATCCATTCTTTTCAAATGCAAGTAGCATATCCATCATGATATAACATATACTGTATTTTGTTGAATTTTAAAGGACTGAAATCATCTATAGTATATTCTCCAATCACTGTGGAATAAAGTTAGAAATTGGTAAATTGGACATTAATAAAGTCTTGGAAAGACTTGGAAATACTTGGAAAGTTTGCACCATGCTTCTAGGAGACATTTCTACTCTGAGAAGATGGAGTAGATCTACTCCTCCTCCAATTAAGTATAACTAAAACCTGGTACAGCATATATAAAACAAACATAAGAATGTTGTGAATGGTGAAAAGAAGGAAGCAGACCAGATAGGAAACTTAGAATCAAAGCACAGTATGATGATGAGTACCCTGGGCTTTGTTTTTGTTCAATGTATACCAACCTCAGAACTGAGTAAGTCAGCAAACTGGAAATGTCAAGGAGTATAGGCAAAATACTCCAACAAAAAAGTTTTCTCTCCCTAGCAAGACAGGAAACTTTACATAATTACCACCTACCTCAGCCAAATCCTGCATCAAACAGTAGCAACAATACCAACAGAAAAACAAAACAACAACAACACGAAAAAAAGTCTATGTCTCCATTCCCACCAAGCTTGAAACAACTGAGTGGAAAATGTTGACTTTCATCCTCACACGGATGTTGTAAGACACCACAAAATCATAATGTCAGGGAAGGCCAACTGTGGAGCTGAGACTTATAGTACCATCAACTGTTAACAAGTACTCCTATTCAGCAGTGTCAGTGAAAGTCACATGAAGAACATAAACTTCCAGCTCATCTGGTAATCATGAGGTGCCTATCTAGGCCAAAGTAGAATCAGAGGAGGCCACTGAAGAATTAGGAATTTCACCATCACCTTGTGGTAACAAAGCAACCTGCACCACGATGTCAGTGAAGTCTATGTGGGAAACCAGAGCTCACACTCCTTCCTAACAGTAACAAAGAACCCAGTCCCATTGAGTGTCAGTGGAGAATAGTGGGAAACTTGGACTTCTCTTTCTACTGGCAGTAATAAATTTTATTTACAATCTACCCTGTTGGAGGAGTGTCACAGAAAGCATGTTGAGGTTTAAACATGATAGGGGTGACTGGGTGACTCAGTCTGAGCCTCTGACTTTAGCTCAGGTCATGATCTCCCAGGTTGTGGGACCTAACCCCACTTGGGGCTTTCTGCTGTCAGCATGGATCCCACTTCAGATCCTCTATCCCTCTCTCTCTCACTCTGCTCTTCCCCCACTCTCTCTCTCAAAAATAATCAAACAAATAAATAAACATTATTTTTTAAAGTTTAAAAATGATAATAGTGTGTCAAATCATAATACAAAAATATCAAGCTTTCAATTATAAATTGCTCATTATATCAAAAACTAGGAAGATCCCTAACTTAGTGAAAAAGATGATACCAATAAATGTCAACACTAAGATTACAGAGATATACAACTTCTCTTAAAAATATTTAAAGCAGTCATGATAAAAATGCTTAATCAAGCAATTTCAAAAAGACTTGAAACAAATAATAAAAGGAGAATGCCCCAGTAAAAACATAAAACATCTCAGCAGACAAATAGAAAATATAAAGAAGAGCCAAATGGGAATTTTAGGGAAAATATTCAATTACCAAAGTAAAAACAAAAAAAAGTTCCGTGAATGAAAAGGTCAGTGAATGGGCTCAATAGTAGAGTGAAATGGTGAGAAAAATGAATTAGAACCTGAAGGTAAGGGGCACCTGGGTGGCTCAGTCTGTTAAGTGTTGGACTTCTGCTCAGGTCATGATCTCACCATTTGTGAGTTCAAGCCCTGCATTGGGCTCTGTGCTGACAGCTAGCTCAACCTGGAGCCTGCTTCAGATTCTGTGTCTCCCTCTCTGTCTGACCCTCCCCTGCTCACACTATCTCTCTCTCGCCCTCAGAAATAAGTAAAACATTAAAAATTAAAAAAAAAAAGAACCTGAAGGTAAGACAATAGAAATTATATAATCATTGTGAGACTACAGCAAAAAATCAAATTTTGTGTTATCAGAATCCTGGGAAAACAAGAGCACAGACTGAGGCAGAAAAATTACTTGAAGTGACAAAGATAAAAATTTCCCAAATTTGGCAATAGGCATAAATAGACTGATTTAAGAAGCTGAATAAATACCAAACCTAAAGATATTCATGCCATTGAGATAAATCATCATTTAATTTCTGAAATGACATCTTTGAGGAACGACAAAATGAGAGCAAGTTTCTTTCAGAAACAAAAGAGGCCAGGGAAGTGGCATACTATTTTTCAAGTCCTAGAAGAACTTGAAGTTCTTGCCAGTTCACAGTCCTATACCTAGTGAAAAAATTCTTCTGAAATAGAAGAGAAATCAAGGCATTCTCATCTAATTGAAAACTAAGAGAATGTGTCACCAGCAGACCTAATCTAAAAGAATGGCTAATGGAATTTCTCTAAGAAGCAATGAAATACAAAATGAAAGAAACATGTAATATTAAGAAGAAAGAAAAGAGTAAGAAAAAATATCCGCAAACACAAATACCTTTCTTCTCCTTATGAGTTCTTTAAATTATTATTGACATTGAATCAAAAACTATAATAAAGATTGATTTTGTTCTAAATGTATATGGGATAAATATTTAAGAACATTGTATTATAAAAAGGAGAGAGTAAAGATATAAATAGATATAAAATTTCTGTGCTTCACTTGAACTGGTAAAATGAGGACCCTGGTAGACTGTGGTAAATTTTGTATATATGTTGTCATGCCCAGAGCAACAATCAAAAAATTCCATATAGGAAAGTATATAAATACATGAACATATAGAAAATTAGAAATTGAATTTCTAAAAAAAATGTTAATAATCATGAAAGCAGAAAAAAGAAAAAAATGCAGGAGAGAATAAAAAAGTAAAATGATAGGTTGAAGACCAAGCTTATCAATAATTATGTAATTAAATTAAATTATGTAATAGAATTAAATTATGTAAGTGGTCTCAATTTACCAAATAAAAGATGGTTTGGCAGAGTGGATTTAAAAACTTAACCCAATTATTTGCTATTAACAAGAAATTTAACTAAAGTACAATGATACAGGCAGGTTCAAAATAAAGGATAGATAAAGTTATATATATCATATAAACTTGAATCGAAGAAAATAAGAGTGACTATTTAATTAGAAAAGTGGATTTCAGAGCAAAAAGAAGAAATTCCCAGAGACCGAGAGGGACACTATGGAGTGATAAAGGAGTAAATGTACCAAGAAGACATAGCATTCCTCAAAATGTATGCACCAAACACAAAAGCTGCAAAATATGTGAAGCAAAACTGATCAAACTGAAAAGAGAAACACATAAATGCACAGTTATAGTTGAAGATGTCAGCATTCCTCTCTGAACAATTTATAGAGCAACTAAACAGAATGTCAACAAGTACATAGAAAAACTCAACAATACCATCAAACAGCAGGATCCAATGACAATTTCTAGAACATGCTAGCTGACAACAAAATACACATTAATTTCAAGTGCCCACAGAACATGTAGACTTGTTCCTTAAAATGTTAAAGGCGTAGGAATCATACAGAGCATATTCTTCAGTCCACAGTGAAATCACACTAGAAATCAATAACAGAAAGGAAAATTTTGAAATACTTAGAAGCTAAAATGCACACATTTTATCCAATGTAAATTTTAAAAATACACTGAGATGATGGGGCCTCTGGGTGGCTCAGTCAGTTAAGTGTTCGACTCTTGATTTCAGCTCAGCTCATGATCTCAGGCTTTGTGAGATTGAGACCTTCCAGCTCTGTGCTGACAGCACAGAGCCAGCTTGGGATTCTCTCTTTCCCTCTCTTCCTGCACCCTCAATAAACAAATAAACTTAAAAAAATACATTGAGACGAATGAAAATGAAAAGGAAGCATACCGATATATGTGGTACACAGCTAAATCAGTGCTGAGAAGGAATAGCAACAAATGCAGGCAGAAAAAGTGAAAAACCTCAAATAAATCATGTACGCTCCCCATTCAAGAACACAAAAAAAGATGAATAAAATAAACCTAAGAAAAACAAAAGGAAGGAAACAGTATATATGACATCCGAAATCACTGAAATAGAAAATAGAAAAACTAAACATTGGAAATCAATCAATGAAACAAAGAATTCATTCTTTGGAAAGGTCAATAAAATTGACAAATATCTAGCAAGGCTGACAAAAAGAACAAAGAACCAATATCTGGAATGAAAATAGAATATCAAGACAGATCCTGCAAGCACATGTACACCAATGTTCATAGCAGCACTCTCCACAATAGCTAAAACATGGAAAGAGCCTAAGTGTCCATCAACAGATGAATGGATCAAGAAGATGTGGTTTATCTATACCATGGAATACTACATGGCAATGAGAAACAATGAAATCTGGCCATGTGTAGCAACATGGATGGACCTTGAGGGTGTTATGCTGAGCGAAATAAGTCAGGCAGAGAAGGACAAATATCATATGTGTGCACGTATAGGAGGATTAGAAGGAACTTAACAGAGGACCAAGGGGGAGAAGAAGGGCGGAAATGGTGGGGGAAAGGGAGAGAGGCAAACCATGAGAGACTCTTGAATGCTGACAAAAACTGAGGACTGATGGATGTCGGGGGGAGGGGGATGGGCATGGAGGAGGGCACTTGTGGGGAAGAGCACTGGGTGTTATGTGGAAACTAATTTGAAAATAAACTATTTGTAATAAATAAATAAATAAATAAATAAATAAATAAATAAATAAATAAATAAATAAAAGACAGATCCTGCAGATATTAGAAGGACAAAAAAGAGGGGCAGCTTGGTAGCTCACTTGGTTAAGCATTTGACTTCAACTCAGGTCATGATCTCACAGTGTTTGGGTTCGAGCTCTATATCAGGCTCTGTGCTGAGAGCTCAGAACCTGAAGCCTGCTTTGGATACTGTGTACCCTTCTCTCTCTGCCCCTTTCCTACTCACACTCTGTCTCTTTCTCTCTGAAAAATAAATAAAAGTTTTAAAAAATGAAAAGACTTTTCCACCAGTCACCCAAAATAATATAGTTTGAGTAGCCCTATAGCTATAAAGGAATTGGATTTGTAATTTAAAACTTTCCATGAAAGAAATCTCCAGGTCCAGATAGTTTCCGTGAAGAATTCTACTAGACATTTAAAGAATGAATACAAATTCTATACAACTCTTTCAGATATTTTAAGAGGAGGAAACACTTCTTAATTGATTTTAGAAGCTATTATGCTTTATACTTTATACTTTATACTTTATACTTTATACCCCACAAAGAAGTCCCCCTCATCCCTAGAGAATAATGTCATTTATGAATATAGACACAAAGATCTTTAACAAAATGTTAAAATATACAGTATGTAACAATTATATACCATGATATAATGGGGTTGTTCTAGGGATGCACGGCTGGTGCAGTAGTCACAAATTATTTAATGTCATCGTTAATAGGCCTGAAAGGAAAAATAATATGACTGTATCAGCCTATGCAGAAAAATTAAGTGAAAAATTTCAGCACTCATTTATGATAAAAACTCTAGATTAGTGTTATGTGGAAACTAATTTGACAATAAACTATTTGTAAAAAAAAAATAAAAAAAACCCTCTAGATTAGGAAAAGAAGTGAACTTCTTCAACTTGATAAAGAGTTTATACAAAAATCTTACAGTTACCATTATATTTAATGGTGAAAAATTGTCTAGTAAACCAGTCATTTCAGCAAAATCAGGAAAACTACAAAGTTGACCAGGAATATAGTAGTCATTGACCCTGCGTAGTTTTTCAGTTCCCTTCTACTCTGGGGTATAAAAATGCTGTAAACGACCTGCTTTATTTTGAGACTGTGAGACATGAGGCAAGGTTTTGAGACAGTGAATGTTTTACCTCGAGAGACTTTGAAGTGTCGTCCAAAAGAAATTGCTTCGATTAGGTGTGGTAGAAAGTTATATTCCTATTGTATCGTTACTGTAACAATTTACCAAAAACTTAGTGGTTTAAGACAACACAATTTCATCCTTTACAATTCTGAAGGTCTGAAATCCAAGATGAGTGTTAGTAGGCTAAAACTATATTGCTCCTGAAACCTCCAGGAGGAAATCTGCCCTTGCCTTTATCAGCTTTGGGAAGCTGCCTTCATGTGTGGGTTTATGGCCCATTCCCCCACATTTGAATCCAACAGTGTAAGAACTTCACATCTTTCTCACTGGTTCTAACCCTCGTGCTTCTCTCAATAGGACTCTTGTCATTATATGAACCCACTGGTTAATCCAGAATAATCTATTGCAAAATGCTTTATTTAATAATATATGCTAAGTAACTTTTGCCATGAAAAGTAACATTTTCACAGATTATAGGAATTGAGATATTTTTGAGGAAAGGCTTTATAACAGCTACCATAAAAATTGAAGTTGGAATAAATAAAGTATATACAAAAATTATCACATGGACCAATATTTATCATTGTTATTTACTTATTTATTTTTCCTCTTATCAAAAAGGAAGATAAATATTTTAGAAAAAAGAAACTACGTATTTCAGCATTTGTGAGAATACAGATTCTCTCATTCCTTAAGTATAGCAAAAACACAACACAACACAACACAACACAATACAACAAAATAACAACAAAAATTCTCCACAAATTTATTGTGCATTTTGCACCATGTCCCAGTCTTCTATACTATGACTAAAATGTAAAAATAACACGTTCTTTATCTTTCTCTTTCCTTTTCTTTCTCTCTCTTTCTCTTATCTCTCTCTCATCCTCTCTCCCCCTTTCCCACTCTGTCTCTTTCTCTGTCTCTCTGTCTCTGTCTCTGTCTCTCTCTCTCTCTCTCTCTCTCTCACACACACACATACACACAAGAAAAAAAGGACAAAGTTTAATCCTGATGGAGTTTAGGGTTGAAATTATGTTTCAAATTCACTAAGCATTACAAGTTTATGGAATAATGAGACCATTGGTATTTATCAAATTCTATCAGGGTAAAAGTATATGTAAGGGATCTACTTTGCTGAAAACTGACTAGACGATAAAGGGATACATGAATGAATAAAGTTTGATATTGTAGTGTAGCTAAATAAACAAGAAATCTTCTCAGTAAATATATTACCAGGTAAAAACAGCTTGGCAAAACAAGGAAACTTAAAATTTTCAGATGAAGGAGGGATTACTTCGTGGGAATAGTAATTGTGAAGATTATATATGATCAAGATTCTCTGATCACTTAAAGACATATGGGTCAGAGATTTACTAAAACCCCAGGTTCCATTTACATTTTCTTACATTTATTATGTATTTACAGTGTTTTGTAATAGAGGCATCACAAAAAATTTTCTCTCAACCTTGTTTGCTAAAGTTTTTGTGGAAAAAATACTTGGCAGTTATTTTTTTCTTTTTTTTTAAGTACAACAAACTTTTAATTTATAGGTAGCTATTTAATAACCATATGTTTTACAGAATAATATATTATTGTATTAATTTAAAATAAATACATAGAGTATACTGAACCCAAGTTCAATATAGGTTCTTTGGTCTGCTGACTCTACATTCAGCTGCTCTGTAGGTGAGTTTATGAGTCATTGCTTCATTCCTAGTTGTGCATCCAGTGTCTGTTGTTCCCTTTTGTTCTCACTAAAAACATCCCTGTTGAAGTACCAAGGTGCACAGCTCAAAATACACACTTTTTTACATTCTCTGACAGCAAAATTTCATCATGTTATGAAATTGTAGCTATTAATATGTAGGCAAAATTCTCCAAGAGGCTTCAGGGAGAGGTTTAGTGCCTCCCTGATAAAACAGTTCACAAATTCCTCCTGTTTGCCTTCTTCTGTCTACTTGCAATACAGATTGCTACCAGAAGGAGCATCTTGCAACTATAAGGAAACAGTAAGCACTTTGTTATGTTTTAGCCACTCATATTAGGTTTTTCATTACTTGCAGTAAATGTATTTTTTTTTATGTTTGTTTATTTTTGAGAGAGACATGAAGTGCTTAAGCAGTGGAGGGACAGAGAGAGAGAGATAGACAGACTGACAGACAGGCAGAATCTGAAGCATGATCCAGGCTCTGAGCTATCAGCACAGAGCCCAATGTGGGGCTCAGACTCATGAACTGCAAGATCATGATCTGAGCTGAAGTGGGATGCTTAGCCCACTGAGCCACACTGGCACCCTTGCAACAATTCTTATTTCAATTACACATTTGTTGTGTTTTAAGTTGCTAATTTTTTTTTTTTTTTGCAGGTTAAAAAATAAACCTAGTGCTGATCTACTCAATTCTTGAACTAGTAGTTCAGCACTTCTGTTGAGTTGGTTAAAAAACTCCTACTTGTTTTTTTCTATTCAGTTTCTATATTTAAAATTACTGAATCTTCTGAACTGCTGCTCTGGTTGTCCTTTAAGTATCTAGTTTTTAACTGAGGGCTAATGCCCTACCTGGATAATCTTGTGAAGGTACAGGAAAGTTTGGAGGACCATCCTTAATTAGGGTGTGCCATACCAGACACCATTTGTAGATTTTTCCTTCTTACAAGTTGGTCCTCAAGAAATGGACAAAAATAATGGAAGAATTTTCCTATGATATATATGTAACTCAAATTGTACTACTTTGAAGGACATGGAAAATTTTGAAGCATGGAAGAGGCATGGAGAAATCTATGAGTGCCCACTACACTCCTCATATCCTTCCTTTTTATGTTATACTGTGTCTGACATGGATTTAACTGAGACATTCTCACCTATTCTTTTTTTTTACTTTTTTTTAAATGTTTTATTTATTTCTAGGAGAGAGAAAGAGAGAGACAGTATGAGCAGGGGAGGGCCAGAGAGAGAGGGAGACACAGACTCTAAAATAGGCTCCAGGCTCTGAGCTGGCAGTCAGCACAGAGCCTGACGCAAGGCTCAAACCCACGAACCGCGAGATCATGACCTAAGTGAAAGTCGGACACTTAACCGACTAAGCCACCCAGGCGCCCCCATTCTCACCTATTCTTGAAGAGCATCACTTACACAAAGGGAGCTATGTGATTTATGAAATATTTTCATTTTATACCCTGAAAATTATTTAGCGTATATGATGTTCTCTAAATTTTGATGGAGAAGGTAGAGTTTGTGTAAGGCTAAAGTGTATTCCCCCAAATTCATGTACTGAAACTCTAACTCTTGGTATCTCGGAATGTGACAATATTTGGTTCCTTTATAGCACTGATTAAGTTAAAATGAAATGAAGCTAATTCATTTAAAATTAGAGCTATTGGGAAGGGCCTAAATCAGACAAATCCAGTCTGATGTGTGTCATCTTAAGAGGAGGAGACTTGGACATTCAAAGGACACCAGGTTTGCAAGCAAATAGCAAAAAGACCCTATGAGGACACACCAAGAAGGCAGCCATCTGTAAGCTGAGAAAAGAGGCATCAGGAGAAAACAGACATGCAAAAAAGATCTTGATCTTGGACTTCTGGTCTCTAGAACTGTGAAAAGCAAATTTCTGTTAAGACACCACATCCATCTGTGGTATTTTATTATGGCAACCCTAGAAAACTGATAGAGTTTTCTAAAATATTCCAAACATAAGGGCTTGCTCACTAGAAAATACAGGATGGGTTTTGCAGAGACTAGACATTAATATGTTTCCAAGATGATTTGATTAAGGCATCTTTCTGTCTCAGACACACAGATAGGTGGGAAACAATAGATTGCAGGCCTTGTCTTCCAAAAACCATGATACTGAAGCTCTATTTGGTATATATCCAAAGACATTACAATACATGTATGTTTGAGGGAATGTTTTGGTGTACGTTTTTTTATGGTGAGATTATTTGTAACACACTGTCAATCATTAGGCAAGTGTACAGTTAGTTTTGTGGGGTATTCACCATGGAACAATAGGGAACAATTAAAGCAGCAGACTAGATATGGATAAGGCAACAGGGATGGGCCTTCAAAACCTAATGTAAAGAAGCAAAACCAAATGATTAATTATTTTGAAATTGATTACACATTTCCATTCTGTAAATTACAAGTATTGAATATCAATGTTTGTTTTAAAAGAACATATACCAAAAAAATTGTTCCCATATTCAGCATTATAGAATGGCTTTCTGAATGGTATGTGGGAGAGGGGACTGCAAGTAGGGAATACAGAATAAAATGAATTTTAAAAAGCCCAAGAAATGTATGACATACACCTGTGGTAAAGATGTGCCATGAAATGAGGAGTATTATTAGTTCAATCCATTGCATCTGAATTCCAACTTTAAAAGCTTATTTTAATAATAAGATTTAAAGAGAAAAATCCTGAACCAAAAGCCTTGAATAAACCTTAGTCACAAATATAAAGACATATTTCATAGTTAATTCTAAAGGAAGTAACCTAAAAATATGTATGAGAAGAGACGATACAGTTTATTTGTGAGAGCTAATTACATAAAACAATAATGAAATCCAAGAAAATAACACTAAAGACTTCATTAGCAGCCATTCATAAAAATATGTATTAAACATGCCTTTTGTGGTTGAAATTCTCATAGGAATTGAAAGGAAGGGAACAAGAAGAAAGAGGAAGTTGCCTCAGATTTTAGACATCAAATCTAAAGGTTTTGGTGACCTACTTACTAATTACACAGGAATATAAGAGAAGTCAAAGATAACACTGAGGTAAAAAGAAGAAAAGCATTATAGGTATTATTGGTAAAAAGAAGGACTAAGCAATTCTCCCAGTTACCTATTTATTTATATACTTATTGGTTATCTTGCCCACAAGACTATACCTTGTAGGCAGAGATCTTGTTCTCAGTACCAAAGCATCCACTCCAGTGTCCATATGTTCTGGAAATGATTTACACTAAATAACTGAGCAGTATATTTAAGATGGAGAGAAATAGAGTACCGTTTTATTAAATAGCATGGAAATTCCCTATAAGCAAGTAGCACCACGGGGTATTAGAAGATCTAGAACTTCTTCCTAAAACCTTTGTTTCACTAACTCTTACATGTGACCTAAGGTACGTGGGAAGAATACGATGGACAGGCAGACCCTGTTCCTTATCATCTCTGGCTAGTAGAAGGCATGATTTTTGTTCTCTTGTTTTCTTCATACTAAAGAATAAAATAAATAAAATTAGACATTATTTTGTAATTTTAAAATTATTTTTACCTTTATACCCTTAACATGGTAGATTCAGATTGAAAGCTCTGTTAAATTCTAAATTATCTATTGAAACATTCCCAAAGGTATGCCAGTGATATGGAATGTATACAAATATATGAGTGCAGCCCTTTCACTTACTTGGAATTAAAGTTCTTTCACAAGCACTGTTCCTCCCTGTCTATTTAAGATTGACAGTTACATTTGTCTTTACTCATGCAGAGATGCCTGATAACTCACTTCTATCACACACTCCACAGTCATGAAGTTTTAACACAATAGATCAAATCTGTCTTGGGTTTTTTTCACTTCCCCTAAGATTGCTGCTTGGAGAAAACAGGGAGAAAATTGAGGGTAGCATTAATTCATAACATAAAATAAATTATTTTTGGATCATTATTCTGTAATAGGATTTTTTAAAAGCCTCTCAATTACAATGACACATTCAGCAATACACAGTTATATGGCTCTGGCCATTGCATGCTTTTTTTTGTTTTGTTTTGTTTTGTTTTTACCATGGCTATGGTTTCCTCTGGTATATGCCAAGTGCACACACAAACACACACATGCATATATTATATGACAACATGTCTGCTAGTTAGTGACTGGACACTGAAGTCAGGGGTCATTTTTGAATTAGAACTGAACACTATTATTCATTTACCTTCTAATCATGGGTAGGACACTTATCTATGGCTCATTTTATCTCAGCTATAGATATCAATACAGTATGTATAGAACTAAAATCTATTTAAAGATTAAAAGAATCTATATAAAGTGCTTAGTCAAGTTCCTGACATAGAGTAAGAACTAAATAAGTGTTTCCTAATAACACACATATGCATGTTTTGTTTGTGTGCATATATATGCATATACATGTGTGTATACATGCAGGTAGATACGTATATCTATGATATAATTGCATTTTATGGAACTTTGAATAGGACAAACTTGAATTGCACTTAGGTTAAAAGTGTAACATCTCCTTCCTTCTTTTTAACCACATGCATCAGCTTTCCTTTGTGAATTTTACTTGCAATATATGAAAGTGTAAAAATACCCATATATCATAAGCAAATAAAATATTTAGGTAAAAGATTGCTTTAGTCTCAGAAAAAATGCTTCAGGCTCCATTTGCCTTATAAGTAAGGGTTACCATATCATTCAAAGCAGTACAGCTTAAGAGTAAAATGTATGTGCTTTTAATAATCACTCAGGCAAACCAGAAAGAATTGTCACACTACTCAATGAGAAGTAAACATTGTATGTGTTCCAAGGACAAAGGCATTTTAAAAAGTGGTACCAACTTTTCTTGGTGAAATAATGTCATCAATTTATGCTACATATGCAGCTCAGGCTGAAATTGTATCTCAGACAGAATTGGCCATTTTTACTTTTCAGATTATTAGTATTAGTATTATACATAACGCTTTGCATCTCATGGTGAAAAACACTTGTTCTAAACTTTTAAGCTCTGCTCAGGTACAGCTGCCAGGATTTAGTGTGGATCGCATTGTTTGAGGCATTTGCTCAGCTGTCTGTTGAATCCCCTGAAACTAATGCTCAGTCTATATTAATGTCTCAGTCCCGGGAAACCTCAGCCTATTCTCTCCTATAATTAATCTTGCAGGTACTGCCTTGACATTATTGGTTCACCAACAGAGCAGAACTGCCTCAGCCATCAATAATAATTCAACGCATTAGGGTGAGGCCTATGTACAGACCACAGAGGTAGCCAGATCTGCACTATCTCCTGCATTTCTATCTAGTTGATGGGAAACTCTGCAATTGAAACTAGTTGTTTTGGTGGCTCGATAATTTGTAATAGAGGGGTCTTGGTGTTACTAATTGTTTTGCTTTATGCTTTTCTCCAAATGTAGCCACTGCTTGGCACAATGGGAATGATTGTCTGTTTACTGAATCTTAATATTGAGGCTGTTACAAATTGTCTTTCACAGATGGTGGGAGCTTTTCAGATCGAGAGAGGCAGGGAATTTATTACTCAATATTTCTGTATTACTGATTGGGACGTGAGGAGCATAGACAATCTGTCCTACTGCAGGGTTTGCCGCATGGTTTTTTTTCCCTCTGCAAAATTATGGCTGGCTCTAGACGTTTTTCTCATTTTGTATAGATAGCAGCTGTGTAATTTCAAGCAGAATGTTTGCTTTGATCCCCCTTCCTTTAATTGAAATCCACAATTATGAGATTTGTTTCTTTTATGTTTGCGAGTTTATTGGTTTAATCTACAAAATGTGCTGTCTTGCTGTCTTACACAGTTAAAGGCTACAGCACAGTTGGGACTTAAATGACAAACATTGGAAGGAGGGGCTTTCTTTTTTCTTTATTGGTTGGCTGTGGAAGGAAACCAATAGATACCTCTCCCCTCAGATAGCAGGCTGTGACAACCGCATAAGCTCATTCTGGAGAATTTGAAGCTACGGCTCTTGTGTGTGGGTGTGTGTGCATATGTACACATACATATGAATGATTAAGCTCATTTCTAAAAATGTGTGTGTGTGTGTATGTGTGTGTGTGTGTGTGTGTGTTTGTGTTTAGAACAGAAGGGTAGCCAATTGACATAGGACTATTTCTTTGATTAGAGTAACTAGCACCATTTACAAAAAGTCAGCCTTAGCACATTTTAGGGGAAAGAAAGCAAAGGGTTATAAAGTAGATAGATAGAAAAACAAGATTGCTTGGGCTCCTAGAGTGTTTCACAACAAATAAGTTCATTGATTACACATCAATATGCTCTACCACTGGATAGGATGGTTTTCTTAAAAATGGAAAATTTCTAGACACTTAGAGTTATTTTTGATAAAAATAAATGAAAAAAAATTCAAGTAGAGAAGTATAAGATTCTATTGCCAAGTTTACATTCTTCCATTCATAATCTGTCATAAACCATAACTTTGTTTATTTAACAGCAACTTTTGTTACTATTTTATATGTTATATTTTTTCTGGTGCAGTATGGTGAATTTTAATTTAGAAATCTTGTCTGTGTCTATAGAAAGACAATCTTATAGAAAATGGTATTAGGTCAATTAGTTTGTAGGTGAATTGAACTTTCTGTGCAACACCCTCATCCCACTTCAACTAATTGAATTCATTAACAGTCTTGATATCATTTGGGCATTTCTTTTAAATCCTCACTAATTAGTTCACTTTGACTTCATAAAATCAGAATTTTTCACACAACTCTTCCATTTGTTAGTGTGTCTTTGCAGGGGGCAAGGGAAACAAGTAATCATATTCATTTTTGCAAACTAGAACTGTACATTATGAACTATGTCTGCAATTCACTGTATTGTCTCCTGGTTATTACATGTTGTGGCCTAAAATCATTCAATTGTAGTATATATTCTTTAAATATTATCTGTGTGGGCTGTGTGTTTTGAATTCAGAAGATACTTTGGTATTTCCTATATCCCATAGTAATAGTTGTATCATAGGAAGAAAAAAATAAGCCATTTAATAGACTACTGCAAAGTCCTGATATCTTCTATTAGAATAACTTCTTGGTGTTCTCTTTCTATTAATAGTTATAATTTAATTAGCTTTCCAAACTTCCAGGAATTTATAACAAAAGACTTGGTAATTTTAGATATTTGCATTTTACACATAAAAAAGTTAAATTAATGAATCTTATGTTATTTGCTCAAGAACATCTAGAAAACTAAGGAAAAGGAACAGAATTCAAATCTGTATCTTTCTGCCAAGAGTGTGTTATCTCTCACATGGCCCTACCTGTTTACCCTGGGTTATGTAATGACATAAGAAACTAATGCCAGGCTTTGTATTATGTGATGTAGGTTTAGAAAATTTAAGAACATGACTAGCCTGAAAATGCAGGGGGGAGGTGGATGGGAGAAAGAAAAATAGTCAAATCTGGAAACAGAAAGGAGGAAACGCAAAAGGGGAGTAGAAGGTAAAGAAAACTCCAAGTAAACTACCTCACTTACCATGTTTTTATGGGCAAATTCAGCCCATGTTTGAAAAGAAATATCCTTATGGATAAAGTGTTAGTTTTTTGGGGTCATGCTCATATTTTTCATTTCCTACATGCAAGTTGGATTTCATTTATGAGGTGTTACATCAACTCTTATGAAGAAAATGCACTGAATTTGTATAAAGAGGTTTATAAGGTAACATTGCTTCATATCTGGCTTTATTCACACCAGAAGGAAATATTCTCTCTTGTAGCTTTTAATAGTGGCTGGTAGAGTAAGAAACTTCTATTCACTCCCCCAGTGAGTATAGTAAGGAATATAACTTCATATGTCTGCTCTCTCCCTTTCTTCTCTCTCAGGAAACAATGAATTATCAGATTGGTGAGATTGAAATAAAAAAAATTCCAAATAGGTGTCTCAACCACTGCCTCTTTGGGGACAGTCTTTTCAGTTCTTTTTAGTTCTGTTTCTCAATGTAGTGAGTATACCATACCGGCTCTAGCCCCTACCATATGGAGTTCCTTGGATGTGGATCTGTTTATTTCCGAAAATAAAGTGTGGTTAATATGGCCACATTTCATGTTGTATTGCTTGATTCACCTTTGCTGGTAATAAAGCCATTCATGTTTATGACATCTATCTATTTGGTCAGAAGTATAACTTAACTCTTGTCACCCCAAAGCATACAAAGACGTATTGATCTATCTCGGTTTTTATTAGCTGCAGCATATTTTTCCAAGTGAACTCTTTATAGGCATCCTGGTTGTTTCCAGTGTGTTCTAAGTTAGAAATATGATGCTAAACAAGTAATATTATAATAAACCTCCTTGTTTATAATTTGGCATGTGTGTACAAATATATTTCAGGTTGAATTTTGAGATTAACAGTTGAGTCAAACCATATGTACACTTTAAATTTTGCTCCATATTACCACACGCCCTTGCTCAAGAGTTACACAAATCTCTAATTCTACAAAAAAAGAGTGCTTATTGCTCCACATCCTCACCAAACCTTGATTTTATAAAAGGTTTTAAAATTTTTCAGTGTGACAGACTATCTCCTATAACCTTTTGCCACCTTCCTCCTCCTCCTCCTCCTCCTCTTCGTCTTCTTCATTTATTTTGGAACACATTTTTTTCTTTGATTCTGAAATTTCTTATTTTAATCTATTGTTTTTTTCCTTGATAGATTCTCATCTTATAAAATTATTATTTTCATTTTGTTTTTCTATAGAACTATTCTTGGGGGCATTTTGTATTTTTCTTTCATTATATTTTATAGAATGAATTCTTAATCTGTTGCTTGCATGTTCTTTTATTGACTTGTCTTCTTACTGTAAAATGATTTTATATTTGCCATGATTTGCAGGCCTGTCGGGCTAAAGATAGACTATTTCACTTTAATGTATTGTGAACAACTTTGTCCTTGTTTTTCACATTTGCGCTACAGCTTAAAGACTGGGTTTTGAAATGTGTCCACTTTTTCTCTAACCTGAGTGTGTAGGGAATAGGCAGATGATCTCAGCTGGTTAAAGGCCCTGGACTCTTGTTCCCACTTCTGAAATTTCATTAAAGCTCCAACATCAGAGTTTGCTTCCTCTTCCCAGAAGGAAGTTTTATTTCCCAGGAGAGATAGCCTTGCTTTTGAATCATTTCCCTAATTTAGCATGAAGCCACTAAGGTTTTGCCTGTATGAACAAGCCATTTTGGATGTTTCCATATCATCGTTTTGCTGGTGTCTTCCTGGCATTTTCTACCTCTCTTCCCCACTCCAAGTCTTAGTGGAAAATAAGGATTTGGTTGAAGAGTGGTATGATGTGTTATCTTGTGTGCCAGAGAGCTGTGCATCCAAAGTTTTAGGTAGTTTCTTTTTTCTCTTCATTATGCTAGAGACATAGGTTCTAGAGGTATTTATGATGGTGTCTCATTCCCTCTCTGCCTTCTTTCCAGCTAGAGACTTAAAAATGATAAGCTGTAACTACTTTCCTATTTGTGATAGGAAATGAAAGTTAATATTTCATGGAAATTATCAGGTGTCTGTCAGGCTGCCTACATAAACCCTCATATTATCTGTCTTTAAATAGAGGTATTCATGAGATGTTTTATGCATTTTGTTTTACAAAACAAAGATAAATGCCACATGCTCTCTGAACAGCACATCCCCATCACTATTTCTAAAATAGCCTGAGTATGAGAATTAAAGACTTGATTGGATACTGGCTTAATTAGAAGCATATTTTTTATGTTTCTTTAAAAAAAAAAACTATTGTTTTGCATCTCCTAGTAGTCATTAAGTCACTCATTCTCTCTCATCTCTGCTTTCCACTAAAGTTCATCCTCTAACAGAATTGGGCATGCCCTTGTTTAAGTATATTGAAAACAAAAATCAAAATGAAACCCACAAAGACAGCTATCACAATTAGTCAGAACTGGCTTCTAATCATGCTTTGTCATCTGCTTATTGTCTGAAAGGGAGCAGATTACTTAACAATTCTGAGAAATGTTTTAACAGTTAAAAAGGCATAAATATGTGTACTTCACAGATATTTTGTGATGAATAAATGAGATATTTTATCAAGGTAATTATAAAAACTTGAACAAGAACCACACTTTCCCATATTTTCCACTTCTCTAAGCCAATTAACTTTTCTCAACTCTATTTCATTTTACATAAATGTTACTTTCTCTTTTTACAAACATTTGCACATGTACCATGTAGTCTGAAATGTAGAATACCCTTTAATGTTCATAACTTTATTTTCTTTAAGAATTATAAGAGGTAAATTCTTTGCTTTTATTTTTATAATTTAGTTGTTATGAATGAAATTTTATTTAGCTGGAAATGAATTTTGCTCTATACACCTATGAGAAAGTATCTACAATTTAGTACAAAGCTATTTGGTAGAAGGGAGAACTGCTCTGCCAAGTATTTAAAAGAACAGATATTAAGGTTGCAGACATTAATGGAAACTGGAATTATCTGGGGCCTCAAGCATTTGATATCCAAGCAAATGTCACTTTAAGTTATGCTTCTTAATTCTCTGAGAATGTTGCCAGGAGGGGCTAATGTTTTATAGCAGATGTTAAAACTTTATAATTTTATTTCCCCAAGCTGATTTGCTTGTTATACATTTTAATTGAATCCATCTTACACTTATATATTTGCTTCCACCAAGAGGTAACATTGGAAATTAGAATTTTCACTGTAATTTTTCTCCTTAATATTTCAGTTTTGTTTAATTTACCTGAAATTGCTTTAGAAGGCAAATTTAACTTCTTAATTATTTTTATGTACTTTTTGTTTGTTATCCTTGTCCTACCTTTCAAAAATTCTCAAAGTAGTTTAAAAGTGGTACCATAAGGATTTAACACAAAAATAATTGTAAGTTTCTTATAATTAAAAACAAATTTTTTGAATGCTGAGTTAGATGAGTTTCTTATTTTAGACTTTTTCCCCTAAGGAAATAATGCATTACTTATATTACCAATAGGTTTCTCTACCATGAAAAAGTGATACTATATCTTACAAAGTTCCAAGGAATATTTGTGGAAAATCTGGTTATAGATAACATTAGACCATTTTATGCTTTTAGTTTTGTTATTCCTCAAAAACGAAAAAAAAAAAACCTTTGTAGGATGTAGTTACTTAAAACACACATACAATCTTGCACACATTTCTGAGTGGTATTTGCCTTTAATATGAAAATTTAAGCCATTTACATTTATTGTTATGAGAGATGTTTGGTTTTGATTCTCTTAACTTTTTTTATACTTTCTTCTTGTAGTCTTCCTTTTGCTTTTATCATTTTGTTATGTCTTTTCTTTTATGTTGTTCACTCATTTTACTATTTATATCATTTTATTAACTATTCTTAATATATGCAAAAATATGATTTTGGACAAAGAACTTAGTGCTACTTTCCTATGTTTCTCCTTACTTTTCAGTGTTCTATTATACTTTAGATTTTATAACTGTATAATTGTATTAATTTTTTATATAACATGGTTTGTATTTCATGACTCATGCATTGTATAATATTTCTATGTTAATTTTACCATTTATAAAAAGCCACTCATATCCTTTTTGCTTTCCCATTTATTTACCAAGGAGCAAGTTATTTTGCATATATTTTACTATTGGAATATTTCTAGTTAGAACCATAAGTAAATTTATTTTATATTGCCAGTTTTGATCTCTCTGACAGAATTACAAATTTTAATTCTCCTACAAGATTTGTTATATTTCTTGAAATTATTTCTGATGTCATTCACACCCCTTTCCCATTCATTCTTACGTCCATTCTCCTCTCATTGTATTTTCTTCTCCAAGTTTTTTTGAGGCCACATTTCCCACATTATTAAACCATTTCCTAAAATGTTTTGATAATATATTTTCAAAACTTTTTTCTCACCAAGTAATAAAAATTCATCTAATTATTTTGTTATCAGCACTAACCATTTTGTGTCTGAGCTTATCTTTATGGCTAATATCATTTTACTATTTCTATTTGCATTCCCTGCAGTTACAACTTGTTATACTCACAGGTTATATTTTATAATAAACAGGATGGAAGGTTAGTATATTCCCCTTTTTTCTGAATGGATTATGAATATGGAGACCCAGAGATGAGAGAAAGCTTTGCTTATTTAAATGTTTCTCATACTTTCTTTTGAGCTCTTGCATGTTGCCAAGTGCAAAGTAGAGGATCAAAAAATAATTTCAAATAAAATCTCTAATAACCTGAGGGAAGTTATTCAGTGGGACTATGGGAGGCAAGATATCAAGTAGAGGAAGATAGAACAAATGGACCAAATATTAAGATAAAATAAAATAATAAAATTCATTTTAAGATAAGGTTAATTGGAAGAGTAACATAACCATATTAATGTTTTATACAAATTGCTATGATTCCAAATTGACAGTACTGGAGAAAGCTAATCAGTTAGGAGCTAAGAATAATTCAGCATAGAATTCATAAAGGAGCAGACATAAAGTTTAACAACCATTTAGAATATACGGTTGTTAGTACTTACCGAATTGCGTGTGTTGTTACATGTGCATGGATGTGATGAAGGAGAAAAGAACAAAGAGAATATTCATGTTTCATGACATGGCTGTTTTCTAATAGGGAATTTGGAATGCATCTTCTTTTTTTTTTTTAATTTTTTTTTAATGTTTTATTTATTTTTGAGAGAGAGAGAGAGACAGCGAGAGCAGGGGAGGGTCAGAGAGAGAGGGAGACACAGACTCTGAAACAAGCTCCAGGCTCTGAGCTGGCAGTCAGCACAGAGCCAGACGCGGGGCTCGAACCCTCGCTCGAACCGCGAGATCATGACCCAAGCGAAAGCCGAACGCCCAACCGACTAAGCCACCCAGGCGCCCCTGGAATGCATCTTCTATTGTCATTGATACTTCCTGGTAATCATAATAAGTGACATATAGGTGAAACTAGAATCTCCAAGATATAATAGCATTAAAATTTTTCATGACTTTAACCCAGCATATGTTAGTATATTACTTGGAAATCCAAGATGAATTATGTGAATTAAAGGTACTTTTATGTTGAATCTATACACTCACTATTCATTATCCCATTCTGAGAGTAGTGCTTCTCAAATAAATATTGACATTTTATATAAAAATAATGTTAAATGAAATAAACTAACTTTAAATTATTGACAAAAAATAGCTTTATAAATCCTTTTAAAATTTTCTGAATTTTTACCTATTTCTGGGTTTTAAAAATGTTTTATAGGAAATTTGAAGGAGCTGTCTCAGTAAGTTTTAGCCATAAATTAAAACACTGTCATTACACAACTAATATCTAGTTGTGTGATATTGTTCCCTTTATTCAAGTCATTTAAAAACTGACGTGATTCATTCTTCTGTTACTTGCTGTGTACTCTTGACTATTTTATTTCCATTAGATAATTACCTTATTTAGGTATACAAGAATAATATGGCTCTTTGGCACAGCATTCTTATGTTACTGAGTTTAGGATTATAGTTAACAAAGGTTTCTCAGATACAACTCTACAAAAGAGAATGACATGTGAAAGTGTTCTTCTCTTTCATAATTTTAATTATTATCTGATTGGGTTACTTTGGACCAGTCTTTTTAGTCCTCAGTCTTTATTCTTCTCATTAAAAAAAAGAACATAAGTAGTAATGGCCACCAAAGCTAATATTCAAAGATATCAATATGAAAGTCAACTTATTTTTCTTATGGATAAAAAAACAGTGCCCATAGTCCCAAGTTCTGTCATTTTCCAGAACACATTAAATAATATCAGCACTGAGTCAATTGGATTTATAAATTATTCCCTCTTTAAACTGAAAGTACATAGAAGAAAATTAAGCACACTTGTTGTCTTATGAATATACGAAAGATTACCCCAGGAATTCATGATGCTTATCTAAACTATTCCAACCTTTCATTTGGCCCATTTGTGAAATATCTGAGCTCTACAATCAATGACAAGTGTCTCATTTTCTTTCTTGTCTCCTTTAATTCCTCTGTTTTATTTAATATCTCTTTAGCAGATATTGAAATATGACAGGATACTTAAGAAATAATGAAGCAATCATATTTGAAATCAAATATAATAGCTTTCCTCAGCTCATATCCAGATGATCAGAAACCTCAGGGAAATTTTTATATTTTTAATCAGTTCTTTAGTGTTAAAATTTGTAAGTTAAATTCATCTAAGCATACTATCATTTGTAGAAATGTAAGTCATTATTTTCCAACAATGGATTTCACCCAAAGTCCCTATTCAGGTAAATATTTAAATATTCGAAATATATATCCCCCAAACTATCTTCTGAAAAGCTCAGTGTCTGATATTGAACAGAATAAGGCACACAAGACATAATAATGTGTAATAAAAGATATCTAAAATTTCATCAATTAAATAAATTAAATTGTATTGAACGACTCCTAATTTATAGGCATTGGGATTAAAAAAGCTAGTGATATAACATTAATATTACCAATTAATTAGTCAATCCATCAAGAATATAATCCTAATTTTATAATAAGTGCCAACATAACTGTAAAGAAAAAATAGAGAGAATTAAAAGATATCCATACAAGCACAAAGGAATTTTGACACATCTGTCTTAATGGTTGAGAGAATAAACAGACAATAAGTAGTATAAAAAATCTGAGCATAATTTAATAATTAGACTATAGACATAAATAGAACACTGCATCTTTCTCCTACTATTAGACATTTACAGAAGAGATATATAGTGAGCCACAAAGGAAGCCTCAATAAAAGATTAAAATGATTTAGAAAATTTTCTGACTGCACTAAAATTAAATTAGAATATAATACTAAAAGAAAAAATATGCCAAATATTTGGAAGTAGCAGTAACATTTGACATAACCCATGAATCAGTGAAAAATAATTTTAACAGAAGTAGAAAACATTCAATTGGATGATAATAAAAATAAAACATAACAGAAGTGTGGAATGCAACAAAAGTCATCAGGGAAGGAAATTTACAGCATTAAAATGATGTATACAAAAAATATTGAAAACCATTTACTATTCATCTTTAGAAGTTGGGAGTAACAAAATTAGAATGGAAATTGATGAAATTATTAAATAGGTTATTATCCAAAAAATTATTAAAACAAATTTGTACTAGAGAAAACAGAGATAAGGTGAAAAGGATATTAAAATACTAAATAATCTCTACTAAGAGAGATTTTATGTATTTAGTATATCTGCTATTACATGTCTGACACAGTATACATTATATATTCTATATTATTAATATATATGTTAGAGTTCACCTGAGCTGGAAGAGTTAGGACTGAACTGCCAGGTGTTGGAATTAGCCAATTAAAACAATAGCCAAAATAAATAAAAGTGGCGAGAGTTGGCATCCTATCCTTTTCCTGAAATTAGAACAAAAGCTTTCTGCATATCACCATTGAGTATGATGTTAGTTTTGGTCATGTCAGATGTTGTTTACATTGAGTGTTTTTCCTCTTTGCTCAGTTTATTGAGAGTTCTTGTTATAAAAGTTGAATTTTGTCAAATGTTGTTCTGCATGTATTTAGATGATTCCTTTATTTTCTTAATGTGGTATATAACACTGATTGATTTTTGGATGTTGAACCGTCCTTTCATCCCTGGAATAAACCCCACTTGATCATGGTATATGATCCTTTTAATGTATTTCTGGATTCAGCTTGCTAATATTTTGTTGAAGAATTTTTCATCTATGTTCAACAGGAATATTGGTATATGTTTTGCTCTTTTGGTAATGTCTTTATCTGGCTTTGGTATCGAGATAACACTGCCCTTGTAAAATGAGTGAAGTATTGGGGTACTTGGCTTGCTCAGTTGGTCCATTATTTGACTATTGATCTCAGAGTTCTGAATTTGAGCCTCATATTGGGTTTAGAGATTACTTTTAAAAAAACATTGTTCTCTCTTCTATTTTTTACAATACTTTGAGAAGGATTGATAGGTATTAAGTCTTTAAATGTTTGGTAATCACTAGTAAAGCCTCTGTTCCTGGGATTTTGTTTGTTGGGAGGTCACTGATTATTGAGGCAAGCTTCTTACTTGTAATTGGTCTGTTCAGGCTTCCTATTTTTTCATGATTCAGTCTTGGTAAGTTGTATGTTTCCAGTAACTTACTTATTTCTTCTAGGTTGTCCAATTTGTTGTTATATAATTGTTTACAGTAGTCTCAAGATCCTTTGTATTTCTATGGTATCAGTTGCAATGCCTTCTCTTTCATTTATAATTTTATTTATTTGAATCTTCTCTGTTTTTTTTTCCCTTGGTGATTCTAGCAAATGCTTTGTGTAGTTTGTTCATAGGTTCAAAAAACCAGCTTTTAGATTCAATGATATTTTTTATATTTTGACTTTAATCTTTGTTTTTTTCTTCTTTCTGCAAATTTTAGGTTTAGCTTATTCTTCTTTTTCTAATTACACAGGTTATAAAGTTAAGTTGTTTGAGATTTTTTTCTTAATGTAGGTGTTTATCTAAAACATTCCCTCATAGAACTTCTTTTAATGCATTCCATAAGTTTTGGTATATTGCCTTTCCATTTTCACTTGTCTCAAAATATCTTCTGACTTTTCTTCTGGTTTGTTCTTTGAGCCATTGTTTGTTCAGGAACATGTTTTTAACCTCAATGTACTTGTGAATTTTCCAGCTTTCTTCTTGTAATTGATTTCTAGTTTAATACCATTGTGGTTAGAAAAGACGCTTGATTTGACTTCAATCTTCTCAATATTAAGATTTGTTTGTCACCCAATATATGATCTATCCTGGGAATATGTAGGTGTGAAAAAGAACAAACAAAAAAAGGCATCCAAAGCAGAAAAGAATTGTCTCTATTTGCAGATGACATGATATTATATATAAAACAATTCCAAAGAGTCACTAAAAGACTGTTAAACTAATGAACAGTTACAATAAATTTTCAGAATTCAAAACCAATATACAAAAATCAGTTGCATTTCTATACACAATGAACTATCAGAAAGAGAAATTAAGAAAATGATCCTACTTATAATAGCATCAAAAGAATAAAATTCTTAGGAATAAATTTAACCAAAGAGATAAAAGTCCTATACATTGGAAATGATAAGACCTTGATCTAAGAAAGTGAAGAAGACACAAAAAAAGAAAAGATAGCTTATGGTAATGGATTAGAAGAATTGATACTGTCAATATGCTCATACTACCCAAAGTGATCTCACATTAAATGCAGTCTTTATAAAAATTCTGATGTTACTTTTTTGCAGAAATAGAAAAAAAAAAACATAAGATTTGAATGGAACCACCAAAGACCAGAAAAATCTAAAGTAATCTTAAAGAAGAACAAAGCTGGAGACATCACACTTTCTGATTTAAAACTAAATCACCAAGCTATAGTAGGGTATTGGCATAAAAATAGTCAATTAGATCTATGGAACGGAATAGAAAGTCCTGAACCAAACTGCTATATGTGTGGTCAATTAAATTTCTACAAAGCATCCAAGAATTAAAAAATAAAAACAGAAAAGATGATCTATTGAATAAATGGTGTTGGGAAAACTGGACAACACATGTAAAAGAATGAAAGTAGATCACTCTCTAACATTATACACTAAAATCAACCCCAAAATTGAATAAAGATTTGTACATGAGAACCGAAAGCATAAAACTCCTAGAAAAAAACAGGGTATAAGCTCCTTAAGGTCCCTGACACTGGCTTTGGCAATGATTTTTTGGGATTTCACACCAAAAGCAAGGAAGCAAAAGCAAAAACAAAGACATGTACTACAACAAACTAAAATGCTTTTGTACATCAAAGGTAACCATTAACAAAATGAAAAAGTAACCTATGGAATGGGAGAAAATATTTGGCAAATCACATATCCAATAAGAGGTTAATATCCAAAATATACAAGGAACTCATATAATTCAAAATCATAAATGAACAAAGAGTCAATTAATATAGAGGCAGAGGAACTGACCACTTTTTTCCAAAGAACACATACAAATTGTCAACAGGTATATGAAAAGCTGCTCAGTGTCACTAATCATCAGGGAAATGAGAATCAAAACCATGAGATATGACCTCACATCTTTTAGGATGACTACTATCAAAAAGACAAGAGATAACAAATACTGATGAGAATGTCCTGAAAAGGGTTCATTTGCACTCTGTCGGTGGGAATGTAAACTGATACAGCCACCATGACTGTATGGACTTTCCTTAAGAAATTAAAAATAGAAACTTATGATCCAGCAACCCTACTTAAGAACCCAAAACAAACAAAATCCTTACATCAAAGAAATATTTGTGTTCCCATGTATCTAGTAACATTATTCAGAATGACCAAGATATGGAAATAGTCTGTCCATCCCTGAAAGAAAGAATGAGTGGACAAATATTTACATACAATAGAATATTTTATTCAGCCTTAAGAATGAGGAAAATCCTGCCATTTGCTATAATATAGATGAGTCTAGAGGATATTATACTAAACGAAATAAGACAAATACCATATGATGTCACTTACATGTGTTATCTCAAAAAAGAAAGAAAAGGTTGAGCTCATAGAAAAAAAGAGTAGAAAGGTGGCTGCCAGGGGTAAGGGGTTGGGTAAATAGGGACAGATTGGTAAATGGCACAAACTTTCAGTTATAAGGTGAGTAAGACCTGAGGATCTAAGGTATAATGTGGTGACTCTAATTGGTAATGCTATACTGTGTAATAGAAATAAAGATATAATGCACAGTATAGTGAATATAGACAACGATATTGTATTATAATCATCAAACCTGCTGAGAGACTGGACCTTAATTATTCCAGCCATAGAAAATAAATGATTATTGATTCAATAAAGAAACAGAGGGGAGAGGGCAAGATGGCGGAGAAGTAAGGAGCTCCGTACTTGCACTCGCGCCCATGCATCACACAGAAAAAAGATCAGAGGCCATTGGAAACCTTACAAAACCTGAGAGACTGGGAGAAAAAGGACGCAGAATCCACTGAGAAAGCCTTCTAACGTGAGTGCGAACCGGGGAAGATAAAATCGGGCCGGGATCGGAGACTCCAGGGTGGGAGGCGATCCCCCTCTACCCTCTACGGGGAGTGAGAGGAGAAAAGGAGAGAGTCCAAAACAGAAAAACCTCCGCTCGTGGGGGGAACCTCCGCTCGGTGCATAGAAAGACCGTACTTGCCAAATACCTGCACACCAGGTCCCCTCGCGCCAACTGGTCCTGGGGGTGGCTGAGCACACAAACTGCTTCTTTGTGCCGCTCCTGGAGGTTGGATTTCAGAGCAGCGGCGCGCCTGCCGCCATTGTAGCTCCAGGGCGGCTAGGGCCCCTGAAAGAGCCGCGCTGACACTGGGCATCCGCGCTCCTGGCTGGCTGGAACTCGAGAGGGAAGGCAAAGAGCTGGAGACTGGGAAATTTGCCTGTCAGTTCGTGTTTCGGGTGACGAGCCATAGAGGGACCCGGTTTTCCTCACTGCAGCGGGCTTGGGCTACGTGCACCCGGCAGGCAAGCCCCCGCGCATGCGCACCAGCCCGACCCAGAGAAGGAAGCAGCGATTCTGACTCCGCCTCCAGAGCTCCCCAGGGGGCCTGGAATTGCCCGAGGGGTTTGCCTGGGAAGCTGTGTCTAAGGCAATTTCAGCGGGGCAAGCAGACTGGGATTTGGAGATTGGAACTGGCCTGGGTTGAAGAGTGCAACCAACTTCGGCTGCGTCCCCGGAACGGGGAGTTGACACGCCCAAAAAAAGCGAGTTGCAGCGCGAGGTTCAAGAAGGGACCGGAGCACCCTCACTCTCCTCCCCACAACCGCCAAGGCAGTACCCCCGACTGAGGCATTGGATCACGCCACGCCCATCCCAGCCTGAGAGGTGCCCTCCTCCCTTTTTTTTTTTATCTCTTTCTTTTTTCCTTTTTTTCCCTTTTTTTGTTTTTTTCCTTTTTTTTTCTTTTCTTTCCCCTTTCTTTTCTCTTTCTTTTTTTCTTCTTCTTTCTCTTTTCTCGCTTTTTTCCCCAAAACACTGACCTGATTAACTCTGGTCGCCAGCTTGCTTAAACAATCACAAGTCCATTCTGTAAATGTAAATTCTACACCTACCGACATTTTCAGCTATTTCTCTCAGGAATAATTAGACTATATAGTTTCTCTGGATAATTCCAGCATCCTTCTCTCACCTATCCAACCATATTCTACCCTTTACCTCTTTGAAAAAAGCTTCTTATCCCTTCTGCCTGTTCATTCTATTTCCAAATCTGCCTTGTCTCGCCCTGCCTTCTCTCTTTTTCTCTATGGTCTTCAATCAGCACGGCATACACACGGCTATTTAACTGTAGCTGGGAAATCCAGGTATATGCTTTAAACCGTACTTTGTCCGTCGGTATTCTTCTTTTTTCCTTTTCTTTCCCCCTTTTTGACCCTTTTATGTATTTTATACTCCCTACTATTTGCCCTCCCTCCTTCATCTTTTCTCTTAACTTTTTCGTTTTCCCTCTCACTTTGCATGTTAGTTGAATTAGCCTGTGCGTTTGTGTGCTCCTGCTCCCTGTGTGTTTGTCTGTCTGTTTTCTTTTCCAGCGCTACCTCAAGAAACAAGCTAGAGTACACAAGGTGAAGAGTCCCAAATATCACTACGAATAGGAAAACAAAATAACTAAGGTCCCAACAAGAGAGACCGAGGGATACCATTCAAAAAACAATCTCTGAAAGGATAGGCCCTGGAAAGTCAAAGAGTCTTCTTGGATATAGCAGCGCTCATAGAAACAGAGAGCATAACAGGTCTTAAAAACCAACAAGAGCCGGAAAGCTAACTAAAATGACGAAACGAAAGAGCTCTCCTCCAAAGAAACTCCAAGAAGAAATGACAGCTAAGGAACTGCTCAAAACAGATATCAGCAGCATAACTGAACAAGATTTTAGAATAATAATGGTAAAATTAATAGCAGGGCTTGAAAAAAAAAAGGGGACATCAAAGAAACTATGGCTAAAGACAGAATGGAAAATAAAAATAGGCATGAAGAATTAAAAAATGCGATCAATGAGATACATAATAAATTAGAGGCCTCCAATGCACGGATTGAAGAGGCAGAAAGGAGAATAAGTGATTTAGAAGACACCATTCTAGAAAAACAAGAAGCTGACAAAAAAAGAGACAAACTGATACAGGAACAGGAAAGAAGAATTCGAGAGCTCAGCGATACTTTCAAACGCAACAATATCCGTATCATAGGAATCCCAGAAGAGGAAGAGAGAGGGAAAGGTGCTGAAGGAGTCCTGGAACAAATTATAGCAGAGAACTTCCCCGACCTGGGGAAGGAAGTCAATGTGGAAATACAAGAGGCTCAGAGGACTCCCCTCAGACGTAACTTGAATCGATCTTCTGCACGACATATCATCATAAACATGGCAAAATACAAGGACAAAGAGAGAATTTTGAAAGCAGCTAGGGAGAAAAGGGTCCTCACATACAAAGGGAAACCCATCAGAGTGGTGACAGACCTATCTACTGAAACGAGGCAGGCCAGAAAGGAATGGCAGGAGATCTTCAATGTGATGAACAGTAAAAATATGCAGCCAAGAATCCTCTATCCAGCAAGCCTGTCATTCAAAATAGAAGGAGATAAAAACCTTTCCAAATAAACAGAAATTGAAAGAATTTGTCACCACGAAGCCAGCCCTACAAGAAATCCTGAGGGGGATGCTCTGAAGGAAAGGTTGCAAGGAACAAAGATTCGAGAGACACCACCACAAACATGAACCCTACAAAAGATACAAAGACTCTAAACCCACATATTTCAATAATAACACTGAATGTAAATGGGCTGAATGCTTCAATCAAAAGACATAGGGTAGCAGAATGGATTAAAAAACAAAATCCATCTATATGCTGTCTACAAGAAACTCATTTTAAACGGGAAGATACTTTCAGATTAAAAGTAAGGGGATGGAGAAATATATATCATGCTACAGAAAATCAAAAGAAAGCCGGAGTAGCTATACTTATATCAGACAAACTGGACTTTAAATTAAAGACAATCACAAGAGATGAAGAAGGGCACTACATAATAATTACAGGGTCCATTCATCAGGAAGAACTAACAATCATAAATGTCTATGCACCGAATATGGGAGCACCTAAATATCTAAAACAATCACAAAGAGAAACAAGCTTATAGATAAGAATGTGCTAATAGCAGGGGACTTTAATACTCCGCTTATAGTAATGGATAGGTCAACCAGACAGAAAATCACTAAAGAAATAATGGACTTGAAAGACACATTGGACCAGATGGACCTGACGGATATATTTAGAACTTTACATCCTGAGGCCAGGGAATTTACTTTCTTCTCAAGTGTGCATGGCACATTCCCCAAGATAGATCACATACTGGGACATAAAGCAGCCCTCAATAAATATAAAAGAATAGAGATCATACCATGCACACTGTCAGATCACAATGCTTTGAAACTTGAAATCAGTTACAGGAAGAAGTCTGGAAAACTACCAAAAACATGGAGGTTAAAGAACACCCTTCTAAAGAATGAATAGGCAAATCAGGCAATTAGAGATGAAATTTAAAAATATATGGAAACAAATGAAAATGAAAACACAACAATTCAAATCTACGGGATATGGCAAAGGCAGTCCTAAGAGGAAAGTACATTGCTCTCCAGGCCTATTTCAAGAGATTAGAAAAAGCGCAAGTCCAAAATCTAACAGCTCACATAAAGGAACTAGAGGCAGAGCAACAAGAATGCCCTAAACCCACTAGAAGAGAAATAGTAAAAATTAGAGCAGAAATAAACAACATAGAGACCAAAGAAACAATTGAACAGATCCATGAAGCCAAGAGTTGGTTTTTTGAAAATGTAAAAAAAATCGACAAACCTCTAGCCAGACTTATCCAAAAGAAAAGAAAGAGTACCCAAATAGACAAAATTATGAATGAAAATGGACTTATTACAACCAACCCCTCAGAAATACAAGCAATTATCAGGAAATACTATGAAAATTATATGCCAACAAATTGGACAACTTAGAAGAAATGGACAAATTCCTAAACACACACTCACTACCAAAATTCACACGGGAAGAAATAGAAAACCGGAACAGACCCATAACGAGTGAAGAAATTGAATCAGTGATCAAAAATCTCCCAGCAAATAAGAGCCCTGGACCTGATGGCTTCCCTGGGGAATTCTACCAGACATTTAAAACAGAATTAATCCCAATTCTTCTCAAGCTATTCCAAAAAATAGAAATCGAAGGAAAACTCCCGGATTCATTTTATGAAGCCAGCATCACTCTGATTCCCAAGCCAGACAGAGATCCAGCAAAACAAGAGAAGTACAGGCCAATACCCTTGATGAATACAGATGCAAAAATCCTCAACAAGATCCTTGCAAATCGAATCCAGCAGCATATAAAAAGAATCATCCACCAAGATCAAGTGGGATTCATTCCTGGGTTACAGGGCTGGTTCAACATTCACAAATCAATCAATGTGATATATCATATCAATAAAAGAAAAGATAAAAACCATATGATCTTGTCAATAGATGCAGAAAAAGCATTTGACAAAATACAGCATCCCTTCTTAATAAAAACTCAAGAGAAAGTTGGGGTAGAAGGAACCTACTTAAGCATCATCAAAGCCATCTATGAGAAGCCTTCAGCGAACATCATCCTCAACGGGGAAAAACTGAGAGATTTCCCCCTGAGATCAGGAACACAACATGGATGTCCACTCTCACCACTGTTTAGCATAGTGCTGGAAGTCCTAGCATCAGCCATCAGACACCAAAAGGAAATCAAAGGCATCAGAATTGGCAAAGAGGAAGTCAAACTTTCACTCTTCGCAGATGACTTGATACTCTACATAGAAAACCCGACAGACTCCACCAGAAGCCTACTAGAACTGATCCATGAATTCAGCCAAGTTGCAGGGTACAAAATCAACGTACAGAAATCGGTTGCATTTTTATACACCAACAATGAAGCAACAGAAAGAGAAATCAAGAAACTGATCCCATTCACAATTGCACCAAAAACCATAAAATACCTCGGAATAAACCTAACCAAGGATACAAGAGATCTGTATGATGAAAACTATAGAAAACTTATGAAGGAAATGTAAGAAGACACAAAGAAATGGAAAAACATTCCATGCTCATGGATAGGAAGAATAAATATAGTTAAGATGTCATTGCTACCTAAGGCACTCTACACATTCAATGCAATTCCAATCAAAATTGCACCAGCATACTTCTCAAAACTAGAACAAACTATCCAAAAATTTGTATGGAACCACAAAAGACCCCGAATAGCCAAAGTAATCCTGAAAAATAAAACCAAAATGGGAGGGATCACCATCCCAGACTTAAGCCTCTACTACAAAGCTGTCATCATCAAGACAGTATGGTATTGGCACAAAAACAGACACATAGACCAATGGAACAGAATTGAGAACTCAGAAGTGGATCCAAAAGTATACAGCCAACTGATCTTTGACAAAGCAGGAAAGAATATCCGATGGAAAAAAGACAGCCTTTTTAACAGATGGTGTTGGGAGAACTGGACAGCAACATGCAGAAGAATGAAACTAGAGCATTTTCTCACACCATGCACAAAAATAAACTCAAAATGGATAAAGGACCTGAACGTGAGACAGGAAACCATCAACACCCTAGAGGAGAAAGCAGGAAACAACCTCCTTGACCTCCACCGCAGCAACTTCTTACTTGACACATCCCCAAAAGCAAGGGAATCAAGAGCAAAAATAAACTGTTGGGACCTCATCAAGATGAAAAGCTTCTGCAAAGCCAAGGAAACAACCCAGAAAATTAATAGGCAACCATCGGAATGGGAAAAGATAGTTGCAAATGACATATCAGATAAAGGGTTAATATCAAGAATCTATAAGGAACTCACCAAACTACACGCCCGAAAAACAAACAACCCAGTGAAGAAATGGGAAGAAGATATGAACAGACACTTCTCCAAAGAGGACATCCAGATGGCCAACAGACACATGAAACAAGGCTCAGCATCGCTCCTCATCAGGGAAATACAAATCAAAACCACACTGAGATACCACCTCACGCCAGTCAGAGTGGCTAAAATGAGCAAATCAGATAACTCTAGATGCTGGTGAGGATGTGGAGAAACGGGCACCCTCCTACATTGTTGGTGGGAATGTAAACTGGTATAGCCCCTTTGGAAAACAGTGTGGAGGTTCCTCAGGAAACTAACAATAGAACTCCCCTATGACCCAGCAATAGCACTGCTAGGAATTTACCCAAGGGATACAGAAATGCTGATGCATAGGGGCACTGTACCCCAATGTTCATAACAGCACTCTCAACAATAGCCAAAACATGGAAAGGGCCTAAGTGTCCATCAACAGATGAATAGATCAAGAAGATGTGGTTTATCTATACCATGGAATACTACATGGCAATGAGAAACCATGAAATCTGGCCATGTGTAGCAACATGGATGGACCTTGAGGATGTTATGCTGAGCGAAATAAGGCAGAGAAGGACAAATATCATATGTGTGCACGTATAGGAGGATTAGGAGGAACTTAACAGAGGACCAAGGGGGAGAAGAAGGGTGGAAATGGTGGGGGAAAGGGAGAGAGGCAAACCATGAGAGACTCTTGAATGCTGACAAAAACTGATGAGTGATGGATGTGGGGGGGAGGAGGGATGGGCATGGAGGAGGACACTTGTGGGGATGAGCACTGGGTGTTATGTGGAAACTAATTTGACAATAAATTATTTGTAAAAAAAGAAAGAAAATAAATAATTATTATGTCATTTGATAGAGGTATGGCAATCTACAATATACAAATGTATCAATTTAACACGTTGTACACATTAAGTTTACATGTTATATGTCAGATATATTTAATTGAATTAAAAATAAAAATAATAAAAGGTAAAAGAAAAGACACTCCCTACTCTCAAAAGATCATATCTTCAATAATTTAAATGGATGGTTGAAAAAAAAAAGAAACAGAAATCTGCTGAGAGAACAAAAAATGAGAGAATTAAACCTTTAATAATTACTGAGATGGGATAAGCAAGAGTCCAAACTTGAGAAAGCGCTCCTTCTGTTCCACTGTCTCCTATCGAATGGCGCATGTTTGAAGGTCGGGTGGAAAAGCCACAGGCGTAGAGGTCATGCTGCTGTAGAGAAAACTGCAAACACAGTGCTCCAAAAGTTTTCTGGACTCTTGACGGGAGGGGGTACCCATAGGCTGAGCAGCGTGAAAGAAGAGGACTGAGAGTAGAAAATATAGGGTACGAAGTCTTAGTCGGGAACAATGTCTTCAAGATTTCCCTTTTCTTCCGTGTAAGAAGAGCTCTGCAGAGGCACCTGAAGACGACTTCTGCCGGAGGGTTCAGTTAAAAGCACCTAGGAATGCACGTATAGGAGGATTAGGAGGAACTTAACGGAGGACCATGGGGGAGAAGAAGGGGGGAAATGGTGGGGGAAAGGGGGAGAGGCAAACCATGAGAGACTCTTGAATGCTGAGAACAAACTGAGGGCTCATGGGGGTTGGGAGGAGGGGAAAGGGGGTGATGGGAATGGAGGAGGACACTTGTGGGGATGAGCACTGGGTGTTATATGGAAACCAACTTGACAATAAACTATTTGTAAAAACAAACAATCAAACAAACCAACAAAAAGACCTAGGAATGAAGGTGTGGGCTAGCAGTGTAAATATATTAAAGAGCGCCTCCATCCTGAGGGCTGAGACCTTGAGTGTGATTCCCTTCAGAGACCGGAGTCATTAGTTATGCTCCCAGTCTGGTGTGGGAAGGGCCGCTATCACATGAGACCCGTCAGGTAAAGCCTTTGTAATAGTTTATTTTCAGGCCTGAAAAATCACACCTAAGTTTTTAACCAGGCGCCAGACTCCTCAGTATTGAGCAGTTTTGTGCCAATTTATTTCGGAAGACATAGGCAAATTCCTAGAAAACATAATTTACAAAACTGGCACAAATACAGTTGTGTATTTGATCAGTCCTGTATCTATAAAAAAAAATTTAATCCATATTATATTTGTTTTTTTATTTTTTAAAAATTTATTTAGCAAGTGGGAGAGAGTGGGCAAGAAAGGGGCAAAGAAAGGTAAAGAATTGTGGCGTATAAAGCAAATGTTGAGAAGTGGAATTCACATAAGCCCTCTCCATTTCAAAGAATCATTATCTAAAAGGAGTAAAAAGGGCTTTCTTATTTTAAACATCAGACTTTTACATTAATTATTTTGAATGTCAATTTTTCTTAATTGGCTACATTTTTATATGACCTGTATATACTGTGTATATATATAACTTTTCTACACCTCTTGAATATACAATAGTCTCAATATTTGGCTATTTTTATCAAGGTATGCCATAATTTAGTGTTAATGTGCTCATTCCTGGGGCACCTGGATGGCTCAGTTAAGTGTCCCACTGATGATTTTGGCTCAGGTCATGATCTCACAGTTGGAAAATGGAACCTCGTATCAGGCTCCATGCTAGATACAGAGCCTGCTTAAGATTCTCCCTCTCTCCCTCTTCCTCTGCCACTTTCTCTCTCTCAAAATAAACAAGCAAACAAACAAAATGTTAGCATGTTCACTCCTTGTATGTCATTCAATAGTACAATCCTAAAATGAATTTATCTTTATCTTGGTAAATGATAAACTGAGATACATTAAAATTTCAAGAGTTTTGTTTTTGTTTTTGTTTTTGATCATACATCCCTTTAAATCAGGCAACACCAAACCAAAAGTGGTTTAAAATACTCCCCAACAGGAGCTAAGGGAGAAGTTTTTATAAAAAAGACTAAACAAAGCAAGGGAATTCTTTGATTGACTATAGCTTAAGAGGTTGCCTTGTTTGGGAAAGCCTAGCTGGTTGTTTGTAATTGGTTATTTTTAATTTCATTTTCTCAGATTCGAGTGCATTGATTTTTGCTTTGGTTTGGGTTTGCTTATTCCAGCTGCCAAGACATTAAAGCCACCCTAATCTAATGACTTACTTGCTTACTAGTTTAATTACTTTAATAACCCCAGTGTGGCTTGACCCTACCCCCCACATGATCTTATACAAAAATTCCATTCCAAGTGGATTACCAACATAGACATAAAAGAAAAATAAATTGCTAATGCTTCTAGAAAATCCTAAAAGAATGCATTCCTACACTGTGGTATTGAAAGTTTTGTTTAAAAGGATGCATAAAACACTATCCATAAAGGAAATAAACTAATATATTGGAATGTGTTTTAATTAGAACTTCTCGAATGACAGCATTAAAAAGAGTATGGATACCAGCTATGAATTGGGAAAAGGTATTTGCAATGTATGTAAATATAAATTGACTTAATCAAGTCAACAAAACCTTTCCAGACCTCAAGCATAGTTATACCTAAGGTCAAATTTTACACATTTTCAAAGTTTTGGAAAAACTCTTACTTTAACTTAACTACTTCGGCTGTCCTAAAAGTAGAGCAAAAGTAAGAGTGCAGATTAAACTGTATAATGAGCAGTTAACTCAATAACTTTTAATGACCATAAAACACAGATATGTCCAGGTCTGAAGCACAATCTCATCCAGGGTAATAAAAGTCTATTTTATGTGCTGTAAATCTCATGGGAGCTGTGAAGTATGTGTCCCTTCTCCCAGTCTGAAACCTTGTAGCTTGTCTGATTGCCCTTTACGATGAGTGAGGTTAATATCTCTTGCCTATAAAATCTCTTGCCTATCGTATTAAAAAAAATTGTGACGATTTCTTTATAAAGAGAGATTGTGAACTATATACTCACATTTACTCACATTACATATTTACCGAATCACTTTTATTTAAAATTCATTCAATTAAAAAATCTTAACCTAAATTTTTTATGTTCTTTTAAAAAGACAACTTTATTTTTTATAGTACATTTCAGGTTGAAAATTCAAGTTTAATACCATGGTACTGTTAATGTAATCAAATATTACTCATTCTCACTAAGAATAGGGGAAATGACAAATCTCACATAATTGTATAGAATTTTTTTTAAAGCCTGGATGCTTCAGTACACAATCTAGGCAATTAGGAAACAAACAGGATTTGTTTTATGCTACGTAATGTCTTTGGTTCTTTATTTCACTTTGCATGTGTCAGCACTATTTATGGAATTAAGTTAGCAAAAAATATATGAACATCTGATCCACAAGAATCATGTGGACAATTTTTTATCAACGTTTTTGCTGTTAGTTAAATATAAACATTCCCTTAACTGCAGAAGAAGGAAAACTCTCTAGCAGTTTTAAAGTATATACCCTAGACTGAGAAAGAGCTGTTTTTTGGCTATTATTTCCCATAAAATCTTTTTAACCGTTGTTTATTATAGCTACTATTTATGATAATGCTGTTGTATGCATTATTACAACTCTGTATTTTCAGTAAAATGCTCAATAAATGCATTTTTTAATGCATTCTTCTCTAACTGCTTGAGATAAAATGTTGCTGTCATTTTACTGAACTGCACAAGCACATAAACATGGCAATAATAAATGTTTTAAAATTTCTAAAGCACTGAATGGTAGGAAATTAATCTGCATCATCACAACCTCTTTCATAACATTTTTTAATGAGTAAGATTCATCGACTCCATTTGATGGCAAAAAGTAGATCATTTCTTCAAGAGACATGTCAGCACAAAAAGCAATGTGAATTTGCCCTGTACTTCAAAGGTCTGAAAATAGGGAGTGAAACTTTTCAATTTAGTACAGAATATAACTCTTTATCTACCTTGGCTTCTTCCAAGATCACAGATTCATCATTTAACCTAGAACTAGATGTTCTAAATGGGAAAAGGGAAGCATTCTAAAATTAATGTTACAAGGTGGTATTTGTTCCAGTGAATTTAAAGCAATTCGCTTAATCAGCATATGTCCTGATTTTGCTGCTGCAAAGATGAAATGCAACAACTGAGATCCTAAGAAATAATACTCTTTATAACACTGCATAGGACAAGAAATACAGTATATACTCTAGTATACTTCAAATATAGTCACATTACATGAGTAAAGTACTACATAGCACTTTGCATGTCTGGAAACGCTTGTTTATTTTTCTGATACATATTATAATTTCTTCATGTTTTTCTAATGAATGGATTCTGTGAATTCTTGATAATCTGACAAAGGTGTTGAATGTAGCCCATTTATATCTCATTTTTCAAAATTTTTCACTGAATTCATACATACCTGCAATTTATCTGGCCCCTATGAAGACATTGTTTTCTAGAGCTTTATTAGTACTACATGTAATGATCATTAGGGTTTATCACAAATATTCCAGTTCTCTACTATATGCTTGTAGAAGATTGATAGTACTTCCCCACTTCTTTGAACTTAATTTTGGCCAGTTTCAGTTTAAGCTTTACTTGTCCTGGAAAATAAATGTGAAATATTTGAGAACCAGATTCTATACCAGCACCCCCTTTTCTTTTTTCTTTTTAAAGTATAGAAACAAGTACATGTTGAAATGAAACCTGTATCAGCTTGACTGTATAAGTTGTTGATATATTAAGTAGAACCCCTTGAATTATACATGTAACGTGAACCAGAAATAAATATTTGCTGTGCTGGAATTCTAAGATTTTTTAAGAAGGAGAAGGATTGTTATGCCATGTAATTTAGGCTATCTTGGCTCATATTGTATGCTGTTTATCAGTCATAATGATAATATAATGATAAGGAAGTTGTATATTTCTAAATAATGATTTTTTTCTCTTTGGTAGTTATAAGGGATTTAAATTTTTAAGAGATTAAGATAATATTAAATAATAATTTTGAGCATAAAATATATTATTGGTATTTAAGGTAAAAACATAAGATATGATATATTTCTAAGCATGTAAGTAACAACTCATGTGTCCATAACTCACCCATCAAACTGAATTGTGAGAAAGTTCTTAAGACTGTCTCTCAGTGTCTAGATATTTTTTGCAGAGGCTTCTAATAATCTTTGTTCTCTTCTTTTCAAACCTAAAACTAAAATATTGCAAACCACAAATTAAGATCAGTCATACTTACTGAGAAGTATAGAAGTAAGTATACAAGGAGATAAGGGGAAAAGACACAAACAATGGTCCAAAGAATTGAAAAAGAACATTGGACATAAATCCATTTTGTACAACAGCAAAGAGCCTCAAATATATCAATAGATATTTGGGAAATGTAGTAATAAAATAGGTAAGGCTCTACAAGTATCCTTTTCCTCATACTAAAGCTACAATGAATTAAAGTCAACATCTTTGATCGGTACAGCTTTAGAGTAAGTTTTGGAATCAGGAAGTGTGAGACTTTTAACTTGTTCTTTTAATGATTGTTTTGGCAGCTGGGGTCATTGAGATTTCATGTAAATTTTTTGATGGAATTTTCTTTTTTATGGATGGAATTTTCTATTGGTGGAAAAAATCATTGGGATTTTTATAGGAATTATATCTGTAGTAATTAAAAGGTCACTTCAGGAGGCACCTGGGTAGCTCAATCAATTGAGTGTCCAACTCTTGATTTCAGTTCAGGTCATGACTCCAGGGTCATGGGATCGAGTTGTGTATCATGCTTGCAGTCAGTATGGAGTCTGTTTAAGATCCTCCCTCTGTCTCTCCCTCTTTCAATCTCTCTCCATCTATCCCTCTTCTCTACTTGTGCTCTGTCTGTAAAATTTACAAAATAAATAAATAAATAAATAAATGATCACTTGGGGGAAGTAATAGAATCTTAACATTGTTAAGTTTTTCCATCCATGAACATAGGATATTGTTCCATTTATTTGGGTTTTCTTTCTTTTTTTTTTTTTCCCAAAAACGTTTTGTAGCTTTCAGTGAAGAAGTCTTTTGTCTCCTTGCTTAACTTAATCCCTAAATATTTTGGTTTTGGATGCTATTATAAGTGGAGTTTGTTTCTTAAGTTTATTTTCTACTTGATTATTGTTAGTGTATGGAAATGCAAGTGATTTTTATATCCTGCAACTGTTTTTAATGTGTTTATTTGTTCTCACAGTGTGTGTGTGTGTGTGTGTGTGTGTGTGTGTGTGTGTGTGTGTGTGTGTGATTTTTGGCATTTTTTTACATAGAAAATCATGCTGTCTGTGAATGATTTTTTTACTATTCCCTTTCCAATTGAATACATTTTATGTCTTCTTCACTAATTGCTCCAGCTAGGACTTCAAGTGCTATCTTGAATAAAAGTGACAAGAGTGAGTATCTTTGTTTTATCTTGAAGAAGGTGCTTTCAGTCTTTGATCATTGAAGATGATTTCAGTTGTGTTTTTTTTTTCTTTTGGTAGTTTGCATGAAACAGTTTTCCATCATTTTATTTATAATTACAAAGTCTTATTTTAAATTATATATCTTATAAATATTTGTATCTTTTAAAATTTTAATGTACTTTGATAAGCTTTGTTTTTGTGATTGTATCTTTAGTCTTTAGACAGTTAATATTTTTACAGATGTATTTCAGCTTATAGTTTTCTAATTTTTTGAACTAGATCATTTATAATGCTTTATTTCTCCTTGTCTTTTTAAAATTAATCAAACACTAATTCATACTCCATGCTTTCCTTTATTAGCTGTTATTTTAAGTATATTAATATCAGATATTTTACCTTCAGTTAGAGAGAGCTTATCCATTCTCTCCTAAGCAAATACGATAGGGCTAACCAATTTTATCAAATTTTTGGGCTGGACCTGAATTATGGTATGATTTCTGTTTGGACAGTATTCATTTTACCTCTATTTAGCCAAATTCTTTATGATATTTTAAATTATGTCCTGGTAATTTAACCATGGCCTCTACAGCTTCTAGGCCCTAAGATCTAATATTTAATTCTTGGATTTCTTGAAAAAGTTCAATGAGATGCTTGTTACCATGGAATACTTCACTCTTAAAATTGTTGAGTATCATACATATAGCTATAGCCACCTGTTACAGTCATTCTATTTATGTAATATTTAAAACCTGGTTTCTCACAGAAGCTAACGCCAGCAATTTAATGAGCACTATATTTATTAATTATATACAGGTATTTGTATGTAATCATGTGTTGAAAATGAAATTCGCACAGAACAGGTGGAATGTGAAGTTAAAGAAAGACCTGGTATATCTTGTACATAAGTGAAATTCAACTTGGGAATTTCATTTAATTTTGACAAATTCATTTATTAAAGCTATATTATATGCCAGGAAATGGTCTATGCATTTTGTAGGCACCAAGTAATTTAATTCTAATAACAAAATCTTGCTGCATACTACTTTTATCCATGTTTGACACCTGAGAGAAATGAGTTACAGACAAGGTTAAGTAATGTGCCCAAAGTTGCAGATGGAGCAAATGGTAGATGTAGGAATCCATAATTTTAACCAGAATCCATAATTTTAACCACTATACCATACAGTCTTGTCACACATATGTGTGTGTATATTTTATATATGATTTACAAAGTTTTATGTATAGTTCTTGCTGCTGAGAAATATCTGCTGTACACTGGTGAACACTGTAACCATGGCAACAAAGATATGTGATAGCCTGAGGCTTATACTGTGTGCTGCTTAATTTATCTTTAAAAATACGACATATTTTCATATATACTACACAGACTAATGATCTAAACATGAGCTATTTTATGTTGTGAGTTAATACTACTATTATCATCTTCCTAATTTACCACTAGAAGCAATCAAGGAGGAAGTACAAAAGAAACCTAAGGTAGATTGATCTATTGTGTTAAAGCCTCATGATTGTGGAGAATGTGATAGATGTAAGTGAGTTACCAAGCATCACGACACAAGTAAAGACAAATGTCATTTCAGTCCTAAACAGACAGCATTGAGCACTTTGCTTGTGAAAGAGCACTTATTTCCAAGTAACAAGAGATTAAAGTCATATATATGTAGAAATCACACTATACCAGCACTCCTGTGAAGTATGTTTCAGTCAAAAAAATAAAGATGCTGGCTGGCAACCTGAACTCCACCATGCAAAGTAATATATTGAGAAATTATTTTGCTCTAGTAAAGTACTTTCTCGCCTTGAGGGGAACACATAAGTAGAGAATCTGGCATATAGTAAGCAGTGAAGATGAGAAGTCACTATGTTCTTTCCACAATGTCCTAGGTTACATTTAAGAAACTAAGCTGACAGGAAGCTCCAGGCTCTTATTTCCAAACATAAACATCAAATAAACAACCACAGACTGACTAAAATAGCTATAGGAGCTCTAGAAACCAACAAATAATCTACATCAACCAGGTAAATGCCCAAACAAGAAGAAGTCCTATTCAAAATGATAGGACATTTCGTGGCATTTTTTATTCACCCCTGTCCCTCGGCTCAGCCCCTCTCCAATGCTGCACAATTGGAAAGTTCTTTGCCTTGTACCATAAAAAGTAAAGTAGAAAATATTTGCCATATTCGGTCCTATGTGTGTCAGCTAGAGGCATTGTATCTATCTTGCCTGACTTGGAGATCAGACAGGAAGGGCAGCATTGCTAGGATCTTGAACGGGAAGCCGTAGGGGCAGTGCCAGGTGGTGTAGTACCTGACAGCTGAAGGAAGACTTTAGACCTACACATACCTGGAGCAAGAATTATGAGCAAAAGAACATAATAGATTATTTAAGGTCCTGAAGAGATTCTGGGTGAGACTCTTTGGAAAATTAAGTCATTTCAAAATGGCTGGGGGAAATTAGAAAAAGAAGCACACACAAGTTCAGGTCCAGCCAAGACATATGACCTGAGAAGACCATAAGCCTTTATATCAGCCAGATCGCAAGGCTTTGGAGTTTGATGATTAGTAATAGTCTTCCACACCAGACTTCAAGACTGGGAGAGTCTGTTGATTCTTCAAATGCCTAATTTTCAACAAAAGATAATAAGGCATACAAAAAAACAGGGAAATATGGGCAACAAAATAATGTTGAGGAAAAACACACTAGACATATTAAATAATGGTTTTAAAACAGTTGCTTTAAGTATGCTTAAAGAGCTAAAAACACATGGAAAAGAACTGTGGGGAATAAGGAAGATAACTCATGAACAAAATAAGAATGTCAACAGAAGACATAGAAATTACAAAAAAGAATCAAACAAATTTTGTGGAGATAAAACATAATAGTGAAGAGCCAAAAATTAAGGCCTCCATTAAGAGCAACCTGGGGCTGCACGTAGCCCCAGTCCCAGTTCCAGGAAAAGCTTCAAATTGTTCAAGGCTAAAGCCATTCTTGGACTGCCCTCAGTTCAGCTAATCAAAAGGAAAAAAGAAACACTCCTATGGTCTGAGTCAAAGCTGGGAACTGCAGATACAAACTAGCCAATTTCTCACTGCTTGCCTGAACCCCATGTGGGCCCTTTGAACTCACTTCATAATTGGTCATTTCCAAAGGATTCTCAAAAATCATGATTGGGTCCCACCGAAAGTAATGAACACCTCACAGATACTGAATGGTCAAAGCTGTTACCAGGGGTGCTGTACAATTGTAATTGGTGCTTATGTGATGATGCTACATGTACTGTAACACGCTCATCCCTTACTCCTTAAAAACCCTGTTGGATATTGTTCTTGGCTTCATCTTGCTGCCACTACACCGGTAGGTGGATGAGCCCCTGCTCGAGCTTGTAATAAAGACTCTTTTGTATTTGCATCGGTGTCAGCTCCTTGGAGGTCTCTGGGAACTCGCGAATCAGGCACAACAATATTTGAATTGAAGATTTTAATAGTGGGATGCAAGAACAGACTCAAATATGCAGAAGATAGTCTCAGGAGTCTTGAAGAAAGTTAATTTGAAGTTGCTGAGTCTGAGAAACCAAAAGGAAAACAAAAAATGAATGAAGAAAAGTCAATAGACTATCAGGGACTTATGCAACACCATCAATCATATCAGTATATACATGATGGAAATGTTGGAGAACAAGTGAACGTGAAAGGAACAGAGAGATTGTTTGAAGAAATAATGGTTGTAAACTTTCCAAATTTGATAAAGTTAACATGAATATAAACACCCAAGAAGCTTAACAAATTCCAAGTAAAATAAGTCTCAGGACCCACACTGATAATCAAATGGCCAAAAGCCAAATAAAAGCAGAGAATCTTAGAGCAGGAAGAAAAATTGATAATCACATACAAGAGATCCCCACTAAGACTTGTAGTGGATTTCTCATCAGAAATCTTTTAGTCTAGAAAGTAGCAGTACAATATATTTAAAATGCTGAAAGAAGAAAACTGTTAGCCAAGAATTATATTTCTGGCAAAACTGTCCTTCAAAAGGAGGGAGTGTTTAAGACATTCTCAGACCAAAACAAAACAAAACAAAACAAAAACAACTGAAGAAGTTTATTACCACTAGATCTTCCATACAAGAAATGAAAATATGAATCCTTCAAGCTTAAATAAAAAGACACTAGACAGGAATTTGAAGCCATACACAAATACAAAGTTTTCCAGTAAAGATAAGTACCTGGACATTATATAAAAAAACAGTACTAATGTACTGTTTAATGTAATTGGTTTATAACTCTACTTTTTATTTTCAATAACTTTTAAAACACAAATACATTTTTAAAGGTTACAAATGATGTTAATATTGCTCCAGATATAAAGGTGTATTTGGTGACATCAATAACATAAACTGGGGGAGTGGAGATATTAAGACATGCAGCTTTTATATGCAATTGAAATTAGTTAATATCATTTTAAGATAGATTATCATAACTTTATGTCATACATAATTCCCATGGCAACCACAATGATAATATATATAGAATATACACAAAAGGAAATAAGGAGGGAATCAAAGCATATCACTATAGAACAATCAACTAAATACAAAAGAAGGAAATAACAGGGGGAAAGAGAGACCCAAAAGCTATGAGACATATCGAAAACAAAACTGGGGTGCTTGGATAGCTCAGTTGGTTGAGAGTCTAACTTCAACTCAGGTCATGATATCGCAGTTCGTGAGTTCGAGCCCCACTTTGGGCTCTTGCTGACAGTTCAGAGCCTGGAGCCTGCTTTGGACTTTTTGTATCCGTCCCTGTCTGCCCCTCCCCTGCTTGTGCGCTCTCTCTCACTCTCTCTCTCTGTCTCTCTCTCTCTCTCTCTCAAAAATAAATGAACATGAAAATATTAACAAACAAACAAAACAAAACCATGAAAGTAAATGCTGCCTGTCAGTAATTACTTTGATTGTAAATGGATTAAACTCTCTCATCCAAAGATATCTTTTAGCAAAATATGTTTAAAAAAATGCAGAATGCAGGCGACAACATGTTGTCTGTCACAAGAAACACCTTTAGCCAAAGGACACACCTAAGTCCAAAGTGAAGGATGGAAAAATTCCACGTGAATGGTAACTAAAAGAGAACAGGAGAAGCATTGTTAATATCAGGCAGAATGGACTTGAGGTCAAAAACTGTTACAAGAGACAAAGAACAGTATATAATGATAAAAGGATCAATTCACAAAGAAGATGTTTACCATATATGCATGAAAAAATTATAATCAAACACCAGAGATTCAAAATACATGAAATGAATGTTGACACAATAAAGGGAGGGGGGAGACAAAAAACAAAAACAAAAACAGTTCTACCACAAATGTGGGGGACTTTATTTAATGTTCCACTTTCCGTAATGGGTAGACCAGCCAGACAGGTGATCAATATGGAAATAGAGCACTTCAACAATGCTGCAGATTTCTTGTATCTACCATATGTGTACTAATTACTCCACTGAACAACAGCAGAATACACATTTTCCTCAAGTGCACATGTAATATCCTACCTGCTTGGCAATATGTTAGGCCACAAGACAAGTCGAGAGAGAGAGAGAGAGAGAGAGAGAGAAACTAAATTAAGTAAATAGCTTAGAAGTCTCTAAGGGCAATATGAAGAGATCACATAATTTCTCTGCAGAAAACAAGAAAATCTAGGATGCAGTTTTCTAGATCAGTGAGTTAAAGGTACTTGAAATAAATGATAAATGGGAGATACAAGCATGAGAAGAATTACTTCTTAAAAATTGTTACAACTTTCTGTAGGAAAACGAATCTTATCCTGCTCCCACCAGATTATCAGATTATTAGCTGTGGGGGTAAACATCTGTAGTTGCCAAAGGTGGAAGATTCAATTCAAAATGGAGAATAAAATCTAGTGTCCCAAGTCAGGACAAGGAAAACATTTTCCAGTCCATTTTGGAGTGACTGGAAGACCAGCCAGAAGTCTATTTGGAAGAATCTGGAAGTGAGAAATCTCTAGGACTAAGGTAATGTCCTCATACAACCCTTGCTAACTGATGAACTATTTTTATGTTCAGGAGATTTAAGAGAGCACAGCAAAATATGACCCAAGAGACACTTAAGAACTGGCCACAAGCCTGATGTCTTCTTCAGTAAGTATATAGCTTAGCAAGACTTAAAGCATGTGATCACATTTGTCAAGTTATTCATTGACCACTAAACTATGCAAACAAAGGTCCTTCAGGAACCAGGAAATATAAATATTACAATTATAAAATCTGATGACAGACATCAGCTTTGGGGAAAGAATATAGGAGAAACAAATACTGCAGTTTAAATCTAGCCAAGTTAGCAAACACATAAATAGCAACAACAACAAAAATCCTCAAAAATAAAATAAATCACATTCCAGAGTTTCTTGATAAATGTTATCTAAAATACATGATTTTCAACCAAAAATAATAGACCTACAAGACAAAGAAAATTATAACTTGACCCATACTCAAGATTAAAAAGTATTTAATAAAAACTGACATTTAGTAGGCCCAGATACTGGATTTAAAAGAAAAAGACTTTTGGGGTGTCTAGATGGTTCAGTGCATTAAACAGCTGACTTAAGCTCAAGTCATGATCTCACAGTTCCTGATTCGAGCCCCACATCGGGCTCTGTGCTGACACCTCAGAGCCTGGAGCCTGCTTTGGATTCTGTGTCTCCCTCTCTCTCTGCGCCTCCCTGACTCATGCTCTGTCTATCTCTCTCATAAATAAATATTTTAAAAAAGAAGAAGAAAAGATTTTGAAGCATTTATGATAAATGTATTCAAAGAATTCAAGTAAACTGTGATTTCAAAATTATGACACGTGAACAATAATTTAACAAATAGGGAGTATCAACAGAGTAAAAGAAAGTATAATTAATAAACCAAAGGAAAAACTGAGGGTAGGAAAGAATAATAACAAAAGTGGAAAATTCACCAAAAAAATCCTAAATATCATTTTGGTGATGGCCAGAGAAAGACCCAATGAATTTCATATTGACTAAAGGAAAAAAATTCAATGAATAGAAAGAAACATCAAAGGAAAATGAAGAGTCGTGACAGAATGAAACAGTGTAATGTACATATAGTGGCAGCAGTAGGAAATTAGAGAAATGAGAAAAAGAAATATCTGAAGGAAAAGGAAGAGAAGGAGGACCACATATCACATGATGTCATTTACATGGAGAAGAGCTAAATCTGATGGACTCAGACAGTGGCCTCACTCACCACCAGCCAGCCAGCAATGCAAATGAGCCAAGTTAGATCTTCCAAGCCATTCCTGCCCCACCTGACCCTGCATGGAGCAAAGCCCAGGTATTCCCCATAAGCCCTGCCCAAACTGAAGCTTTGTAAGCAAAACAACTGATTTTTGTTTTCAACCACAAAGTTGGTTGAAGTTGGTTGGTTACACAGTAATACGCAATTCAAACAAGGTGCATAATATTTTAATTTATAAATCATCTAGTGATATGTCTTATGATAAATAGACCTATACCGATTTGGGCCTTTTGAGTTTAGAAGAGGCTTATAATAGGCAATGGTCGGTTAACAGTGTTAAATACACACTCTAGTGAGCATAAACCTGTATGCCTCAAGGAATGCAGTTCATTGCTGCATGGCCGGTTTACTTACAGATGGGTAGTTTGTGAATGTTATGGCATTGCAATTTAAATGTAAGTGTAATATTGTGCGCTATGGGTATAATACCACAAGGATTATAACTATGGATATGTGTCATTTGATTCATAACCATCAAATTCTGTAAAGCAATAAAACATAGAATGTAAATCAGTTAAATAAAATATTTTAATGTAGTTTACTTTGTTTCTTTTAGAAACTATGTTGGGAAGGTAGGAGAAATGTTATTTAAAGAGGTTAAATCATGCATCTTTGTGAAGTAAGGTGCTGTGGGCTTTATCTATATCGCCCAAGACAGATGTGGTCACACTACTGTTTACAAGCTCTTAACAATTTGGGGGCTGCTCAGAGAAGAAAAACGTTAATTAAGAAAGGGAACAGAGACTCAAAAAAATAGCCAGTGGTGGATGTCAGGAAGAAGAATGGCATCTGACAAACAATTCCCAGTTTGGATAGAAATTTATCATTTCTGTTTCCTTTGCTCTGTGGCAATTTGATGTGACTTTATTTTCTCATCCTAAGTCTCATTAGATGTAGTTACCAATAGGCTTTGTTGGAGTGGTGGTTCTTTGAAGAGGGGAAGGTGAGAGAAGGTGATTTCAAAGACATGAAATGAATTCTGTATATGATATGAGTCATGTTACGGACTGATTTGTGTCCCACCCCCAAATTCATAAGTGGAAGACCTAGCCCCCAATGTGTCTGTATTTGGAGACAGGGCCTTTCAAGAAGCAGTTAAGCTTAAATGAGATTTTAAGTACGGGGCCTTAATCCAATATGGACTGGTGTTGTTATAAGAGGAAGAGACATCAGAGATCTTAGTCTCTCTTCCTGTCTCTATCTTTCCCTCTCTGTGTGCACACAAAGGAAAGGCCAGGTGAAGACACAGCAAAAAGATAAATGATCATCTTCAAGCCTAGAAGAGAGGCCTCACCAAAAACCAGCCCGACTGGCCCCTGGGTCTCAGACTTCCAGGATTAATAACTGTGAGAAAATAAATGTTTGTTGTTGAAGCCACAAAATCTGTGGTATTTTGTTTTGGCTGCCCTGGCAGACTAATACAAGGCAGTAGCAGGAGCGTAAACAAACATCTAAAGTAATATATAAGTAGGATCAATAGTATAGTGGAAACTGAAAATTTAAGCAAGAGGTAATTTTGAAAATGAGTTCACAGTAACAAACTTCAGGAGGGCATTAGAGTTCCCAGAAAATAGTATAGAGGATTTAGACAATTTCATTAAATGCACAAAATTAACTCATGTGATACTTAGGATTATTTTAGATGACTTATTTGGCATATCCTGGTTTATTCTCTTAGAAGACCATGAGGAGTAAGAATAGCATTAGATTTCCTGACACAATGTGGACTATTTATTTTGTTTCTATTTTATATTCTTCCATTCCTAAGTTCTGTTCCTATGAATATCTGTTCCTATGTCTTTTTTTAAGGTTTCCTTCTGAAACACAGTAGTAATGCCCATAAGACTTGTTTTATATATTGGACAGTTTCAGTTATACCTTTCAATATGGAATCTTTGTGCATTCAATTTGATTAGAGAGTGACATAATTTGAATGTTGTGGTGAAGGATGTTCTGAGTTAGTGGCTTTCAGTTTAATGAATTTTACCATCTAAGGTATGAAAATTTTAGGGCCTTGTATCTCTTTCAACTGCATAATTGGACAAAAAAATGTAATCATAGATTTTAAACAGAGAGTACCTCAAGAAGTTTATGGATGACTATAGCTTATAACTTCAGATTATAAAGAGATTAGCAATGTTTTTGTGTGACTAATCAAAATTTTAAAAGTCTCTTCACTAAGACTTACTCAAATTACTTGACAGCAGAAGGAAAGCAGAAAATTTGGAGAATTGATTAAAAGGTTTTATTAAATATAAAATCGAAAAAAAGGAAAAAAATAAATATAAAATCAGAAATCTACCTAAAATCTTCTGTAAGTTTAACCTTTAAAGTAATTACTTTCCATATCATCAAAATGTACCCAAATTTAATTTCTATATGTACATAGTTTCATTAGATGAATAAATCAGAATTAATTTGAATACTCTTCCATTTGCCATTTTATACATAATAATTCAAAAAACATATTTATGATGAAATACCTATCTGCATTTCTCTCAAACTATACATTAGATGCAAATAACTTTGTATCTATTGATAGTTCTTCATATACAGAAATATGCTCAATGCTACTCTTCATCCATCCTAATATAATTATTATTATTAATAACAATAATGATAACTAAATTCATTGCCTATAGGGTTTTTTTTTGTTTTGATGTTTTTTTATTGATTCTTGTCCAGGAGACTATTGCATAAACAGTTTAGTGTGAGTAACCTGAATATAAATGATCTTAAATAGAGAATTTTGAATGAAGGGCTGTGATGAAAATAAAAGGCATCAAGAAAGAGCTGTCTTCCACTCTTCTGAGAAGGTCATTTCCAACATAAAAAAATCAGCAATCTTAAAAGAAATATGTAGTCACAATTTATAGTGAATGTAAATTTTATAATTTATGTAATAGTACCTCTAATGTAGTATACTTCTTAAAGTATACTTGTTAAAGATTGAATTGTATTGGTTATGTTAATAATAATTATCAGGGAAATAACTTAATAATAATTCTAAACCAAATAATGTATATTTAAAACACTTTTTAAAAAGAATCTCATATAGATAGCATTTTACCGAAATTGTAACAAACTTCAAATTATGAATAAGTTTCTCATTGCACATTCACTTTTATGTACTTTTCATGGCATCTTTCAATATATATTAATTAAAACAAATGTGATACATACACATATGCTACATGTATCACAGAAGAACTACAAAGTATACAAAAAGAAAACAGCTAAAGATATGATCAGACAGCATTTTAAAAATTATTTATGCCGGACTAATTAGCATAGAAATAAGTCAAGACACTTAAAGTAGCAGGCACAAAATGAATATCAAAAGCTATTTTATAGATCAGTAAGTGCCTATAAGACATTGAAAATAAATTGATAAATCCAAAAAGGAGCAGTAAACAAAATGCCATTTGTAGTCTGTGTTGTAGTTATAGCATCTCTTTTTAAATGCAGTTTATCTGCTTTGAATAAAATCAATTTCACCACTAAATGATAAAAGCTTCATCAGGGAAATATTAAAAATAACATTGAAATTAATGTCTTGGAAATTCCTTTCATCTAATTGTTATTATCTCCTGCAATAGATAGCAAACAAACAAAAAAAACCCCACATACTAAAGAACACCTGAAATAACTTAAAATATCTTTTTTAGGAGAGTTGATTCATGACACATAGCATGCAGACCTTTGGGCTTCTTCAAAATCAAGATTAAATTTTCAAAGACATTTTCTTCAAAACTGAAAAAAATGTCAAATTGCTTGTCAAATGATTTTTTGCAGCTTCCATTTTATGTCAGCTGACCCTTCTTGAATATCTACATTTCATGCTGTGTAAATAGAACCTCTTTTGTACTCTTTTCCTTAGAATTTTCTACATTAGTCCAATCTGGAATCCTAGCAACAGACCACTTTGCTATGTGCTATTTCTTTTTTTTGAGTAAATAGCTTTTAATTGTCAGATAGCAGAGATTCAGAAATGAATATTGCTGAATGCTTGACACCAGCACATTTAGTGACCAGGATTATAATTTTCTCCCTCCAGAATCTTATTGAGAACTTTCCTATTAAATCACTTAAACATAGATTTTCATGATTCAATTTACTATTGTTACTTAAAGTATGCAACCAATATGTGAATATATTCCGGCCAGATACACAGAGCAAAGCTATGTGAATGTTCAGTCTCTTAACTGATACATCCCTTGTTTCGGACACAACCACAGAGCATGGTTAACAGTCTGGCTCGTGTTAACTTGATACTGTTTCTATGTATTTAATAAACAAAATTATGTACTTAAGTCTCTACTAAGAAACATTTTATTTATAGAAATGTGTATCATTCTGTATTTTTTCTGATTAGTATTCTTAACAATATTCCTTTGAGATTTTTTCATATCAGTAGTACTTGGCACAAGATATATATTCAATAATTGTTACCTTATTTTATCATGTAAACATTTTTTTCTCTTCCATAGATTTTTTTTTTTTGAAATATTTCAAAAATGTAAGTAAAAATACTTACATTTTTATTCAGGAACAGTCAAAAGATTTGAAGTCCCATTTTGGCCTATATAAACTTATAAAACACTTTGGCCCTGCTCCTTGCTTTATCCAAATCTACAGAAAGAAAATCTAGGAAATGTGCAATTTACATCTTAGAAATACCAGCGTTCTCACAGGGGACCTCAGGAGAGGGCAGACCCACTCCTCTGACTTGCCTAGCCATAGTCCAAAGGCAATGATAGAGTTTTTAAAGTATAAATATGTGGATGAAAGCTATGTATGCGAGAGTGACATGAAACGTGACAAATAGTGACATTTGTTAAATAATTATTAATGTGTTTTTCTCATTGACATTCCTGACTAGAAAATGTATTTTTTTGGTCTATGTTGTGAGTGGGAGATAGAAATTTTCCTAGAGGACTGGGAGAAAAAAAATCTAACCTTCAAAAATAGGATTATGCAGTAATATAACTTTGAAAGTCAGGGTAGTTTCTCAATACAAGATTTTGGTAATTATTTTAATGCCCATGTTTCATTCTCAAGTTCAAGGGAGTAGCACCACCTTGTAAAGTAGACAAGATTAAACTTTCATCTTCTGCAACAGTGCCTTGAAGGGTGGTGTTCTATAGTAAAAGGATGCGATATGAGAGAGATAAAAGGAAAGCCAAACATGTTTCCAGTTGTAGAAGTTGTGGAGCCCCTAATGCTGATCATATAACTGAGAATGAGACTGAGAGTAGAGCTATGGAGGACTAATATGGGACGAATAAATCAAAGAAAATTTGACAGCAAGTGTTCAGATAGAAGGAGGTCCTGTAATTTAGTGTCTTAATGTTTCTTAGCCCCCCGTAGTTTCCTTGGGGAATGGAACTGAACCAGAAAGCTGAAAGTGCATCTGGGAACTTGTCAAAGGAGAGCATTCTGACAGGGTCTCTGTTGCTTTGCTCTGAAGGCTGTATTATAGACTGCCCTGTCTGTGAGCAAATAAATCACAGCAGATTTTTCAGATGTTTACAGTGCTGCAAGGGGCTGAGATGCCATGGAGTCAGCCTGAGACTCTCACCCAGGCTCTGACCAGGACAGGGTCACAAGTAATACCCTTTGCAAAATTCAGTCTTGAATGCAACAATGCAGACAGTGGGAATATAAGAGATATTGCCCCATAGAACGTGAGTGGGATTAGACAGCATTAGATTAGATAGGATTAGATGTTTTGTTTTGGGTTTTCCCTCCCTAGATATTATTTATTCATTTTATATTTACTTTTAATTAATTTCCTCAAAAACAGAAAACTATGAAATGGAGATATAGCAACTTTTCATCTAAAAATGATTTTACAGATTAAAATATCTCTCTAAAATTATCTTAAATAATAATATACTCTAAAATTATCTTAAATAATAATATAAAATAATGTTATTAATTTTATCTCTTAAATTTATTATAATATAATAACATGATTATTATAATATGATAATAAAATAATACTTAATAATAAATGTTCTTTTAATAATTGGATTGGAGACAGTTTTAGCCAAATGGATACTTAGTTAAGTTTTCCTGCTAGCCAGCAAGCTGAAGGCTTAAGAGAAAGGTCAAATTATTGAAAAGAACAGTAAGATTTAAAATTTTCCTTCTACATCCAAATCGTGGCATGGGTGAATCTAACTAAGACACACTTCTCTGTTTTTTTAAGTTTGCTAAGAAATATTTCATTGTTGTTTTTCCTTTTGTTTTATCTTTATTCAGGAATGGGTTTGGGGTTTTGCAAATGCTTTGTGTATAGCATTTTGGAGATAAAATATATTTTGTCCGTTTTCACTCAGTCACTTTACATTCGGTCAGCATTTCATCAAATGTGCTTCACTCACTACTACTAAGGAATATAGATACTTAGTGCTCCATGAAGAAAAGGTTCCAGGGAGAGAGAAACTAGTTAAAAGGAAGGCAGATAAGAACATTATGTTGGCGGGGATGATTGGTCTTCCTTGAGATCCCGTGACTTTGGTTCATCCAGGATTTACTGTACTTAGTAGAAAAGTGTGACTATTCCAGCAATGGACATTGCTGATTCCTCTTCCAAATCCTATCCCTGAAATTTTTTAAAGTAATCTTTGTTTAACAAAGCTGTAGTGGCTAAACAAAAATCACAGTAATAACCTTATGGTAATTAACTAACCAGAATGTTTTTAACTTTGTCTATAATAACACTAATATCCAAAATTGAGCAAGAAAAGCAAAGGGAAAATTATTTGGTTAATTTCATTTGGTGTTCTGGTTTTAAGGACCTACTTTCCATAATTACTTTCCTTGATATATTCAACACTATTTTCTTAATTAAAAAGAAAATAATAATAAAGGTTTATTGATTCTACCTGGCTATATATATTTTACATACATTACCTTTTTTTTTCACATACACCTATAAAACGGATCATTATTAGCTCATTTTACAAGTGAGGAGATATAAACGTCCTAAGATTTATTGCCCACAATTCTCGGATTTTCTGGTTTGTTTTTTCAGTTTTTTTTTTTCTCTTTACATTTCAGTTTTGGAAATTTCCATTGAGCTATCCTTAAGCTTAGTGATTCTTTCTTTGGTTATATCTAGTCCACTAATGAGCCCATTAAAGGCATTTTTCATTTTCATTGCAGTGTTTTTGATATCTAGGTCTTAGCACATTAATCATAGCTGTTTTAAATTCCTGGTCTGAAAATTTCCACATCCCCATCATATCTGAGTCTAGTTTTGATGCTTGATCTGTCCCTTCAAACTGTTTTTGGGGTGTTTTTTTGTTTTTGTTTTGTTTGTTTTTTGCCGTTTAGTATGCCTTGGTTACCAGACATGATGCTCTGGGCAAAAGTAACTGCGGTAAGGAGGCTTTTAGCAATGTGGTGGTAATGCATAGGGGAAGGGAAGCATTTTGTAGTCCAATGTTTATGTCTCAGTCTTTTAATGAGCCTTGTGAACTTCACAGGTGTTTCTTAGGTTTTCCCTTTTTCTTCCCTTCCCTTGTCCTGGGACATGATGGGTAGAGTAAACTGGAGTTGATTGTTTCCCTCACTCTAGGTTGGTTAGGCTCTGAAAGAGCTCCAGTAGTTTGGCTCTGGTAAAATGGTTTCTCCCAAGGGCAGACCTTGTTAAATAGAAAATAATACTCTGTTATATTTCAAAAGAGTATACTTTCTCCTTCTCCTGCCAGAAGCACAAAGGAATTTTTTTTTCCAGTGTTCACTGTGAGAATCTGGTCAAACTCCTGAAGGTAAAATTTACAGAGCCCTCCATGACTGGATTGCCCTGAAGTTTTTCATTCTCAGACTTGTTTACACTGAACCTCCAACAATTTGTCAATTACAGTTTAGGTTTTCCTACTCCAAACTGGTGTTCATGAATGTTTTTGCTTGAGGCTGTCTGATTTTGTAAGTTGCAATTCTTTGTATTCACCTACCTGTCTCTACAGCAGATTTGTCCTATGACATCAGTTCTCTGAAGGATCTATAAAGACTTGTTGATTTTTTTCAGTTTGTTAAGCTTTTTACTCATTAGAACAGAATAGTGACTTCAAGCTCTTTACTTGCTGAACTATTAGCTGGAAGTCCCTCATACAAATTTTTCAACCTGAAATTTGTTGGAAATATACATTTTTTAAAACCATGAAGAGATAATAATGGAAAGTATTAAGAATTGCATCAAAATATTATTCTTGTCTTACCATTTCCACTTTCCCTCCCTGTTGCAAATTAAGTTCCATTTCAGACATATTCAGTGACGAGTTCTTTCAGCCTTTCAACAAAGACCTAAAGCCTATGCTGACTACTCTCTTCCAGAGCCCTGAGAAAGTACCCTGTCTTCTTAATACATTTTACCAAACATTAGCTGGTTACATGAATACAAATGTGGGTAGGGGGTGGGGAAGGAGATGGTCATAATTTTTAAATGAAATTTGAAATATTCTTGAGCTGCCGGATGGGTTATGTTTGTTCAGCCGTTCCATTTTTAGTGAGCTAGAAAGTAAGATAGGGAGGAGCATCAAATAAATACCATATCCTTTTCCTTTAAAATTGACTTCTTTAAACAGTCCCCAGAAGTATGCTTCTGTCAGATTTTGGCTATTGTAGTGAAAATATAACAGCCATCAGGCTAGCTGGTATGATCAGGATTATGAACAGCAGAGTTGAAGAACCCACTTGTCTTTAATTTGGTCAGTTTCTCCTCAAGTATCTTTTTATGCTCCAAGATAGACCCTCAGGTAAATGATTGTGCTTTTTCTCTTGTACTCTTTCATGTACCCAGATCTCTTGTGATTAGAATTAATCATCTAGAGAGATTAAATTGATCTCTATAAAAAAATTTCTTCCTCATCCCATTCTGGGCCCTTTTGAATAGAAGAATGTGGGTTCAAGCAAGATTTCCTATCTCTCATATCCTACCAAAATTCCAATCCAGGCACAATTCATGATAAGTGAATCTGTAGTGCTCTGTAGATAGAAGAATGAACATGGAGACAGTCTGGCAGCCTTTCACTCATAGCTCCACCATTTATTGATGCGAGGACCTAAAGCTTGCTAATAACTGCCTATGTACTCTCTCAGGTCCAACTATCATTTCCTCAGGAAAGCTATCTATTATAGCTCATCATAGTAGTATTTTACTTATTGCATTTTAGTTTTATAGAAGTTTTGTGACTCTATGAAAAAGTCTTCCTTCCTCACTGAACTATAAATTTAGTGACTTTAGTTTAGTTTAGAAACATTATATCTTCAACTAGCAGAGAAACTAACCAGTGGTAGACATGCAGTAAATAGGTGTTGAGTGACTGAATGTATTACTTCATAGCTGTAAAAATGTGTTTGCACATAGAATCTTAGTGTATCATCAATACTATTGTGTTGAATTTATTTGATAGATAATGTATTAACATTGATGTGAACGTAACTCAGCATAAACTGATGTGGATCTATGTCATTTTATTGAAATAATTTCCAGATGATATAAATGAAAGTTAAGGGCTTTTTTGACTCATGTTAACTGTGTTTCAAGTGACAAAAACTGAGTATGTAGAGAGGACGCTGTAAACTGAGAAAGTAAATATAGTTATTGACATAGTGATAAAAATATTTTTAGAAGAGCACAATAGATGTTATTTACCTTGATTGAAATAACATAAGACAGTTAAGAAACTTTCAAATTAGATAAAACATGGAGATGGAAAATCACTTTATCCATTGAGTGATTTATGAGGAATTCATTTCATCATCCCTATTATTATTATTGACTTTACCAAAAAAAATCTTTTTTTGAATATTGACTTATTCTTTGGTTAAAAATATGTAATATATTTCCTTCTAGAAATTTTGCATATATGTCTTAACAGCATACATTGTGAACATGGTTAATTTTTTTCCATCAAAGCACCACTAAAACTTGATGCATTATTGAAATTTCTTTAAATAGCTACATTTTATATTATGATATTTAAACAAATTAGGTTCTTGACTCCATAATATAACAGCATATTTTTTGTTATAGTCTATCATGTATATTTATATTTTAATAACATTCTATTGAGTAAACTTGACACTTGAGGATCAAATTTTACACATTTATCCTCTGGCTTGTTATATCCATGGAACAATGTCAGTATGCCTGAGATAAGATATCCTATGATACTGTAATTTTGTATAGAAGAGAAATCTACTTAGAAAAATATGACCTTTACATTTTCATTGCAGTAATATATTCAGAAAAAATTGACCAAAATTTAATTCCTCTATAGATGTCAAGCTTGAGAGTACTTTTCATAGTATAATTTCACCACTTAATTGTACCAAAAGAATATTTTATGTTATTTCTGTGTAAAAGCCTATTTAAGGTGAAAAAAACACACTATTCATTAATCTATATTTACCTAGCTACAGTAGCTTTAAGGTAATTGTGAATTTGTATGTTACTTCTATAAACATATAAATGGCCAAATCATTGATGCAAGCTTTAATACTAACAAATGATAAACATGAGGCAGAGAGCGCAAATACCATTTGTAACAGGAAACAGAGTATTGTTGGAAATATTTCCCTTATGGAACTTTCATTTAAGATAACAAACAATCCTTATACTTTGTAAACATAAAGTTTGTAACACATTTGCTATATCATCAGAATGAAGAATGATATGTATAAAAAGGTCTCTGAAAGGTTTTGGATTATGGGCATAGGAATATTCTTAATCTGAAATGTTCTGTCCATTTCTAAATAGTGTGCCTCTCCTAAATTTTTGTCATATAATGACCTTGCTAAATGAGACCAGGGGAAGCCGCCACAGGCTTCACAGTTTATTTAGTTTGCCTGACTGGTTTGGTATTCATGCCTTTTTCAGGCTATTGCTCTATAACCTAACAAGATCCTGCATGAGTCAATATCAGACCCAACTCCATCTGAAAGTTTCTTTTTGCTCTCTGGTTTGAAAAAATTGACACATTGACTCTCACTTTTTATCTACTTTAACCTCTAACACCTATAAGACCTGGGATATTGATTAGATTGCATTGGTCCCACTATTTTCTCTGGGTCATTGTCTTGCCTAAACTATCTGATAAAACAGAGAGCAGTGTGGGCCTAGAGTAGGTGGAAGAGAAGTAACAAAGCGAGGGCAGGAAAGCAAAACTTGCTATTTTGCATAGCAACCCCAGAGTTTGACCAGCTCCTAGGAGGTTGGCATACTTCTTGAACTTTCTTTTCCCACTGGGTTTTTTACAGTCTGAGTCAGAATTAAAGATAATTCATGAGTATATGGTTATTGACTACCACAACACAATTTATAGATGCTTGTGTATAGTTGATAAATGATTATTTTCCTAATTGCCCAAAGAAATTTACTGAAAGCTTGCTAATGAACTACAGATTAACATGTTTTGCATTAAAATCACTCACCATAAATGTATACAGTATAGGTTACAGTATCACCTTTGCTTTTGGTGACCAAATATAAGGATTTCCTCTTGTGAAGAGAGACTTAAATATAATTTTGAATGATTCTGTTCATTACATTTAAAATAGGTTTTAACAGTACTTCAACTGTTTCCTAATCATTTTCACTGTTTTAGAAAAGGTGTACATGAGGATAAAAGATATTTAATGAATAGATAATATTGACAAATTTAGTAAAATAGTTTTATCTTTTAATTATTGAAGGATATAGAATATTGTTGTCTTAGATATGAATCCAAGTAGGGAAATGATTGACAGGAATAAATACGTTTATTGGATATAATTAAACATTTGGGCTATTTGATCATTTAAGTAATCCTCATATGAAATTTGCTGTTTATTTTTTAATGAAGTGATTAAGTTTGTCAATTTAGACATACTCAATAATTTGTCATATTGATAATTAAAATCTCCATATTAAATAGAAAAACAATATTTGCTTATATCTATGGAAAATATTGGAAATGGGATTTAGGGATAAGGTATGTGGTCACACAATACACAAAAACTTTGCAATATCTAATCTTCTCTGTTTACAAATTCATTTCCAAGTCCACTGAATTTAGAAAGTTAGTTTTGAAACAAAGTTGATGCTAAAATTTATGTAGGATTAAAAAGCATCTTGCCAAAGGTAAACTTTTAAAAACATTAAAAAGTTACTTAATAATACTAAGTTATGTCATCAGAAAATTTGCTTATTAAAAGAAGTCCATAGAATTATGTTTGCTTACAGATTCCAGTAAAACTGATAAACACTGGTTTAAAGAAACTTGGGTTATAGTTTAGAATAGAACTTGTCTTCAGATGTGAATATCAGTCAGGCTGGAGACTTCTGCAGTGTGGCACATATCCACATATAGGCAGTGGTTACATATGTAAAAATATATATGGCTGCATACATACGGTATACATATGGTGTTTATATTTGTAAAAAGCCACCAATGTGTATACTTAAGATTCATGTACCTTGATGTATGTAACTTATGACTTAGTAATTCAAAGGAAAGAATAAAAAGGAACAGGAGTTTATCCTCATGCAAAAAGAAGTCTTATGGTGGACATCACTCTCAGTGCTGTCAACAGGATAGCACAGTCTCTGGGCCTCCTTTGGGGTTCTTAGTTGCCTTAGGGTTTCTGTTGTTTCAGCAGCATGTTGGTGATCCAGGGAGAAAGGAGGAGAAAGGGACAAGCTGGGTAAGTAGATGAGGGGATGGAGGAGAATGTCAAGAAAGAAAAATTGTTTCAGAACCTGCCTGCAAACCTCTGTTGAGGTTTCATTGGTGAGTCTGGTCACATGGTCATATATAGCTGCAAGGGAAGGTGGGACATAGAAGTTTTGTTAGGTATATTCCTCCCTTTGGAGGGATGGCCTATGTTATTAAGGGATAGAATGCGCAGAGTATAGACAATTAGCAGTGCCTACCATATCACAAATGTGTGATTTTATTAGAATTATTCTAAGAACATATTCTCTGAGCCAATTATAGATTATGCTTGTATATCTTGAAATACTATTTCCTTGAAAATATTTTATGATTCAATTTTTAATCCTTTCAATTGGTTTGTCTTCTGCTAGTTTGAACAAGTGATGCTGACTGTATTAGCAACCACTCTATGTCTTTTATAGAATGTTGAGGACTAGCTAAAACTTTTGTTGAAGCAAAAACTAAAGATGATACATATATGTGCCTGTGAGGCTAAAGCCAAGTTGGGTGAAAAAAATAAAAATTTTCCCATGCACGCTGATCCCATAAATTCATATGACTGAGATTCTAGTTTAAATCTGGTTGAACTTTCTTCAATAAAATGCTTGAATTTTATTTATCTAAATTAACACAATACAAAGATATGTGGCTAAAATTTAGGGCTGAAATGGCAACGAAAGTGCCTTAAACCAGATGACATAAAAAAGTAGGTTTCAGATTTATGCTTCCATATCATCTGCCAGCCTGGCAGCACAATTCCCAATCCTCTCGGCAGAAAAATCTTTCATTTGAAGCGAGCTTCTGTTATGTGATCTTTTTCCCCCTGGCAGATGATGTGTTAAAAATGTACTGTCTGGGAGATGGACCAGAGGCAGGTGCACAGGTTTTGATGTGGAAGGCTTGGCAGGTGTGACCCAGAATGGAATATGTTCTCCTCAGAGAGACCCAGTGAGATCAGATGTTCACCAGAAAGACAATGCTCAAATTATTCTAACATGCATATAATTATTTCTTAACGTGGTATTGTGACCTTGCTGTAATTTACACACCAGCAAATACATTTAAGCCATGTTAACAACATCTGAATTATAATGTTTCTGGATTTGTAAAAACATGAAATTGCATTTCTGAACTTTTGTTGTACTTAAGAAATTAGTGAAAAAGTAAGTGAGCTGCCCCCATTAAAAGGGGAACATGATAGTAACTACAGTTACTTGTAGTTTTCTGCCCAATAAAATGACACTATTTAGGCACTTTGCAACATGGTTTCAATTCTTCCTGCCCTCTTCCTCAGTCTCTGTGATTTTTCTTTCCCAAACACAGGTCCCCTGTGCAGACCTCCCTCCTTTGACCTTAGACTTGATTTATCTCTATATTCCTACTTCTTCTTTCTTTTTTCTTTCTTTTTTCTTTCTTTCTTTCTTTCTTTCTTTCTTTCTTTCTTTCTTTCTTTCTTTCTTTCTTTCTTATTTATTTTTAGAGAGACAGAGCAAGTGAGGGAAGGGTAGAGAGAGAAGGAGACAGAGAATCCTAAGCAGGTTCTACATTGCCAACACAGAGCCTCAAGCAGGGCTTGAACCCACAAAACCATGAGATTGTGACCTGAGTGAAAACCAGGAGCCAGATGCTTACCCTACTGAGTCACCCAGTTGCCTAATACTACTTTATCTTTCTTAATGTGACAGAGATTTTAAAGCTTGGGAACATAACTGAAATTCTACCAAATGTGTTGCTAGCATGGCACATGATGGGTATTTAGTATACTTTTTTAAATTAATAAAGGACTATATAAATGAAGAAAGGCACTCACCATACTGCAAGGTAAGTTAGCCTCAATTTTTGTTTTCCTTCTTACTTCTCCAGAATGTACTGGATCTGTTGTTTATTATTCAAGCTAAGTATAATACCCTATTAGCAAAAAATATTGTGAGCTTACATATGTTCTGATTTATATTTGCAAAAATAATTATAATAAACCCTAAATTATTTGGCAAGCCATCATTAAGATTATAGTTAAGGGTGACTGCATGGCTCAGTTGGCTAAGTTTTTGACTCAGGTCACGATCTCAATGTATCATGAGTTCAAGCTTCACCTTGGGCTCTGCGCTGCCAGTGCAGACCCTGTTCCAGATTTCCTTTTCTCTTTCCCTCTCTCTCTGCCCTTCCCCACTCATGGTGTCTCTGTCTCTCTCAAAATAAATAAATAAATAAAATTTTTAATTCAAAAAATTATAGTTAAACCGCTGGCAACAAGTTTCAGTAGCTGTTAATAAATGACTGTGTAAAGAAGTTGTTGACAAAAGTCCTTGTTAGAATGCAAAGCACTAGAGCTTTGTCTTTGTGATTAGTATAGAAATTCTTTGAAAGATTAGCAGATATTTGCATAAGTTATCAAAAAAGGACATTAATGTATACTTTTTTGTGTCTTTTCATCAAAGTTAAGTTTCTGTTTACTAAAAAGGACAATGTTTTTCTGTGACATTGAATAGATATTTAAAAGACAACTTCCAAAAATTAATAACTAATAACTTTGAAACTATTTATGTGTTTGTAAGAAACAACATTTGTTGGCATGTTTATTTTGGAGAATTGTATCTATTTACATAAACTTGTGTAACATGGTTGTCAGGAGAAGTTGAATTTGCTCACTTATTTTGTGATAATTGACAGAGCTAATCATAACTTATTCAGTGTATGAAAACTATGTGTCTTCTCGATTAAGAATGCTTTCTTAGACAGCTATTTTGCATAAAGTTTACTCAAGTCAGAAATTAACACCTGACTTTTTTTTTTTTAAGGTTTATATATTTATTTTGAGTGAGACAGAGAATGTGAGCCCAGGAAAGACAGAGGCAGAGGAGAGAGAGAATCCCAAAGCAGGCTCCATAGGGTCAGTGCACAGAGCCCTACAGGGAGCTCCAAATCATGAAGCCATGAGATCCTGACCTGAGCTGAAATCCAGAGTCGGTTGCTCAACTGACTTTTAAAGATAAATTTTAAAAATAGCAAAACTCTCTCTTCCACGTTGTGGAATTTCAAGATTTTTGTTGATGTTGTCAACAAAATATTAGATTCATGTGGCCAAATGGCAACTAAATGTGTTACTTTGTTTGGGGACTAAAAATTTCAACAGTGAAACTTAAACTTGAATATTCAAGATTAACAAAGACTGTTATACCAGTTCTTAACAGGTCTTTGGCAGTGTGTCTCTTCTTTTCCTACTTATAATCAGTTTTAAAATGTTCTGCTCAGGGCGTCTGGGTGACTCAGCTGGGTAAGCTACCAACTCTTGATTTTAGGCTCAGGTTATGATCTCAAGCTTCAGGAGATGGAGCCCCGCATCTGGCTCTGTACTTGAGCTTCGGATTCTCTCTCCCTGTCTCTCTGCCACTCCCCTGCTCACACACTCTCTCTGAAAATAAATAAAGAAACTAAAAAAAAAAAATTAAAACACGATGTTCTCCTGTTCTCTTCCCATGTAATTCCAGCATCGCTCCACCTCTCTTGCCAATTTGTCACCATCCTGAGATCCAGAGTTAGGATGGAGAACATCTGCATTCTTTTGCTTTCCCATGTTTACTTCTGCTTTATTTGTGTGTGTTTACTTTGTTCCTCCTGTTTTTATCTCCTGTCACTAGGCCTGCTTAGAAGTACTTAGTGATTCTAGGGCATGTGGAAAATATGGCTAACTCTGATTGGTCAATTGAAGTAGAAAACTTGCAGCTCTTTCATGCTAAACATTTCTTTTTTTTATTTTTTAATGTTTTTTTTTTTTTAATTTATTTCTGAAGAGAGAGAGACAGCATGAGCAGGGGAGGGCCAAAGAGAGAGGGAGACAAAAGATTAGAAGCAGGCTCCAGGCTCTGAGCTGTCAGCACAGAGCCCGACATGGGGCTTGAACCCAGAACTGTGAGATCATGACCTGAGCCGAAGTCAGACACTTAACCGGCTGAGCCACCCAGGTGCACCAGTAGATGCTCTACTCTTTTTTTTTTTTTTTTTTAATATTTTTATTTATTTCTAGGAGAGAAAGACAGAGAGACAGATGAGCAGGGGAGGGTCAGAGAGAGAAGGAGTCATAGACTGAAACAGGCTCCAGGCTCTGAGCTGACACTCAGCACGGAGCCCGATGCGGGGCTCGAACCACGAACTGCGAGATCATAACCCAAGCGAAAGTCGGACGCTTAACCGACTAAGCCACCCAGGCCCCCCGATGCTCTACTCTTATGAGAAAGCAAGTAGTAACTGGATCAAAGGGTATTAAACACAAAGAAGAATCGGGGGGGGGGGGAGACTGGGTAATTTCTCTGTAAACATCTTGGTTGCAAGCATTTTTGCCTTATTTTTTTTATTTTACTTATTTATTTTTAAGTAGGGAGATGATTTTTATTTTTTTATTTATTTATTTTTTTTACAAATAGTTTATTGTCAAATTAGTTTCCACATAACACCCAGTGCTCATCCCCACAAGTGTCCTCCTCCATGCCCATCCCCCTCCCCCCTACATCCATCAGTCCTCAGTTTTTGTCAGCATTCAAGAGTCTCTCATGGTTTGCCTCTCTCCCTTTCCCCCACCATTTCTCCCCTTTTTCTCCCCCTTGTTCCTCTGTCAAGTTCCTCCTAATCCTCCTATACGTGCAAACATATGATATTTGTCCTTCTCTGCCTGACTTATTTCACTCAGCATAACACCCTTAAGGTCCATCCATGTTGCTACACATGGCCAGATTTCATTGTTTCTCATTGCCATGTAGTATTCCATGGTGTAGATAAACCACATCTTCTTGATCCATTCATCTGTTGATGGACACTTAGGCTCTTTCCATGTTTTAGCTATTGTGGAGAGTGCTGCTATGAACATTGGGGTACATGTGCTCCTATGCCTCAGCATTTCTATATCCCTTGGGTAAATTCCTAGCAGTGCTATTGCTGGGTCATAGGGGAGTTCTATTGTTAGTTTCCTTAGGAACCTCCACACTGTTTTCCAGAGGGGCTGTACCAGTTTACATTCCCACCAACAGTGTAGGAGGGTGCCCGTTTCTCCACATCCTCGCCAGCATCTCGAGTTCTCTGATTTGCTCATTTTAGCCACTCTGACTGGGGTGAGGTGGTATCTCAGTGTGGTTTTGATTTGTATTTCCCTGATGAGGAGGGACGCTGAGCATCGTTTTATGTGTCTGTTGGCCATCTGGATGTCCTCTTTGGAGAAGTGTCTATTCATATCTTCTGCCCATTTTTTTACTGGGTTGTTTGTTTATTGGCTATAGAGTTTGGTGAGTTCCTTATAGATTCTGGATATCAACCCTTTATCTGATATGTCATTTGCAACTATCTTTTCCCATTCCGTTGGTTGTCTATTAGTTTTGTGGGTTGTTTCCTTTGCCATGCAGAAGCTTTTAATCTTAATGAGGTCCCAATCGTTTATTTTTGCTCTTGATTCCTTTGCTTTGAGGGATGTGTCAAGTAAGAGGTTGCTGCAGTAGAGGACAAAGAGGTTGTTTCCTGCTTTCTCCTCTAGGGTTTTGATGGTTTCCTGTCTCACATTCAGGTCCTTTATCCATTTTGAGTTTATTTTTGTGTACGGTACGAGAAAATGATCTAGTTTCATTCTTCTGCATGTCCCTGTCCAGTTCTCCCAACACCATCTGTTAAAGAGGCTGTCTTTTTTCCATTGGATATTCTTTCCTGCTTTGTCAAAGATCAGTTGGCTGTATACTTTTGGATCCACTTCTGAGTTCTCAATTCTGTTCCATTGGTCTATGTGTCTGTTTTTGTGCCAATACCATACTGTCTTGATGATGACAGCTTTGTAGTAGAGGTTAAAGTCTGGGATGGTGATACCTCCTGTTTTGGTTTTATTTTTCAGTATTACTTTGGCTATTTGGGGTCTTTTGTGGTTCCTTACAAATTTTAGGATAGTTTGCTCTAACTTTGAGAAGTATGCTGGGGAAATTTTGATTGGAATTGCATTGAGTGTGTAGATAGTTTTGGGTAGTAATGACATCTTAACTATATTTATTCTTCCTATCCATGAGCATGGAATATTTTTCTATTTCTTTGTGTCTTCTTCAATTTCCTTCATGCCTTTTCTATAGTTATCATCATACAGAACTCTTGTATCCTTGGTTAGGTTTATTCCGAGGTATTTTATGGTTTTTGGTGCAATTGTGAATGGGATCAGCTTCTTGATTCTCTTTCTGTTGCTTCATTGTTGGTGTATAAAAATGCAACCGATTTCTGTAAGTTGATTTAGTACCCTGCAACTTGGCTAAATTCTTGGATCATTTCCTGTAGGCTTCTGGTGGAGTCTGTCGGGTTTTCTATGTAGAATATCTTGTCGTCTGCAAAAAGTGATACTTTGACTTCCTCTTTGCCAATTCTGAAGCCCTTTATTTCCTTTTGTTGTCTGATGGCTGATACTAGGACTTCCAGCACTATGTTAAACAGCAGTGGTGAGAGTGGACATCCCGGTCGTGTTCCTCATCTCAGGGGGAAAGCTCTCAGTTTTTCCCCATTGAGGATGATGTTCACTGAAGGCTTCTCATAGATGGCTTTGATGATGTTTAAGTAGGTTCCTTCTATCCCAACTTTCTCTAGAGTCTTTATTAAGAAGGGATGCTGTATTTTGTCAAATGGTTTTTCTGCATCTATCGACAGGATCATGTGGTTTTTATACTTTCTTTTGTTGATGTGATGTATCACATTGATTGATTTGCGAATGTTGAACCAGCCCTGTAACCCAGGAATGAATCCCACTTGATCTTGGTGGATGATTCTTTTTATATGCTGTTGAATTCGATTTGCAAGGATCTTGTTGAGAATTTTTGCATCTGTATTCATCAAGGATATTGGCCTGTAGTTCTCTTTTTTTGCTGGGTCTCTGTCTGGCTTGGGAATCAGAATGATGCTGGCTTCATAAAATGAGTCTGGGAGTTTTCCTTACTTTCTATTTTTTGGAATAGCTTGAGAAGAATGGGTATTAATTCTGTTTTAAACGTCTGGTAGAATTCCCCAGGGAAGCCATCTGGTCCTGGGCTCTTATTTGTTGGGAGATTTTTGATCACTGATTCGATTTCCTCACTAGTTATGGGTCTGTTCAGATTTCCTACCTCTTCCCGTGTGAATTTTGGTAGTGGGTGTGCATTTAGGAATTTGTCCATTTCTTCTAAGTTGTCCAATTTGTTGGCATATATTTTCATAGTATTCCCTGATAATTGCCTGTATTTCTGAGGGGTTGGTTGTAATAATTCCATTTTCATTCATGATTTTGTCTATTTGGTGCTCTCTCTTTTCTTTTTGAGAAGCCTGGCTAGAGGTTTGTCAATTTTGTTTATTTTTTCAAAAAACCAACTCTTGGTTTCATTGATCTGTTCAGTTATTTCTTTGGTCTCTATGTTGTTTATTTCTGCTCTGATTTTTACTATTTCTCTTCTTCTACTGGGTTTAGGGCGTTCTTGTTGCTCTGCCTGTAGTTCCTTTAGGCAAACTGTTAGATTTTGCACTTGCGCTTTTTCTATTTTCTTGAAATAGGCCTGGAGTGCAATGTACTTACCTCTTAGGACTGCCTTTGCCACATCCCATAGATTCTGGATTGTTGTGTTTTCATTATCATTTGCTTCCATATATTTTTTAATTTCATTGCCTAATTGCCTGATTGGCCCATTCATTCTTTAGTAGGGTGGTCTTTAACCTCCATGTGTTTGGGCGTTTTCCAGGCTTCTTCCTGTGATTGATTTCAAGTTTCATAGCATTTTGGTCTGAGAGTGTGCATGGTATGATCTCAATTCTTTTATATTTATTGAGGGCTGCTTTATGTCCCAGTATGTGATCTATCTTGGGGAATGTGCCATGCGCACTTGAGAAGAAAGTGAATTCCTTGGCCTCAGGATGTAGAGTTTAAATATATCTGTCAGATCCATCTGGTCCAAAGTGTCTTTCAAGTCCATTATTCCTTTAGTGATTTTGTGTCTGGTTGACCTATCCATTGCTGTAAGTGGAGTATTGAAGTCCCCTGCTATTAGCACATTCTTATCTATAAGCCTGTTTCTCTTTGTGATTAATTGTTGTATATATTTAGGAGCTCCCATATTCGATGCATAGACATTTATGATTGTTAGTTCTTCCTGATGGATAGACCCTGTAACTATTATGTAATGCCCTTCTTCATCTCTTGTGATTGTCTTTAATTTAAAGTCCAGTTTGTCTGATATAAGTATCGCTACTCCGGCTTTCTTTTGATTTCCTGTAGCATGATATATATTTCTCCATCCCCTTACTTTTAATCTGAAGGTATCTTCCCGTCTAAAATGAGTTTCTTGTAGACAGCATATAGATGGATTTTGTTTTTTAATCCATTCTGCTACCCTATGTCTTTTGATTGAAGCATTCAGCCCATTTACATTCAGTGTTATTATTGAAATATGTCAATAGGGTTTAGAGTCTTTGTATCTTTCGTAGGGTTCATGTTTGTGGTGATGTCTCTGGTATCTTTGTTCCTTGCAACCTTTCCTTCAGAGCGTCCCCTCAGGATTTCTTGTAGGGCTGTCTTAGTGGTGACAAATTCTTTCAATTTCTGTATATTTTGAAAGGTTTTTATCTCTCCTTCTATTTTGAATGACAGGCTTGCTGGATAGAGGATTCTTGGCGGCATATTTTTTCTGTTCATTTCATTGAAGATCTCCTGCCATTCCTTTCTGGCCTGCCACGTTTCAGTAGATAGGTCTGTCACCACTCTGATAGGCTTTCCTTTGTATGTTAGGGCCCTTTTCTCCCTAGCTGCTTTCAAAATTTTCTCTTTGTCCTTATATTTTGCCATTTTTACTGTGATATTCCTTGCAGAAGGTCGATTCAGATTATGTCTGATGGGGGTCCTCTGAACCTCTTGCATTTCAATGTTTACTTCTTTTCCCAGGTCGGGGAAGTTCTCTGCTATAATTTGTTCCAGGACTCCTCAGCACCTTTCCCCCTCTCTTCCTCTTCTAGGATTCCAATGATACGGATATTGTTGCATTTGACCGTGTCACTGAGCTCTCGAACTCTTCTTTCCTGTTCCAGGATCCGTTTGTCTCTTTTTTTGTCAGCTTCTTGTTTTTCTATAATGGTGTCTTCTAAATTACTTATTCTCCTTTCTGCCTCTTCAATCCGTGCATTAGAGGCCTCTAATTTATTATGTATCTCATTTATCGCATTTTTTAATTCTTCATGCCTATTTTTATTTTCCATTCTGTCTGTAGTCACAGTTTCTTTGATGTCCTCTATGTTTTTTTCAAGCCCAGCTATTAATTTTACCATTATTATTCTAAAATCTTGTTCACTTATGCTGCTGATATCTGTTTTGAGCAGTTCATTAGCTGTCATTTCTTCTTGGAGTTTCTTTGGAGGAGAGCTCTTTCGTTTCATCGTTTTAGTTAGCTTTCCAGCTCTTGTTGGTTTTAAAGACCTGTTATGCTCTCTGTTTCTATTAGCATTGCTATATCCAAGAAGACTCTTTGATTGTCCAGGGCCTATTCTTTCAAAGAGTGTTTTTTGAATGGTATCTCTTGGTCTCTCTTGTTGGGACCTTGGTTATTTTATTTTCCTATTCATAGTGATGTTTGGGACTCTCCACCTTGTGTACTCTGGCTTGTTTCCTGAGGTAGCCCTGGAAAAGAAAACAGACAGACAAACACACAGGGAGCTGGAGCACACAAATGCACAGGCTAATTCAGCTAACATGCAAAGCGAGAGGGAAAATGAAAAAGTTAAGAGAAAAGATGGAGAAGGGAGGGCGAATAATAGGGAGTATAAAATACATAAAAGGGTCAAAAAGGAGAAAAGAAAAGGAAAAAAGAAGAAAACTGATGGACAGAGAACTGTTTAAAGCATATAACCGGATTTCCCAGCTACAGTTAAATAGCCGTGTGTATGCAGTGCTGGTTGAAGAGCATAGAGAAGGAGAGAGAAGACCGGGCGGGATGAGGCACAATTGGAAATAGAATGAATGGGCAGAAGGGATACGAAACTTTTTTCAAAGAGGTAAAGGGTAGAATATGTTTGGATAGGTGAGAGAAGAATGCTGGTATTATCCAGAGAAACTATATAGTCTAATTACTCCTGGGAGAAAGAGATGAAAAGGTTGGGAGGTGTAGAATTTACATCTACAGAATGGACTAAATTTGATTGTTTAAGTACGCCGGTGACCAGAGGTAATGAGGTCAGTGTTCTGCGGAAAAAAAGAAAAGAAAAAAACAAAACAAAACAAAACCAAAAACAAAACAAAACAAAAAAACCCCCACAAAAACACACACACACACACACACACACAAAAGGGGGAAAGGGAGGAGGGCAGCTCTCAAGCAGGGATGGGCGTGGTGTGATCCAATGAGTCAGTTGGCAGTTCTGCCTGGAGGTTGTAGGGAGATGAGTGGTGGCACTTCACCTCGCTTTTATAGGCCTGTAAACTTCCTGAGCCAGGGGCTCAGCCAAAGTTTGTTGGGCTTTTCAACCCAGGCCAGTCCCAGCTACCAAATCCTAGGCCAAGCACCCTGCTGAAATTGCCTCAGGTGATCCCCTGGCTTTCCCCTCAGGGCGATTCCAATCTTCCAGGCTAGCTCTGGGGGTAGAGCCAGAAGCTTCCGCTCCCTTCTCCTCCGGGTGGGGCTCGGGGCCTGGGCGGGGCTGGGGGCTTTGTCTGCGGGCATGCTGAGCCCATTGGAGTGAGGAGATCAAGTTCCCTCTGTGTCTCAGTCACCAAAACACGAACTCGGGGTCATATCTGCCAGTTTTTAGCGCTTTGCCTTCCCTCTAGAGTTCCACCCAGCTAGGAGCAGGACCCTGGTGCCTGCGCGCCTCTTCAGGGGTCCAAGCCCACCTCGAGGGTAATGGCTGCAGGTGCGCAACCTCTCCCAGCCAGCCAGGAGCCAGCACAAAGAAGCAAATCAGAGCGCAGCCCCTCATGTGTGACTTGGAGCATGGAGGGGCCTGACGCGCAGGTATTTTGTGCGCAAAGATTTTCTACACCCCGAGTGGAGCTTTTTCCCCTGAGCGGAGGTTTTTCTGTTTTGAACTCTCTTTTTCCCCTCTCACTCCCCACAGAGGGGGTGGCCTGTCTCTCCAGTCTCCAATCCAGGCCAGATTTTTACTTCCCCAGTTAGACTTCACACTCACGTTAGAAGTCTTTCTCAGTGGAATCTGCGTCCTTTCTCTCCCAATCTCTTGGGTGTGGTACGGTTTCCTATGGCTTCAGATCTTTTCTGTGTGATGCCTGGGTGCGAGTGCAGGTACAGAGCTCCCTACTTCTCTGCCATCTTGCCCCTCCCCAATAGAAAAATCCATTTTTGCCATATAAGGAATGGGCTGTGAACCAATTTTGTCATAAAAGATAAAATAACGAAACATTAGAGGGACATTTAAAAGTATGTAATGAAATATAAAAATTGTATAAAATTATCAAATCCTTCCTTTCTTAGAAGAGGTTTTAGTTTTCCAAATCATAGGATGCTTATTTCTAACTCAGTTTTGTGTTGCCTTGTGAAAGCTTTCTACACTGTTGTTCATTCTTGGCATATTGTCACATGTGTGTTGATAGATATTTCAGAGTTCTACGAGAAACGTGGGGGGAAAAGCCAGTGCTGTGATGCATTTATAGCTGAGCTTTGTTGTTCTTGTAACTGATATGTTATCATTTTGTAGTATATTATTGTATGCAATCTGGGTGTGCACTGTCTTATTTCATATTTCCAGTATGTTTTGTTACCATATTTTTTATCAAGACAACATATGGTGTTCAACACCATTGTTTACAGACAAGGATCTGTTGTTTTGGGGTTTACTTTGCTTTTTTTTCTATTGCTTTCATCAGTGTGTTCAATTAGCTTGTGCGAATGTAACTGTAAAGCTTATATCAGTGTTCTGGTATTTTAAAATATAGATATTTAAATTATTCTATACTTCAAAACTTTCCAATCTCTTATATTAGACTATTAAACAACAATAATAGCAAGAGATACCTCAAAACCCTTTTAAAAATATTTTTGTAATCTACAAGTTGCATTGTATGGACAATTTTTTTTAACACTCCACATAATCTGTCATACTGGGTGTCTTGTCCAAACCCGGGGGGGAGGGGGTCCAGCTGCTGAGAACCTGATATCTAAAGCTAGATTTGAGACAATAAAGGAGAAGAGATAGTGAATTGCAAAAGTAAAGCACAGTAGTTCACAGGGAAGTTGCTCAAAAGCTTCACCTTCTGTAGGTCTTTGTGCCATTACATATTTTAATCTCCGTGCCTTTGGTGGCCTTGTGAACTTTTATAGTGTGTTTCCGTAGAGATGATGTTGCAGGATTTTTTACCACAATACCCAGGGTTCATTGTCTCGCTGCTTCGAAGAATGAAGAGGTGGGCATAGAATGAGCAGCAGGCAAAAGTTTATTCGAGGACAAGATCAGAAAGGAAGAATAGTAAGAAAGTTCTCTTTACACAGAGGGGACATCTGAAAGTGAATGCCCGAGGAAGACAGGCAGAGTCCTCGTTTTATAAGCTTCTGGTCAGCCCTCCCCTTCCCTTCCCCCTTGTTCCTTCTCAGGGTTACTCTTATTAGCTTGATAGCTCGAGGCACTAGGTTGTTTCATTCTATGAGGGGTGGGCTATAGCCATACTTAGCTTTTTTGTCAAATTTCTGAGAGAAACCTGGGGGGGTCGGGGGGTAGCTGGGGTCTGTTACATTCTACAGAGGAGCTTTATGCTGGAGGGGGTTTGCTGTGGTCACACACTCCCAGCTTTGTGCCAAAATAGGTGTCCCCCCCCCACCTCAAGTTCTAGTCTTTCCCTCGCTGTCTACTGAATCCTATCTTCTCCTCTCATAATAATATGCAGAGCAGAAGATGGTGCCAAACTAACATAGAGATTCCTAAGGAGGCACTGGTGCCGGCAGTGACCCCTGCCCAAGGAAATCAAGAAAGTAGAGACAGTCTATGAACTGCTTTGATGAGGTATCCAGCAGAGTGCCGCGCCATGATATTCAGAATTGGGGGACAGGGGTACATGATGGTTTACCATGGAGTAGACTTGTTCCTGTGGGAGTGAGAACCAATGTGGAGTTATCTTGAGTCTTTTTCTACTCATGCTACCAGATAAACAAAGAGACTTTGGCAGACAGTTCTTGAAGACAAGCCCAAAAGATACACATACATGGTGCATGAAAACCTCTCATAGGAATAAAGAACTCTGACTTTAAATACCTACATCATCGGAAAGGGGAAAACCGGCCTAGAACATTTAGCTCAAGTGACATTTTAAACTCTCCTGTTCCTTTCCCTGCTCTCTAAACACTAGCATTAGAGAGACTTATGAAGTTGGGAGAAGCAAGGCTAGAAACAGAAAAGCTCTGTATAACCCTTGTCCACAGCAAGATTCCAGCCTAAAGCACGACCAAGCAGGGAAAGGGAAAACATATATTTGGTCAAGTTTTAGGTTGTAATTATTACACGAGGCTAAACATCCTACCTTTTGAATTGAGAGTGTTATGCCCAGATCGTGAACTCCCCAAAATCCCAAGACCACCAAGGAGTCCGAGTCACGTACGTGTTATACCCAGATCGCAGTATCCTCAACGACCAGAGACCACCAGGGAGACCAAGTCACACATGCAAAGGCAAAGGGCTTTATTACTGGCTTGAGCTCGGGCTCCCAGACCTCACTAGCACAGTGGATCTGTGCTGAGAGCCTCGAACAAAGGCAGGGTAGGGTTTTTATGGGGTTTGAGACGGGGGAGTTACAGAAGTTATGGTATGGGAACAGTGATCCAATCATAATTATTCAACATCATTGACAGCGGGTTTAACCATACACATTGTCTAGAGTATTCGTTACTTTTGGCGGGATCCAATTACAACGTTTAGAGTACCTTTAAATTCAACCAATCACAGAGCGAGCCTCGGATCTTGTTCAGCGACTAACGGGTTAACTTTAACACTAGGTAACAGGGTGCTATCTATAGTTTCTATCTATAGGCCTCTCCCTTAGTAATGTGGAGGGTGGTTGCTGGCCTTTCCTGATTGGGTGTTGCAAGGGTGGTTTCTCCTGCCTTGGATAATGTGTAACTGCCTGATAGTTTCCGGGAAGCTGAAACTCAGGCCTTCTAGTTTAGAGGGGAAACTTAAAGCCTGTCATGGAGTCAGTTTGGTTTAGACTTGTGTCCTTACAAGAGTATTTTTGACTTCATGTGATGGTGGGACTGTTTATTACCTAAGAGTGAACAAAAAAGTTATGGATTTGCCAGAGTTGAGATCTAATAACAGGGTAAGATCACCTCCACTAAATAGAATTTGATGGGATAGCAGAAGAAAATCAAATTGCATTTTGATGATAATCCACATATCGTGTTTATTTAACATACCAGTTTCACATGCTTCTCCACTGTCTTTTTATACTAGCCAGTAGAAAAATTTATCACAACACTTATTACTGATTTACTTGTCCGCCTCACTTAGAAGATGAATGATAAGATAGAAAGTCATTCTAAAGAAAAGCCAGTAATAGGAAAATAGTTACGCTTCACAGAAAGTTTTCTATCAGGAATCAGGCTTGCTTGAAAGCAGGAAGGAAAGTCTGATCTGCAGATGTTTTTAGTTGAAAAGAAAAAAAAAGCCACATTTCTTTTATTTGTCCTAATGCAACAAAAAAGGAATTTGGAAACCATTGGCAAAAATATCTTTGTTTGTTGTGTAAACACTTGCTAATACACAGCCTTTGCCTCAAGGGCTTCTTGAGCAATTGTTCTATTCCCTTATTTGAAATGCTCAAATCAGCAAGCATTCATCATTTGATCTTGTTATTTAAGTTATAGGGATAGATATACCAGACTGGTTTTCTTGGAAAGTTTTATGATCCATATCAAACTTACTTTGAGTTTCAGTACTACTGACAACAACAAATAGGAAAATGGAAAAATTAATGATGCAAAGGCTTCACCATTATAAACAAGTTATTACATGTCTAAATCATTCTGAATACTTGAAAATGGAACTGTTAAAAACCAAAAAACAAAAAGGACTCTCAAGTTCTGAATTGAATTCATTTATTGAAATTCGATAATATTCTTCTAAAGGAAATGCTGATCTTAAGTGAAGACTTATCTGTTGTAGGTTGAATTCTCCAGGATTGGACATGCTGAGATGAAGTAAGGAGTGTAGAATGTTTACTAGTGATTAACACTGTTATACCCAGATCGCAGTATACTCAACGACCAGAGACCATCGGGGAGACTGAGTCACGCATGCAAAGGCAAAGGGCTTTATTACAGGCTCAAGCTCAGGTTCACAGACTTTACCAGCGCAGTGGTATGAGCCCTGAACAAAGGCAGAGTAGGGTTTTTATGGGGTTTGAGACGGGGGAGTTACAGAAGTTATGATATGGGAACAGTGATCCAATCATAATTATTCAACATCATTGACAGCGGGTTTAACCATACACATTGTCTAGAGTATTCGTTACTTTTGGTGGGATCCAATTACAACGTTTAGAGTACCTTTAAATTCAACCAATCACAGAGCGAGCCTCGGATCTTGTTCAGCGACTAACGGGTTAACTTTAACACTAGGTAACAGGGTGCTATCTATAGTTTCTATCTATAGGCCTCTCCCTTAGTAATGTGGTGGGTGGTTGCTGGCCTTTCCTGATTGGGTGTTGCAAGGGTGGTTTCTCCTGCCTTGGGCAATGTGTAACTGCCTGATAGTTTCCGGGAAGCTGAAACTTAGGCCTTCTAGTTTAGAGGGGAAACTTAAAGCCTGTCATGGAGTCAGTCTGGTTTAGACTTGTGTCCTTACAACACCAGGGAAGGGTAGGGGAAGAAGCATGATTAAGCAGAGGAAGAAGTTAAACTGAAATACAGTCCTGACAAAATCAACCCAGCCAAAAGCTCTAGAACATGTACTGGCCATCAGATTGCCTAAAATTATACCAGTTGGTTGAACAGTTTTATCTCCATCTTGCCTGATCAACAGATAAGGGCCATCTGAGGAAGGATGTGCCCTTTGTTGGCAGTTGGCTGCAGCTATGGCTGACCCTAAAGTAGTTGACAACTGGAAGGCTGTTTGCTGACCACCCTCTTTGCTTCTGGCCATCCTTTCTTGATGAGGGGTAGGCTGTGCATTTAAGCATTGACTATATTATCTGCTACTAATTTTGTATGCAGTAAGCTTAGAATGGACACATATTTTCCAAAGATGTTTCTGTGTATTCAGCATTTAAATTAAGTGAGCATATATTCCAATGAGAATTAAATCTTACTATTTAGAAGTGTCTACTGAGGATTATTCAAGAAATGTGTAGATGAATCAATCTCCTCTAGCTCCCTAAACTTGAGGTGTTCATGGCTTGATGATATAGTTGCTCAATGAAAAGAAAATGGTAAAGATAGAAATTTGGAAAACATTGAATATTGAGAGTATATATAATAGGTATGAGCCATTGCTATCATATAACATGACATGCATTCTAAAAGTTATCGTGCTATGTAAAATAACACAATAAAACTACATGCCTGTGGAAAAAATCAAGTTAGGGACATGACACTCAAAACCTTCATCAATGACACATTACTATGGTCTGAATGTTGTGCCCACCCCCAAATTTGCATGTTGAAATTCTGACCTTCCAGATGAGGAGATGGAATATTTAGGAGATGATTAGAGTATGAGGGCAGAACCCTAGATTACTGCTCTTCTGAAAGAGGCCTAAGACAGCTCCCTTGTCCCATCCGCCATACAAGGACACAAGGAGAGGTGGCAGTCTGGAACCCAGAAGAACGCTTTCACCAAAACCCACCCCTGTTGTCACTCCGATCTAAGACTTCCAACCTCCAGAGCTGTAAGAAATAAATTTCTGTGGTTTTATAAACTATCCACTTTCTGGCATTTTGCTATAGGCCAATGCACTAAGACTCAAGTGTGCACATGCACACTCATAGATGGGCCATGATGGAAACATCAACACAGTTTACTCAAGTGAAATTGTTAGAAAACACACACATGCTATAATGAATAAGGCACTTTACCTGGAAAAATACCTGCAGTTTGCTTGTGGAAGTGATTATAGTACAGAGTAAAGCTTGTAAATTACAGATAGTGGCAGATTATCTGAGATCAGATAGAAAGTCATATCAACAAATATGGATGGGCGTGCCTCATGTGTGTGTGTGTGTCTCTCTTTTTCTCTCTCTCACTCTCACATACACACACACACACACACATACACAGTGTCTTTGGGATGGGAGATGTTATTTTTGCATGACTCATTTCAGCTGGGTGCACTTGTATGCATTCACCTACTGTTTCTCATGGATGAAATTATGTATAAACAACCTCAAAATTTGTTTTATGCTCAAAGCGTTCCCATTAATGGAATAAATTTGCATTTCCCAAACAAACCTTATAGCAGAATGACTGTACTTTTAAGACATGTTGTTTCCTCTTTGTTCTTTAATGAGAAGACATAGGTAATAATGTGCTAGATGTTTTCACTTAACAGCCATTTAATCATCTCATTCAGTTTTCTGGGCAGCCTTGAGAGGTAAATGTTATTATCTTCACATTTATAGATAAGGAATAAACTGAGAGCGATAAGGAAATTTCCAAAGGTATTACAGTCCATCAGCGGTGGGGCAGAAATAAACTCAAATCTGTCAAATTATAAAGCCCATGTTCATTGTGCAGATTACACTGTGTCTCCATTATTTAAACAAAGTGAAGTGTGAGGCAAAAGTGGTAATTTCAAAAAATTTTTCCACTTGTATGGCTCTACAGTTTAATGCAGTAGGTAACTATATTTTCATACAGTATAAACATTAGCATACTGTTATAATTTTTATGTTTTTTATGTTTATTCTTAGCCATTTCCAAAGAAACCCCTATTTCCGTGAATGACATTAAATATTTTTCTGCTGAAAATGCTTTCCCTTATCTACCTAATTTACATAACTTTTAAAAGGAAATGAAATCATAATAGAAAATCTATGGGATTGTGAAAAACAAAAAGTCTTGAATCAAATATATACATTTTGTTCAGTTTTCAGACATTACAGAGTAGTTGTATGTTACACCAAAAAACACTATAAATAGAACAATTTAACACTCATCATTAATATAGTTCAATCAACTTGCAAACTTCTTAATTTGTTCTTTCTCATAATCTAGTCTATGAAATATGACATCACTACTTTACAGCTAGCATCATATTAAAGAACTTGCTTAAACATATGCTGTTCCCGTAAGTGCCTTGCTCCTTCACCAAAAAGCAGAAATTACAACTGGGCAAAGTGTGGGGTCATTCAGAATATGCAATATCAAACGTACAACTGATACTTCTTGTCCCAAAAATAATTTTAAACACCCGACAACTATAATATCCTAATTGATAGATTCACCTGAACAAATGTAGGGATAGAGATATTTTTATTTTATTACTATATTTGTTTCCTTAGAAATAAAAATACCCTATGAATGATTAACTATTAAATGGCTATAAGCCATTACTATCTTTGTGTGCATTTACTTTTACATATCTCTATGTGTCTCCCTTTTCACTGTGAGTTTATGTTTTTACATTAACATGCATATGTGTAATAACCATCATAGAGATACACACTCTATACTTTTTGTCTGGTACATCATGATAGTTTTTTAGGTCAGTATATTTTCATATACAACATTGTTTCTGCAGGCTGAATATTATTCCATTGTATGGAAACCTCATAATTTTTAAGCAAGTCTCTATTTTGACATTATGTCTATTTTTCAATTTAAAAAACTCAATGTTTATTTTTGAGAGAGAGAGACAGCATGAACAGGGGAGGGGGGGCAGAGAGAGAAAGGGAGACACAGAATCTGAAGCCAACTCCAGGCTCTGAGCTGTCATCACAGAGCCCCTACATGGCATTCTAACTCGCGGATGGTGAGATCATGGCCTGAGCTGAAGTCAGATCCTTAACTGACAGAGCCACCCAGGTACCCCATAAATTTTTAAATATTTAGAACATTACTATGAAGGACAACGAAAACTATAAATGTGCACGAATGAATTCACACTTTCTTTAGGCTAAATACATGGAACTTTTAGGTCAAAGGGTGTAGTGTGCACTCCTTATGACATCTGGAATTATTTTTGAAAAGGCTTACCATTATTGGAACAAATATATTCTTATAAATATGAGACTTCATTCTGTACTTAATAACCAATAATATGTTGTACATTTTTAACAGTTATATGCATTTCTTGATTGTTTATTTTATGTGATGCATTTTTCGTCTGTTGTCTATTTGTACATTGAAATTTCACCTATTTTTCTCATTGTTCTTTTTCCAAGTTGATGTTTTTCTTTGTTAGTCTGTTTGAATTTGCCTTTGCTAAGCATTTCATGTAAATGGAATAATAAAATCTGTGATCTTTGTCACTAACTTCCTTTATTTAGTGAGTTTCCGGGGTTCATCCATGTTATAACATGATCCCTACTTCATTTCTTTGTATTGCCAATAGTATTCCATGGTATGTGTATACCACATTTTGGGTTTTTTTCATCAGTTGTTGGGTATTTGATTTTTTTCCTGCACTGTTTTTTTAAGCTTATTTGTTTTGAGACAAAGAGGGAGAGAGCGGGGGAGTGGCAAAGAGAGGGAGAGAACTTCATTTCTTTGTATTGCCAATAGTATTCCATGGTATGCGTATACCACATTTTGTTTTTTTTTCATCAGTTGTTGGGTATTTGATTTTTTTCCTGCACTGTTTTTTTAAGCTTATTTGTTTTGAGACAAAGAAGGAGAGAGCGGGGAGTGGCAGAGAGAGGGAGAGAGAGTACCAAATAAACTCTGCACTGTCAGTGCGGAACCCAATGTGGAGCTTGAATTCATAAACCATGAGGTCATGAGTTGAGGCAAAACCAATAGCCAGCTGCTTAACTCAATTAGCCACCCAGGCTCCCCTTTCCTCTACTTTTTAACTATTATGAATAATGCTGGTATTAATATTGGTGTGCAAGCTTTTGTGTGAAAATATGTCTTCATTTTTCTTAGGTATATACCTAGGATTGAAATTGCTGGATCACATCTATCTTCCACTTTTTGAGAAAGCACCAAATTCTTTTCCAAAGTGTGAATGACTGTTCAGTTTCTCCATGTCCTCATGGAAATATGTAATTGTCATTTTTTTTTTGTCATCCGAGTGCATGTGAAGTAATTTCTCATTGAACTTTTGATTTGTGTTTCCCTACTAACGATATTAAGCATTGCTCCATGTGGCTAGAGGCCATTTGTATATCTTTGGAGCGATGTCTCTTCAAATCCTCTGCCCAATTTTTTAATTTGGCTCACTTGTCTTTTTATATTGAGTTGTGACCACTGTTTGTATAATCTGGATACAAATCTCTTATCAAATATATGATTTGGAAATTTTTCTCCCATTCAGTGGATTGTCTTTTCACTTTGTTTTTAATGACAACTTTTGAAGCACAAAGTTTAGCTTTGATGTAGTCCTATTTATCTGTTTTCTTCTGTTGCTTGTGTCCTACCTAAGACACCATTGCCTAGCCAGGTCAGGACGACTGCTGCCTATATTTTCTTCTAGAGTTTTATAGTTTTAGTTCTTACATTTAGGTCTATGAACAATTTTGAGTTAGCTTTATATGTGAAGTAGTAATTCAATTTTGTTTATTTGCATATGGGTCTTCAGTTGTCCCACGACCATTTGTGGAAGAGACTTTTCTTTCTAACAAACTGTCTTGGCATACTTGTTAAAAATCAGTTGACCATAAATACAAATGTTTATTTGTGGACTGTAATTTCTATTCTATTGATCTCTGTCTATTTATGGCAGTGCCATACTGCCTTGATTACCATAGCTTTGTACTAATTCTTAAAACAGAGCTGTATGGTTATTCTGATATTGTTCCTCCTTATAAGATTGTTTTGGCTATTCTGAATAGCCTTATGAAATTTAGGGTCAATGTGTATTGAGACAAAAAAAGGCAGCTGGGAATTTGAAAGAAATTGGGTTGAATCTGTAGATCGATTTGGGGATTATTGTCTTCTTAATAATGTTATGTCTTCGGATCCCTAAACACAGGCTATTTATTGAGGTCTCCTTTAACTTCTTTTAACAATGGTTTTTAATAATTTTCAGTGTATAACATACCTAAGTTGTGTCATCTAAAAAGATGTCTTTGTCCGTCACAGACTAATAGAGAAATGGTTGTGAGATCATTATCCAGCTTCTTTAAGCTTAAGCTAGAAAGTAAAATATACCATTCTGTCCACAGCTTACTAGACATAGCTAGTTGGATGACCCTACCTAACAGCAAGGGCCTGGGGAATGGGAGGGAATGGATGGAATGCTTTCTGAGCACCTCTATCTCTGACACAAAGCTGATGTAGGGAGGAAAGAAATATATGGCTTTATTGCTATGTGGGGAGAGACAGAGGAAGAGATGAGAAACTGCATTTATTTTAATATTTGCATAAAAAGAGTTATGTGCATAGATGTGTTTGAATTTGTGTGGAAAATAAATAGCATGGTACACAAAAACTGGTAAGTGCATTTGCCTCTTGGGAGGTAAACATGAGAACTGTGGGATAGGATTGGATATGAAATTTATTTTTAGTTTTATGCCATATTTTACTTTCTGAACTTTGTGTATTTTATCAAAGCAAGCAATGTAAAAAAATTACAACCTGATACCATTTTCATTAAAATCAGGAACAAGTAGTGAATACATAGAAACATTAATATTAATGGAGAAGTTTGATATAACAATACTAGATGAGAAAGTATATTAATATATACAAATAATTGAGAAGAACATGCTTTTATTTGTAGAAGATATGATGGATTTCCCAGTGTTGACTGGGTGGCTCAGTCAGTAAGCATCTGACTCTTGATTTCAGCTCAGGTCATGATCTCGTGGTTCATGAGTTTGAGCCCAATTTCAGGCTCTGAAGTGACAATGTGGAGCCTGCTTGGGAATCTCTCTCTCTCTCTCTCTCTCTCTCTGTTACTCTTCTTACCATGCTCTCTCTGTCTCTCTCAAAAGAAATAAACTTTAAAAAAAAACCAAGAAGACATGATGGATTTCCCAGAAGAAACAGACTCAACTATAGAGAACAAAGTAATAGTTACCAGAGGTAAGTTGGGTTGAGAATGGATTATATAGGTGATGGGGTTTAAGGAGAGCACTAACCCATGTATAATAAATCTAATGAGACTTCAGTTTACATAAGCCAAATATATACAAATTCCATAGTTGAATTTGTAAGGTGAATGTCTATTAAAAAAGGTTCAAGATTTACATAAAATAAAAATGTCCAAAATATATTTATCTTTTTTCACTAAATACATTGAAATCAGTTCATTGCATTATCATAGTATTTTATTTAATTTAGCTATAGCAAAAATCAAAATAACTTTGTAAAGATATAATAATATAAAGTATCTAGAGATGTTAAATTTTTTTAATTTTTTGGAAATCTTCATTTTGTAACTAAAGTAATATTTGTGGGGTACCTGGGTGGCTCAATCAGTTAAGCCTCCAACTTTGGGTCAGGTCAATTTCTCGCAGTCTGTGGGATTGAGCCCCACATTGGGCTCTGTGCTGACAGCTCAGAGCCTGGAGCCTGGTTCAGATTCTATGTCTCCCTTGGTCCCTCTGCCACTCACGCTCTCTCTTTTTCTCTCTTTTGCTCAGAAATAAATACACATTGAAAAAAAATATTTGAGAAAGTCATATCTTATCTTTGATCTTTAAATTCCAGTTAAAAAATAAAAGATCTGTAACTCCTACTTCTCTGCCATATGTAATAAAGAAATATCAATAGTAAAGAATCAACAATACAGAATCAGATCCCTATATACATGTAGTCCCTTTAAGTCAAAGGTGACACACGAGGTAGTCAGGAGAGAACAATCTTCTACTAAATAGTATTAGGTCAATGGTCATCCCCTATTAAAAAACAAACCTGGATTCCTATTTTATACATAAAATTGACTCCAGAGGAATTTCAGATTTAAATGTGAAAAATAAAACAATAAATATTTTAGAAGAAGACATGAGAGAATATCTTCAAAGCTATCTTTCCTTAAATAGAATGAACAAAGCTTTAATTATAACCAAAATAAAAATTTTTTAGACTGCATTAAGATCAACTCCCTCCAGGGATGCCTAGGTGGTTAAGTGTCTGACTTCGGCTCAGGTCATGAACTCGTGGTCTGTGAGTTTGAGCCCTGTGTGGGGCTCTGTACTGAGAGCTCAGAGCCTGGAGCCTGCTTCACATTCTGTCCCCTTCTCTCTCTTCCCCTCCCCACTCACCATCTGTCTGTTTCTCTCTCAAAATAATAAATAAATATTAAAGAAAATTAAAAAATAAAGATCAACTCCCTCTGGTAAGAGTGCGAATAAGCAGCCGAAAGAGTGAGATTATTTGTAATATATATACTTGCAAATGACGTATCAGAATATATATAAAGAACTCTTGGAAGTCAGTAAGTAAAGGAAAGAAATCTAATAGAAAATCAAGCAGAAGATATAGACGAGCACTTAAAAACAAAGATATTCAAATGGCCAACAGACATATGTGTTTAAATTCTTTCATCATGAAAACATTATAAGATGTAACCACAATATGCCACTATTAATATCAAACAGAAGCCAATGCCAAATGTTGGTAAAGTTGTGGAAACATAAACTGACAAAATGACTTTGAAAACCAATTTGGCACTATTTACTGGCAGTGATTATTTGCATCCGCTATTGCCCAGCAATTCCACTAGTCAGTACGTACTCCACAGAAATACGTACATACACTAAATAATAGAATGCTTACAGCAGCACAGCACTGTATAGAATAGCTAAAAACGGAAGCTACCGGTAGTAGAATGGATAAACGTGTGTGGTATATTCACACATGGAACAGCAATGCAGGATGAGACAGAATACTGTTTCCGCCTTCACTGGTAGGGCTGAACCTCACAAACACAGTATTGTGTGCAGGAAGTCATATCTAAAAGAGTTAATGCTGTCAGAATCATTTTGCATGTAGTTCAAAAACAAGAAGAATCTTCATTATACTAAAAGTCAAACAATAGTTTGCCTTTATTGGGAGAGTCAGTCAAGTTGTCCCTTGATCTGGCTGCCGGTCACCTGGGTGTGTTCAGTTTATGAAAAGTCACCCAGTTAGACCCTTGTAAACTTGTGCATTGTCCTTTATATGCCTTATTTGTCAGTAAAAAGTTAAAAATATATTAAGAAGTCTGACTAATAAATATATTAAGAAGTCTGGCCCAGAGCTGTTTTGGAATATATTTCCTGCATTAACCTAGTTAGTCATGTAGAGAGAGGTGCTAGAAGATTCCAAACCAAAAAAAAGAAATGGGAAAGAAACATTTGGAACCACCATCTGCTGAGAATAATACACGTTTTCATTTCCTATAGTGAAATTAAGTAGAAATATTTGCCTCAAATTAGCCCACTATCTTTTTTAGAAAAAAAAATTTAAAAGTAAGAAACTTAGCATTTCAGGCTTTCTTATTGATTCATAAATCTTTATGCATCTTCTAAGTGCTGGTGCCATCTTTTCATTAGCTGTACCGTATCAGCAGCAAGCCCATCCATCAGGGTAGCAGATGTGTGTACTGTTAGGCATTTAAACAATGTTCAAAATGCAGGAAGATAAAGCATAAATAAGTAGATAAGACTTGTTGTATCAGGGTTCCTACATCACAACAATTTTTTTGAACTGAAACGGTTCTTAATAATAATTTCATATCCGAATCTATGGGAAAAATTCCATTTACCGTACCTGCTATGGGTATGAATTTTCAATCTGACTTTCATATTAAGGCTGCAGTGAACAGATTCTCTGTAAAGATGAACCCAATAATTCATTTCTTGGCCCAGTCGTAAAAACCCTATCAAACTTGACTGAACTCAAAATAGCAGTCACTTGCCTGGCAATCTGTATTCACTGTTATGTGATGTATAGGTTTTGCTAAATCTGATGGCTCACTTAGGTCAGTAATCCTGGCTTTATATTTCAACTGCTAATAATGCTAAGAAATTGAATGAAAATAGACTTTCAGATCCAATCTGAAGTAAATAGATGTAGGGATTTTCTGAGTCTCCTTAGGCATTTAAATTCAAGTTTCGTCAGAAACTCATCAATATTTTCTATTCTAATAGTTATTAGTGTATGAATAAGGTTTGCCATCAGTTCCTCCATTTATTCAAGAGCTACTCAGCAAAATAAATTATTTGAATCTCCTATTTTCTTTAAAGGATTTCTAGGTATTTATAATCAAGGAATCATGATTCATTTTAAAACTATTGAGAGATTAAACAACTGGAATTTAAAATGTTAATTTCAGCAACTAGAAAACTATACTAGTTTCTTAATGCGTTACCTTGACCAGGAATATACTGGGCAAATGTAATAAATCTCTCCCCCTACAAACTAATGATTACTGGGGCACCTGGGTGGCTCAGTCGGTTAAGCATCCAACTTCGGCTCAGGTCATGATCTCACAGCTTGTGAGTTCCAGCCCCGCATTGGGCTCTGTGCTGACAGCTCAAAGTCTGGAGCCTGCTTTGGATTCTGTGTCTCCGTCTCTCTCTGCCCCTCCCCTGATCACTTTCTGTGTCTCTCTCAAAATAAATACATGTTTAAAAAGTTTTGAGAAAAAACCAAACAACTAATGATTTTGCATGTGATGAAGAGAAGCTCATGTTTTTTACATGCTGATTTAAGTTATATGTGAACTAATGGGTGGTCCAAAGCCTGTCATGATGTTTCTATCTCTGTTTTTGCACACTCATATTTTTCTATCTTAATTGCCCAACAATACCTTTCAGTCCAATTCCTCATTACCTTTTCCTTCCTCAGTTGCCTCGATTTCACTGAAAAACATTATCATTCATCAATATTTTTAAAAAAATGATGGTGACCATACATCCTGGTTTGCCTTAGATAATCCCTTTTGTCCAGGTGTAATTGTTAATACTACCTCATTTTCCCTTCAAAAGTGTCCCATTTAGATGCCAAATTATATGGCAACATAATCATCTGTGATTATCCCAGTAATAATCTTTGTGTTCTGTGTATTTTATTTATAAAATGTATGTGGAACAAAGCCGCTTCTGCCCCTCTCTCCTGCCATCATTCTAAGTCCGCTACCAGACTCCTGGGACAGCTTCTAGCTACACTTTCCCCCTCTGCCCTTCAAATCTTTTGTCTACACAGTAGGCCCAGTAGTCTTCTTAAAGCAAAGCAAATGCCTGTTTTGGGGTGTTTTTATTGCTCTTAGAATGATACCTAATCCTTACTCTGAATCCCTATCTGACCTAGTCTTGGCCTACATCTCTAGCCTTATAAGAAAAAAGCGAGGTGTGTTTGAGAAACCTCATCCTTAAGGTTTTTGTGTCACCACTTAAGAGGTCTTTGCTGTTCAGCAGATCTAAAGAGAGTCCCTTTTTATTCTCTATCATATTGTCATATGTATTTCTGTCATAATTCTTATAACAATTTGGGGAAGATAGTTTTTGCTCATTTTTTTTTCTGTTTCATGAGAACAAATTGTTCACTAGTTCATGTTCAGTGCTGAGCAAAGGGTCAGACATATAGTGGTATTTTAAGCAACCAGCAATTAAATTTCAAACACCTAATTTCCCCTGAACCTCTTCCAGGTAGTGAAGTATGGTGAGGAAGACAGGTGTAATCTTCATCCTCAATACACATATTCCAGTTATTAAACTGATATATGTTACAAGGACCATAAAATCAAGTTGTGAATTAAAGCAAGACCAGAGGAGAAATCCTGTGCTTCCACTTTAGTGCTCAGAGAAGGTCTCGATGAGAAAGTGCTATTAAATGTAAGACCTACACTAGGAGTCAGGTGAGCTATATCAAGTGACCTGTAATGAAAAAGAGAGAGAAATTGAAAGAGAGAGAGAGAGACCTGCAAGGAGAAGGAAAAACTTGTATAAAGCCCCTGAAGCCAGAAGACACTTGGCATTTTAAAACTAGAAAGACGGCGAGTTTGATGACCAGGTGAATAATTCATTCAGTCTTTCATATAATTCAGTAGATGTTTATAAAACATCTGCTGTATGCCACTGATTCTCTAGGCTTTTGGGATACATCAGTGAACACAATGAGGAAAAATCTCTATCCTGTAAGCTTTACAGTTTTAAAGAAGGAAGAGTAAATTATGATATTTAATAGCAAAATAACTAGATATTTAAAATGAGGAATTTCTAGTGTCAGTTCTGATACTGAAAGTGAATTAAGTTTTTAAGTTATATTGAACAATCTTCACGTGTCACTTAAGGAACCAGGGAAGACTGTAAGCCTAGAACACAGATTGAGTTGGTTCACTGGACAATCACCTCATTCTAAAGGAATGAGCAGTTTCTTACTATATGAGTTGTGTTTCCTGAATTGTCAAATCTATTTTTATGTTCACCGGTATGTTGAACTATTTTTTACTACTCTAGTCATCTTGTCATTAAAGAAAATAGAATATGGGGCGCCTGGGTTGCTTAGTCGGTTAAGCGTCCGACTTTCGCTTAGGTCATGATCTCGCGGTTCGTGGGTTCGAGCCCCGCGTCGGGCTCTGTGCTGACTGCCAGCTCAGAGCCTGGAGCCTGCTTCAGAGTCTGTGTCTCCCTCTCTCTCTAACCCTCCCCTGCTCACGCTGTCTCTCTCTCTCCTAGAAATAAATAAAAAAACATTTAAAAAATTAAAAAACAAACAAACAAAAAAAGAAAATAGAATATAGTCTAGCATGCTGATTTCTGTGATTTTCGGAGGGCCAAGAAACCAGAGACAGTTCTAAGTTCATTCTTTTTCACGGGAATAGAAGTGTAATATCTAAAGTGTTATCTAAAGACCTATTGAAGAGGACTGCAAAAGAAGGATTTTTCACGTCAAAGATCAGTGAAGGAATTTACCTTCGGTCTCTTCTATTTATGATACTGTTATTCCTTTCATTAATGCCTCAGTGCTTTAACCAAAGGCTAATTGAATATAGCTAAATACTCTCTTGTTTCCATAAGAAAAATATGACCTGTTTTGTTTGTTTTTTGGAGGGGAGGAAATTTAGTGGCAAGACCTGAAACCCTTTACACCAGAGATTATGACCCATTGGTCACTGCATTTTTTTAGCCTGCACAATGTGCTTTGTTTAGATGTTAATTTTTTGTAATTGTAGGCACCCATATTTTCTTTTCTTTCTTTTTTTTTTTAAATTTTTAATGTTTTATTTATTTCTAGGAGAGAGAGAGAGAGACAGCGTGAGCAGGGGAGGGTCAGAGAGAGTCACAGACTGAAACAGGCTCCAGGCTCTGAGCTGGCAGTCAGCACAGAGCCCGACGCGGGGCTCGAACGCACGAATTGCGAGATCATGACCTAAGCGAAAGTCGGACGCTTAACCGACTAAGCCACCCAGGCGCCCCAGTAGGCACCCATATTTTCTATTTCAGCCCAAAATAAACGAAAAGAGATATTGCTCTGTATTTTCATATAAAATTATATCTAAAATTATCCTTTTGATTAACATCTTATCTGAATTAAAATCAGCATAAAGTATTTTCTCACTTTCTATATTGTTCTGATATAATGCTATCTTTCTAAAATTGTAAGAATAGTTTCAGTAACATGCTGATCAAACACCTGAAGTGTGTGGCCCTAAAAAGACATGATATAGTGTTAAGGTAGCTTCTGAAAATCACAATTTGATTTTAGGTTATATTAGTAGAAATATAGTATTTAGCATAAAGAAGGTAATAATCCTGATCTACTGTTCACTAGTCAGGTTTCCATTGTAGTATCATGTTCAGTTGTGAAGAATATTCTCTGTGGTGTTTAATTTTATGTGTCAACTTGAATGGGCCATGGCATTCCTAAATATTTAATTAAATATTTAATTAAACCATATTCTGTGTGTGTTTGTGAGAGTGTTTCTAAGTACAATTCACATTTGCTTCTGTAGAATGAGTAAAGCAGATTGCTTTCCCCAGTGTGTGTGAGTGTGTGTTTTTTGGGTGGGGGGTCAAATTCAGGGGGCTTCATCTAATCCCTTGAAGACCTGAATAGAACAAAAAAGGCAGAAGGGAGAATTTGCTTTCTTTGCCTGATTGCCTTTGAGCTGAAACATCTGTTTGCTGCTGCCTTTGGACTTGTACTAAAACTATATTGGCTTTCCGGGGTCTCTAACTTACAGACTTTGAGACGTCTCAAAACTGCATGAGCCTATTCCTTATAATAAACTATATCTATCACTATATCTCTTTGTCTGTCTAATCTCTGTAACTTACAGGGTTTGTTTATTTGGAGAACACAGATTAATATACTAAGAGTGGCATTGGTAAAATAAAAGTTATTTATAAGATATGTTTAGGATGGTTATGAAGTATATTAATTATGAAAGTCTCGGCTAGAATAACATACAGATCCAAAAACTGTATAACTATTTCAACATAATAGTTTAGCTCTCATAAGGGTTCAAGTTGACTTAAAGATATGAATCATGTTGCATTCTATATATCCATTTAGAGTCCCAGTTTGATAGAGGCTGTGCTGTTTTCAGTTATGTGGGGTCCATGGTCAACTTGGGCATTTCCATCTGAGGCAGAGATAAAACAAAAATGCAACCATAGATTCTCACGAGTCTAGCAGTAGAGACAAACTCTAGAAATCCTAGATCATCAATGAGAGGTTACTCTGTTTTGAAGCTGGTAAAGACTCCACAGATGAATGCAGAAGTTGAGGCTGATGATGAAGTAACCTGCTTCTTGGAACTTGCTCAGGGAAGTTGCGCAACATTTAAACTCAAACTCCATGCAAAGCACCTGGGTGCCTCATTCGCTTAAAAGTCTGACTTTAGCTCAGGTCATGATCTCACAGTTAGTGGGTTCGAGCCTCACATCAGGCTCTGTGCTGACAGCTTGGAGCCCAGAGCCTGCTTCACATTGTGTGTCTCCCTCTTGCTCTGCCTCTCCCCAACTCACAGTCTGTCTCTCTCTCAAAAATAAAATAAACATTAAAAAATTTAAAAATACCAAACTCCATGCGATTCTTTTAGATGTGAATAACTACACCTATTATATCGAGGTTTTGCTTTCTGTTAAATCTTTTGTTACTCATGCAATGTCTCTAACATAGGTGTTTTGAAGAAATATTTGTCTAAAGTGTCCCCATGTCTCACTATCCCCTAAAACATTCACACAAAATTCTGTTCTATCTTGTGACTGCTACTTTAAATCCAATAGGAGACAGATGTTTCTATCTCAAATTCTTATTCTCACAGAGGAAATAATTTTACTATAAATTACCAAGGGTTTCAGTGGTGTCCATCAATCTCTTCCTTATGGGTTTTATAAATAGCTTATTTGGAAAATTTCTGGATGAGGATAATATAAAAGAATTAAGTAAGGGATAAATACATAAAATAAATAAAAAATAAATTGAAGGTAGGTCTTAGAAGTTTTGTCTGCCTCTATTCAAAGTCTATTCAAAAAGTCTTCGTAGGGGCACCTGAGTGGCTTAGTGGGTTAAGCGTCCGACATTCGCTTAGGTCATGATCTCGCAGCTTGTGGGTTCAGGCCCCGCATCGGGCTCTGTGCTGACTGCCAGCTCAGAGCCTGGAGCCTATTTCTGAGTCTGGGTCTCCCTCTCTCTCTGACTCTCCCCTGCTCATGCTGTCTCTCTCTCTCTCTCTCTCTCTCTCCTAGAAATAAATAAAAATATTTTAAAAAAAACCAAAAAGTCTTCATATATTACAGACTGTACATTATAATATTACTTCAGATCAGTTCTTTGCCAGAATATAGAACTTCGCTCTCTCGTTAGCAAGTGAGGATGAGAAATAATCCAACTACGCCCTGTGTATGTCACAGTGTCTGTTAATTGTATATACTATAATAATTAATGATAAATAAATGACACTGGGATATATTACAAATTATTAGGATTTAGAACAAACACAAAGGAGCACTGAGTTAGTAAATAAACAGCAATGGCAAACTAAAAAAAGTCTTATTTGTCAGGAAACATGCTATATGAGAGAACATCTTATCAGATAAATATATGATGATTAGAAGTTTAAAAAATAACTTACTAGGCTTTTGAACATCTGTTCGCCTCATTTTTACAGAAAGCAACTGCGAGTTGTTTCCTGCCTACATTTGAATGATATTTGCAGTTAATTCTCCCCTGAAAAGTTTGGAGCTGTTTTTTGTTTTGTTTTGTTTTTTTCCTGAAGAAAACTACAGGTTATTAGTGAAATTTCTGGTACTATTGGCTTCAAGTTGTTCTCTGTCGGCTGCCTCATAGACATGCTGTCCTTCATTTATGCAGATGGCACAGATGACCCACTATCAGTAGGATATTGCATCAATTAATGGGACATAATTGAGAAATAACAGATTGGGGTTAGGGGTGCAGTTCGTGAGTAGAGAGCAAAGTTTTCCCAGTCAGGAGTATACTAACCCGTATGGAAATTAAATATGTGACCTTGACTTTAATACTACCAGGATCTAATTGAGTTAACCATCTCTGTCACACAATGTCGTATAAATAACTAATATTCTTGTCATTATCACCCCATGATATCTGTTAATGCTATAAATCTCTAAGCTTCACTATTCAAATAATACTGTTTCCATCCTGACATTTCTGATGGCACATTTTTTTTTTTTTTTACATAGCACAGAATTAGTATTGTCCTGGCACCGCTTTAAACTTTTTAAAGTTATAATTATTAAATACCACTTTAAATTAAAATTTATAATTTAAACAGACTGCTTAAAAGACAAATATAGAAAGTACTTCTAAATTCTAACTCATAAGAGGTAATGTGTAATGGTTGCTTGTTAATAAAATAATAGCTGTCTCATGTTGGGTTTTAAGGACACATAACACTATTATATTCTCATTGAAGTTTAGGAACCAAATGAGGAATAGGATGCAGGAGTCACTAGTAAAATTCCCACATAGGAATGATCATGGCCACAAAGCATCTTTCTATAGACAGGCCCATTCAAAAGAGAGAGGATCTAGAAAGGACAGAAGCAAAGAAGCCGAGTTTCTTCACTCACCCTCACCAAGTGGAGCGAGGGATGAGGAAAAAATTCAGATTTCTTTTCTTGAATTCCCTTACCAAGGAAACCTGGAGAATAGAGGGTCTCTCATTCCAAATATCATACTCACCTTCTCACAATGCATGTTTGATAATATGATGAACTGTTTACGTGGGTGGCCTCACATTGTCTTCCAGGTACGTCATGGATCAGCTGTTATTATCTCCAAGAATATAAGAGAGATGAGAGGCCCAAAGAAGTCAGTTAACTTTCTCAAATATCAAGTGAGAGGTTGTGATTCTCAACTCAGGACTCTCTGATTCCAAAGGCTGTTTTCTTTGTTTCTATAATTTTCTGCAAATAAGTTATTATATACAATAGCAGCAGCCAGGTACTGGCATATGGAGTAAGACTATTTCTTCTTTTTGAATGACTTTGTAACTTGAGATTTGCAGAAATGTATCCAAAGCTGCTAATAAGCTTTATAAATATAGTCTCCAGCTCCATGTCCCTATCCCCAGTTCCCTTCCACTTTCATGTCACTTTTTCACATGTAGGAGATCCAGAGACAGGCCTAGGAATCATGTGTTAGAGAAAATAAACTCATTTCTCCCACCATCAGTATTGCTCCAAATACTTATTCTACATACATTGTATGCAAATGCTACTATTTATCTATCAATCATCATGTATCTAATCTATCATTATCAAGCCATAGTATTTTTGTTTGAAGTCTGATCTTCTATGTTACTCTCAGAAAATCTCATTTTTGACTGGACTTAGACTAGAGGTAGAAGCTTTCAGAGAGGAGAGCCACCACCTCTTGGCATTCTGTTCCTGGTGTTTTAATTTGGCCTCCTTCATTCACTTGGCCAAAAGTTTAGCATATTCTGCAGCCTCTTCTTTATTTTTCTTAGTACATTGTTTCTTCAGAGCCAAAGGTCAGCATTTGTGTTGGAGGACATGCCAAGTAACAAGATGCTGAATCGTGCATGCTTTAGTTCTAGGTTTCTTATCTTCTAGGTTTAGGGGCTTTCTCACAACATACTGACAGACATCATCTTCTTTAGAGACATTGAAAAGTTTGCGTATTCTGCTAGCTCTTTTGGGTCCCAGGTGATGAGGCACAATAGTATCAGTGACTCCAGGAATATACTTCTCCCTTTTATTTTTTTTACAATGACCAGTTTGAGAACACGGAGACTGGCACCCACAATGCAACCTCAGGTAGATTTGTGCTTTCTTTCCCCAGTCCTCCTTGATCTGTAGCAGGATGACCCTTTCTCAACAGCAGGTAGACATGGCCATGGGCCAAGACAGCCTGCTTCATGGGGAAGCCTTATTTGCCATTTGTCATTGCCACCACTGATTTGAACCATGTAACCCTTGCATTCTTCACCCAGAACATCAACAGCAACTTCTGTGGGTATACCCTTCTCATAAACAGTACAAGATTTGTATTCATTAACCACTTTAATGAATTTCTGGCAGTGAGTAGCTGGGAGAGAGATATTCAGCTTCATCCTAAAGCAGACTACTGCCTCTAAGTGCCATGAAAAAGAGCAAGCTATGTAAATATATCTTTGGCAAAAGCTTAGCTTTCCTGATCAAGTAGTTCCATTCAACACTTGTGTTATTATTGATATCCATTTTGACAGGTAATTTGTGCAATCTAGAGTCTCTTAGTAACTTCAGTCTCAGAATTCTGTGTTTAGGTAATCCTACCATTGGTTTTTCAACTAAAGTTGTGTTTTTTTTTTATAAGTCCCATATTGTAATTGACCATAGTTTCCTCATGGTAAAAATTAACTTGAATATATCATGCAACTTTCTTTTCCATTTCTGAAGATTATGTACATTTCACATCTTCCTGAACTCTCAGCTATTTCCTCTATCTTAAATATTCTTCCCTTTTTGTGGGCAAATGAAACTCCTACTTTTTATTAAAGTCTCAAAATGATAAGCTACACAGTAAATATTTTTAACTTCTTCTTTTCCCACTTCATATTGTATCCCCTTCTATGATCAGCACTCTACATAATACTTCATTTTCACTTGTTTCCATTATTTTAATTGTGTACTAAGGAAGAGATTACATCTTAATTATTTGTCTATACATTTATCCTAGTATATTTATTGACCTATATATATTTCTTAAATTATAGTTGCTTTCTCTTTTTTTCTCTGTTAAAGACAGAACAATCATGTGTTGTTAAGAAAACTTATGATTTTTATGAATTAAGTATGTTCTCTGTTCCATTATCAGTAAAGTAATATTTGATCAAGTTTCTTCCTCTTTCTTTAGCCAATGTGTACTCCACATCTCCAGTTTTATTGTCATCTTTTTCATTCCTCAACACCAGATATTTTTAACTTATGGATAATGAGATATTATGTCATGTACATGTCTTTCCATCTCAAATTTTGAATTAACAGTTCTCAACAAGCTGTTTCCTCAATGCTTTATTTTCACAACTGCATAACTATTCCTTATGTTTCTCTATAGATTTTAATCCTCTTAAAACCTACCCTTTCCGGGCACCCAGGTGGCTCATTCAGTTAAGCGTCCGACTTCGGCTCAGGTCATGATCTCACAGTTCATTTGTTCGAGCCCCACATCGGGCTCTGTGCTGACAGCTCAGAGCCTGGAGCCTGTTTCAGATTCTGTATCTCCCTCTCTCTCTGCCCCTCCTCTGCTCATGCTCTTTCGCTCTCTGTCTCTCAAAGATAAATAAACGTTAAAAAAAATTTTTTAAAAAAACCTACCCTTTCCTAAATTTGGCATTCCCTAAATATAATAATTTGTTTTCTTTTATTGTTTATTTCTTTTATAATATAATTTCAATCCATTTTCTTATTTTTCTTTTTTTTAATTTAAATTTTAGTTAACATACAGTGTGTTATTGGTTTCATGAATAGAATTTAGTGATTCATCACTTACATACAATACCCCAGGCTCATCCCAGTAAGTGCCCTCCTTAATACCCATCACCCATCTAGGCCACCTCTCACCCACTTCCCTCCATCAACCCTCAGTTCTCAATCATTAAGAGCATTTAATTATTTTTGATCTATTTTAAGCCTATTAATCTTTCTCACCATAATTATATAGTGATGTAATATGATAATCCAATGAGGAAAAATGCAATACAATGTAGACATGACTAGCTCATGCATTGTCATTGTCTTCTAGGAGAACTTGGCAAAATAATTCCTTTGTTTTATCTTCTTTGTCAATCCTTTTTCTCTATTAGGGAGGCTATTCTCAAATTTATGTGAATCCAGTTCAGTGCAGGTACTTGATGATTCTGAATTCTGCACGATTGCACCCTGCAAAGTTCTCTGTTAAAAAAAATGGAGTAAGTCCCAGCAATACACACACACACACACACGCACACACGCAAACACACACACACACACACGTATATATAGATTGCTGGAACATATGTGTGTGTGTGTGTGTGTGTATGTGTCTTTCTCTATTTCTCTCTTTCTCTCTCCCTTTCCCTCTTTGTCTCTTTCTCTCTCTCTTTCCTTCCTTCCATCCTGCTTGCTTGCTTTCTCTTTCTCTCTCTCTCTTCTTTCTTTCTTTCTTTCTTTCTTTCTTTCTTTCTTTCTTTCTTTCTTTCTTTCTTCTCTTTCTTTCTTCTCTTTCTTTTTTTCTTTCTTTCTTTCTTTCTTTCTTTCTTTCTTTCTTTCTTTCTTTCTTTCTTTTCTTTCTTTTCTTTCTTTCTTTGTTTTTCATCTCTGGTGATAGTATTGCTCTTGTAAAAGCATTGACCAGCATCCAGCATTTGAAAAGTGAGGCTTACAGCAAATTAGAGATTATGGTTCATAATTTAGAAAAATTCTTCCTGTTCCTTGGTGTCTGGTTTTACTCAAAAGCAAGATATTATAACAGTTTCTATTGTTACCCCCAAACACTGTGGCAGTCCTAGTCAGAAATTAGTTCTTGTTAAAAAGTTATTGTGAATTGACTTCTGCTCTATTCTGCATGTATAACTACAGGGCAATTCTGTGTAATCACAGCCTCCAGAGAGCTAAAATATTTCTCTGCGTTATTATTTCAAAAAAGGTAATATACCATTCACTAGGTAGCAAGTAGAACTATTTATTTGCCTCTTGCAAGATCTATTTACATGTATGTGGCTGTGTGTGTGTGTATGTGTGTGTGTGTATACATACATACATGTAATTTTACTAGATGTAATGTATTTCAGTACCTATGACTTTAGTTAAATACATAGTAGTTATGAGTAGGATCTTGCATACCAGACTCCTCATATTTCTCTTTGTTCTGCTGCTTATGCAATTTGTAACCTTGAGCAAATTATTTCATATCTCTCTCCCCCATTTTCTTCATCTTTAAAATGCAGAAAACAGTATCTTCCTAGGGTTGTTACCGGCATATCATGAGATAACATAGGTAAACCAAACCTTCAAACACTGTTAAGATAATCTGACAGGCAAAAGGCATCTAAGAATTAAAACATACAGTCTGTCTTCCAGGCCTTAAATCTAGATCCACTTATATAAATTGAAACATGCCTACTCATTCAAGGTTATCTTTCTATCCATCATATATGTTACCTTACTTACCAAGAGAAAGGTCTGCTGGCTGGCCTGTTCTGCACAGAGTACAATGTAACATTGTAGAAATATTTATTCTCCCCTAAATGGGAACTTTTAGCATGAACTAGCTATTAGACATGGTAGAAGATTAATGCCTTTTTGCTTTGCATTCTGGACCGGGTTTTAAAATGTTCCCTCTTCTCTTTTGTCCACTTTCTGGAGTCTTTCTGTAAATCAAAACACAAAAACCTTGAATCAGGATCTCAAAGTTGCAATTCCATCTTTTCAGTAACTTGTTATATAATTTTGGTAATTCATCTCTTTATGATTCCCTTTCTCATTCTAGAAGAGAAAATAATAACTGTCACCCGCCTTCATTCTTACCGATGTTGTAAAGAATTAATTATTAATGACTACAAAGCACTTCCCAAACAGAAAGCAAAAGATGTTCTTTAAAATAAGTCTTCTTCATAAAATAAGTTATACTGCCTATTTGTATTTGGTAGAGATGTTCATTTATTTATAATTCATTTTAAAGAAAATAAAATATTTTACTTGGGAAAAATAAATACTATCACCAAAGAAATAGTTAAAAGCTTCCGGCTAGAGAGTTTTCATTTTTATCCCTTTGTGTATAGACTATATGCAACAGTCCATACTTTCATTTAGTGATTTTCATAACATTGACACATAAATAAAAGGAGTTAGAACTCATATCTTGTGCGTATTTGACAAGCTCTAACAGAATTGTTTGCAAAATTTTATTGAAATCCCTGCTTTCATTTATCTTTGTTAGCACAAGCCTCAGAAATCAGTGGTATGGAATTCTTGTATAATTTAGCTCTAAGAGAATTAAGTGTGCAGGTGTTCAGAGAATAGCCTATTTTTCTAAGTAAATAAAATCTTTGGGAAGAAAATATATTATTTTTATTAGCTTATGAAAGAATATCAATTGGTTTGATTCATTTCTAAAAGAACAAACAAAAAATATATTGCCAAGTAGGAGATGAAAAACCAAGAAACAAAAATGCAATTAGTTGCGAGTAATCTCATGAACTTGAAATAGTATAACAAAGTGAAATTGCTTGAACGGCTACAACAAAGAGTGTTAGAGCTGCAATGCTTCTTAAGATTGCTATATTATACAAGGGCATATGCACATTTAAGCTGTATTTCAAAAATTTTGATCTCTGAGCACTTTTCTCCTTGCCGTGCACTATCCAAAATTCATCACACACACATTCGCACTCTAGAGGGTGGAGGGAAACTTAGGAAAGATAGTCCTTGTAAAAACTTCAAATGTTTTTCTTTCCTCTCCACTTTGTAGGCTGGGCCTCATGTAAACTTTCCTAGATAAATGAGTTTCAAGTGCATTTTGAAAGGTCTGTACAAAAGAAATTTAGTACTTTCCATTTTAATGGCTTGCAGTCCTGATGGAAGTTCTTTCTCTTAGCCAACCTAAATGCTTTATACAACATTTCAAGCTCACTTATTCTTGTTCTGCCCTCGGTGGCATTGGAGTACCGATCAGCACCTTCTATGTAATAATCCTTCATGTAATTGAAATCCAACTTGTTTCCCCAGCCTATTTTCCAACTTAAATAATATTAGTTCCCTTAACCTTTCCTCTGAGATTCTATTTTCCAAGCTATTAATCATGTTTATTGCTTGTCCTTAAACCTTCTTCAAGTTTTCCAAGGTCTTTTTAACTTAGTGAGTCCAGGCTTGCACACGGCACTGTGATTATGCTACGAGAATTACTTCTCACATCGTATGCATTGTTCTTCTGTTTCTCTGTCCAGGGAGTTCAAATTGCTCATTCACCTTTGAAATGTGACTCTTAACACTGCTGTGCTCCTTGCTGTTGCCTTCCTATCACCAAATCCATCCTCTCCCGTATAATGATCAGAGTTTACCACTAAGTATCGTACTTTTGCCTTTGTTTAATTCTGAACTATTTTTAATTCGCTATTTCTTGTTTAAAATGGGGTGCCTGCTCACCGCATCTAACTTGCTACTTGTTTGTGTGTTGAAATTATATGTGTTTGAGAGTTTAAGATACACATACAGTTTTATATCAAAAGAGGCATTATTAGATTTAAAGCAGGCTAATATTTCTTTATTGGCAGCTTTCAGCTTCTTGTGTCTTTCGGATTTTATGGGTGATTCATTTTAAAATGAAATTTAAAACATGGGCACATATTTAAAACATGGGCACAATTCCTTGCATAGCTATAATGACCAAAATGCTTTTCACCTCCAATACCATCATTGCTACTTTCCACAAAATTATTTCCTACAAATTTCTTAGTTGTGTATTTAGACTTCCTCCGTTCCTACAATGGAACATATTTGGCTCCCATTAATACTTAGAGTCCTCAGCACGTTGATTCCAATCTTCCTTATATTCTTTTCTCCATTTTTTCCATATGAGAGCAATAGGAAATATAATTACATTTCATTTCCCTCCTATAGGAATTCCTTCATGAAATTCTGTAGATATTTTTTTATCGTGCCTCACTTTCCAGTTTTTAGCCATTTTCATGTGCTGTAATAAAATATACATGCATTAAACCAATATGCAGCAAATGATTTTTTCTCTATCAATATTTTTTAAAAGCTAAATAGACTATCCATGCATTTTACAAATTCATCTACATAATCCAATGCATTATTTAAAATGAGCCATATATTGTTAAATTTTTCTATAGCTACCTAATTCTGAAACTAGTTTAAAACCCATTTGCTTGCAGAAAAAATGTTATCACCTTGTAAAAACAGAGGTATTAAAATAATGAGGTATGGTTCCTTCCTTGCCATGAACAAAAATCTACTGAGATTCTGTTTCCTTAAGCTTAGGTTCCATTTACCTTAAGAAGAAATAGATTAAAGATTTTATTGTTTATTCCTCACCTTTTTCTACTTATTTCGAATAGTACAAATATTTTGAAATTTATGCAAACTAGAGATTCCTCTGAGTCCCCTTCCAATTCTGCTGAACATTACAATTCTTGCTTTGGTTCTAGATCATAAACTTAAAGATCCTATATTTATGTGCCTGCTGTTTAGAGCATTTTGTCTTAGCTTGATTTCTAAGAATTTGTAAGCTATATGCAGTTTTTAAAACCTATGTCCAAATAGACTGAAATTGTATGCCACATGTTCATTTAACTTTCCCAATAATTGTTGACATTGAGCACGTTAGCATAATGTTTACATAGATCTCATGCGTACTCACAACAAGCCACAGTTAGGTACTACTATCATCATCCCTGTTTTACTAAAACACGAAGTGGTCCTGTTTCTGAACTCTTTATAAAGCTGACAAGTGGTGAAGCTGGGATTTCATTCTCCATAATGAAACACTAGAGCCCATGTGCCTTTGACGGAGCCACCCAGCAGGGCATAATTGATGTTTAAAATGCAATTGATATCACAAGGCATACCTAACTGATCCATGATCAGCCACTCAATATGGGGTTTGTTAATTCTCTTTGGGGAGAAAATAAGCAAAAGTCTTGATGAGTGTTATTCTGCTGCAGTTATATGTTAGTTTTCTAAATGACTTATTGTATCATTAATTTACAAAATACAGCCACGTTTATTGTTTACATTCCTTTTTAAGGACACATTGGAAAAGTTTGACTGCTATTTAAAAATAAGATGAATCGACGTTACATTTCCAACTACATGTCATTTTTCAAGTAATATTGTAAAATTATGGCTTTTAAAGTAATGAAATGCACGTTATGCTCTAATTTTACTTATCAGAAACTTTAAAGGGGATCTCTTATGGTGAATATTTTTAATAAACCATTTCATAATTAAGAACTTCTGAGAATATTTTCATATTATGTTATAGTCCCCAAACCACCTACTTTGCCTTTGCCGAGACTGAATTCCTTTACTTTCCATGCTGAATCTAAGACCAGGCTAAACCAGCCCTGGAACCAGTATTGTTGTTCTTACCCTTCATGTCCACATGAATTGTAAGTATGTATATGAAGGAAATGCATGACCTTTTTTAGTCAATCTTTTAATTTAGGTGATGATTATAGGGATTACTTTGGGAGATGATGTGCATTGGCAACTCCATAGTGAAGCAAACAGAGGTAAATAATGTAATCACAGCAGCAGCTGGGTTTTGGGCATGCCAACAGTGAACTTAGAGCTTCCTAGGCAGCTGGGGCAGGTGTTAGTGATCTAAATGAGGTTGGCGGAATGACTTTTATTACTTTGCAATAGTTCTGGCAACTAGACCTATGTTCCTGCCATTCCAGTCCTGGTTCCCACTTTATTTTCTGTGGTTTTCCAGCAGGTTTTTAAAAGTTTTATATCACCCCCAACAGCTTTACTACACCTCTCTCTCCAGGCCAGATGAAGAAGTAATGCACAAAATTGTAGTACTTCATTTTGCAGTGTACTTTAGAAGCATAACCATAAGTTAAACATCCTGCCAGTAGCTCTTTTATTAATAAAGTGACCCCAGCCATAACTGCAAATACTACCCCGTTTTGTAATAAAAGGGATGTATTATCTTTTTCTCTAACACTAAATCAACAAAATTGATGGAATGCCTGCCATATATGAGACACTTTTATAATGACTATTTAGAAGTAGTTCCCCTGTCTTTAAGGAGCTTTAAGACAGTTGAGAAAGCAGGCTATAAGCTATGAAATAAAACTAACAATAGATGTTAGCAATTGGCCAGTGCCAAATTAAAGGTATAGATAAGAAATTCTATAGGATTTTCAAGGTGATAGAAGTATATAGAAAATTCACATAAATGGACTCTGTGGACCTGGTAAGGCATAAAGATAATGAGAATTTAGATAAAGTTAAAAGAGGTATAAATATAGTGTAAAATTGGCATCCATTCCAGTTTATCTGTAGCAGATCACCTCTATTTGACAAGAATGGGAGATAACATAGAGAAAATAATAGAACATACATAATTATGGTAACAATAATAATATTAAAATAGCCAAAATGTAGGTGCTTACTATGAGCTAAACACTATTGTGTTTTCTTTGTGCTAAATAGCATCTAGTTTAATTCTCAGAACAAAATCATATAGTATGATTTTTCTGAAACTTACGTATAAGGAAACTGAAGCTTTGGGAAAGTAAATACTTGTGCAAGGATACATTCCCTTAATGATAAAGCCGAGGTTTGAATGCATATCTCTTTGATGTAAAATCCTTTTTATTTAGCAAGAACTCTCTCTACTGGCAGAGGAACAACATAAGGCATAGCAGCATGAGGGCGGAGCTAGGATAGGGGAAAATTCTTTAAGGGGATAAATAGGTTTGTAGATAGGCAGACAGAGATAGATCTCAGAGAGATATGTCATCCCAGAGAGATATATCTGTTCTCAGACAGATATATCTTAGATGTATATTGCAGTAAGGAGAGACAAAAAAATCATTTCGAGTACCATGGACTCTCTCACCTCCTTTCTTTCTTTTTTAATGTTTTATTACTAAAAGAGGGGGGGGAGCATGAGCAGGGGAGAGTCAGAGAGAGGAGAAACAGAATCAGAACCAGGCTCCAGGCTCTGAACTAGCTGTCAGCACAGAGCCCGATGCACAGCTCGAACCCGCTAACCGTGAGATCATGACCTGAACAACAGTCGGAGGCTTAACTGACTGAATCACCCAGGCGCCCCTCTCTCACCTTTCTTTTGCCACACTCCCCTTGTTCTTTCCCAAATATGGGAGAGATCTTAGAACCACTGGGGCCCTCTGCCTAGGATGTACATGTTGTTCTTTCTTCCTCTGGAAGGAAATGTGGCTTTCTCTCTTTCTCTTACAAGCTTTTACTCAAATGATACTTCTCATTGGGGCTTCTCTTGACAGTTCTGTTAAAATGCAAGAACTTCCTCCAGGTACTTCTGATCAACCTTATGTTACTTTGATTTTTCCATTTATTCCATAGCACTTTTAACTTTAAAAAATATTCTATAATTTAGTTATTTATTATGTATGTCACTCATTATCTCTCTCACACCTCTCCAAAATATGAACTCAACAAGGGCAAAAGATCTTCTGTTTTACTCATTGATATATGCAAAACCCTGTAAGAGACTCAAGTATGTATACTTGTTCAGTAAATGCTTTTTAAATGAATGATTATATCTTTAAAAACTTATTACTTAAATAACTAATACCCATCCTTAAAACTTTAGAAATATACAAAATATCATAAAACATTAAAATAACCATAATTTCACCAATGGTAAATATTATTACAGTTTCATGCATTCATATATTTTTATTACTAAAAAGCAGTTCTGAATCTATTCATTTTTAAAAATATTAGACATTAAAAATAATGTCATCAAGTTATTTTTGAGACATTTATTTGGAAGAATATTTAAAAATACGCATTTTAGTTATTCAAATATCAATAAGACTTTTGTTTTTCATAATTTAGACATATTTTATGATTGTATAAGTCTTGAATTATGAATGTAGAATAGAATTAGAGATATGATCAGTAAGTTTTTGCACTGACAATAAAAGCAATGTTTAAAAATATTATCCAATGGTTTATAATCTAAAATGTGATTTCAAGGTAAAAGTTTTCAGTGAGATGAGGCAAGGAAGATGAATGTAGAAATGATAAAACACTCTAAATGTCCAGACCAGTAAGCTACACAAATGAAAGCTTTTCAATATTTCCATATTCATTAACCTTTAATATAGCATCCATCACCTTGAGCAGTATTTATTATTTATACATCTCTGTGTCTTGTATATTATTTCTCTCTAAATCATTCTCCATATTGAAGGGAGTGAGGAGTGATATACCTGATATATTTTTAAAAATTTTTTTAATGTTTTTTATTTATTTCTGAGAGAGGGTGAGAGAGAGAGAGAGCATGGACAGCAGAGGGTCAGAGAGAGAGGAAGACACAGAATCTGAAGCAGGTGCCAGGCTCTGAACTAGCTGTCAGCACAGAGCCTGATGGGGGCTCAAACCCAGGAACTGTGAGATCATGACCTGAGCCGAAGTTGGACGCTTAACACACTGAGCCACCCAGGCACCCCGATATATCTTAAAACCAAATACGTGACTTATATATATGAGCATTTATAATTTAAACTAAAAGCCTAAACTAAATAGTAATAAATATAAGAAATGGAATTTTATGAAAAAATGGAAATATTACAAACGTTAGTGCTATGAGAAAGGTAGACGAGGCATGTCCATAGCATGAAACAGTGAGAAAATGCTTTAGATTTTATGATCAGGTAAAGCCTCTCTGAGCAGGTGAAATTCTAGCTGAGAACTGAGGGATGAGAAGAAATCAGCTAAACAAAGTCTATGGAAGAGATTTCTAAGCCAACACATTTTTTTTGTTGATTTATAGATTTGTTACACAAATCTATAATAAAGTTCACCCTGTTTTCTACTCCTTACATTTCCACATTTTATTTTCAACAAAGATGAGTAATTGTATTAAAGGACATGTAAGTCATGTTATTTTTCTGCCCTTAAAGTTTGGATGGCTTCCATCTCACTCAGAATAAAATCCGCTCTTCATCATGGCTCTTAAGACCCTCCATGATGTTGACTCTATTTCCCTTCCTATGAATCCCAGCTAACCAGTTTTCTTTTTAGCTACCTTGACTCCTTCTTATTTCCCAAATAAGCCGAGCATGCTTTCCTTGACCACTGAATCACTGTCAATCCCTTAGCCTGCTTCATTTTTCTTCATAGAAATATCACCTCCTGGGGCACCTGGTGGCTCAGTTGGTTAAGCATCTGACCTCTGCTCAGGTAATAATTTCCCAGTTCATGAGTTCAAGCCCCATGTCAGCTCTGTGCTGGCAGCTTGGAGTCTCAAGTCTGCTTACGATTCTGTGTCTCCCTCTCTCTCTACCCCTCCCCTGCTCATTCTCTCTCTCTCAAAAATAAAAATAAACATTAAAACTTTTAAAAATGAAATATCACCTCCTAACTCATAAAGTATGAATTTATTTTTATCTCCTCCCGTTAGAATTTAAACTTTAAGGGAAAAGGGTCTTTGTCCTTTGTGAATTTGTATCTGTTCCAATTTCCTATTCCTTTAAATAACCAACACCCTTTTATCTATTCCCCTAATCAAATATAAATAACTAATATTTCTTTTGCTTAAAGATAACTATTTTTCATCACAGAGATGTATTTTTCCTCAACTGTGGCATTTTAATTTACTTCACCTCTCAAGAGGACATGATCTTTTTTTATTATTATTATTCTTTTAATGTTTTATTTATTTCTAGGAGAGAGAGAGAGACAGCGTGAGCAGGGAGGGTCAGAGAGAGAGGGAGTCACAGACTGAAACAGGCTCCAGGCTCTGAGCTGGCCGTCAGCACAGAGCCCGCGGCTCGAACCCACGAACCGCGAGATCATGACCTAAGCGAAAGTTGGACGCTTAACCGACTAAGCCACCCAGGCGCCCCTAGGAGGACATGATCTTTTTAATAATTTTGCTCTCTCTCCTCCCATCCACTAGGTTTTGTTTCTTTTTTCCATGACACCGGTAGAATATATTTTCTTCCTCCCTCTTAGCCTTCATATCCTAGTGTCTTTTTTTCTTTCCCAATCTTTCATATCTAATAGAAATTCTCTTAATCTGAACTCTTCTGGTTCAGCAGACTTTCCTTAATATTGATATTATATATTTTGAAAGAAACTTTATTCACTAAACACATACATGTATAGAGTATATATCAAGGTTCACTTCTTACCACTGTTCCTTCTGCTGTTAATCTTTCCCCATATTAAGGTCTCTCAGTTTCTTCATTATTTTGGATAAACCCTGTCCTCAAATAATTGAGTAGAAAGGTTTCTTGGTTTTTAAATAGCCTCATATAATCTTTTTCCTCCTCCCATGACAGGTATGATATGGTTGGAATAAAGTCTTTTCCTCTCTTTTTGCAAATGAGAAATTCAATGTATGTTTAAAAAAATTTTTTAGCGGCCTCTTGAATTTGAGACCTATGTTTTCAATATCAATACAGATAACAACCTCTTATTTGGTGAAGGCTGAAAAGCTAATTAATGGCTCTCTGCTGACTGTTTCCAGCGTTGGACGCCAACATATTCACTCCTGTTAAAGTTCTCTTTAGACTTAAGTACACAGAACTGAGCTCTTCCTGGGGTCTATTGGCCCAGCTCTCCCCCTGATTTCTCCTGATTTCTGCCCCCCACCAAGACTACTGAGGAAAGAGCACTTGGAAAATTTAGTAGAAGTAATGCTACTCCACATTGTTTACTAGTTTCAGCAGAATCCTGGCTAAGCAGATGCAAGTAAATTGTAGTTGGATTTGGAAAATAAGGAAGGTATACTTAGGTGTCCATATTCCCAGAATCCTTCAGGAAGAAGCTATCTCTTGTTAACAGCAAGATGTTAAGATTAAACAAGATATGGCTTTTTTTTCTTCTCATAGAGATTTCCAAAGAAAACAATAAATTATAGTGTTTATATTGAGAATGTTTACTTTCAAATGATTTGATTATTAACTATGGAAATTATTTATTCCATAAAATAACCCTTTGTTGGAACAAGGAAAATGCTTAAAATTTGGTTCACAGACGTAGAACAAAACTAAACTTAATTGTTAAACATTGAGAAGGTACACTAATGTTATTATAAATCACAATGACTCTTACAAGTGAACTTTTGAGCAAAGAAAGGTTAACCTAATTATTCTGTTCGGGCAAGATTTTTTTTTTATCTGAAAAGTAGGAGCTACGAAAGCTAAGAAAAATTCATGGATTTCAGAGAAGGGTGGTAGCATAAGAATAGATTTACAAAGATATACTTAAAAATCTGACCTAGATGATTAAAGAAAGATGAAGACGCCTGAAATTATTTTAGCATCATTGAAACAAAAAGTCCTTTCTAACTATAAGATTTAAGCTCATGAAATTGCTTATATTCTGCCAGTTTTGACCTACAAAAATACCAATTTCATATGGTTCAGCTTAATATCGAACACATCCTTAGGGAAAGTTCTGCAGACACACTAAAATTTAATCACTTATGATAGAAGAAACACACAACTAATATTATAAAGAGAATTATGCATTGTCATAGGAAGTTTTAAAAATGTGATAAGTATCAAGTTTCTCATGACACCTCTACCGTATAGTAATTTCTTAATTTTCATTAAACAGTCAGCTGGCTAGATTACTTGTTTAAAATATTTGTTCTTCTTGGGGCGCCTGGGTGGCTTAGTCGGTTAAGCGTCTGACTTTCGCTTAGGTCATGATCCCGCGGTTCGTGGGTTCGAGCTCTGCGTCGGGCCCTGTGCTGACTGCCAGCTCAGAGCCTGGAGCCTATTTCAGTCTGTGACTCCCTCTCTCTCTGACCCTCCCCTTCTCACGCTGTCTCTCTCTCTCCTAGAAATAAATGAAACATTAAAAAAAAAATTTTTTTTAAATATTTGTTCTTCTTTTAAGAAAGGATATATGCATTCATGCTATCTTTTCATAACTCCTGAGCATTTAAGAATATATTTCTTATATTTTAGTAATTTAATGTGAGGAATATTGTTCTCATCAAAAATATAGACATAATCTTTGTTTTGCTACTTCAGAGGCAAATTCCATGGACAAAATAACTCTCTACAGAATTATTTTTTTCCTTTTCTTTTTTCTTTCTTTCTTTCTTTCTTTCTTTCTTTCTTTCTTTCTTTCTTTCTTCTTCTTCTTTTTTAATGGAGTGCCTGGGTGGCTCATGACCTTGTGGTCCATGTGTTCAAGTCCCATGATGGGCTCTGTGCTAACAGCTTAGAGCCTGGAGCCTGCTTTGGATTCTTTGCCTCCCTCTCTCTCTCTGCCCCTTCCCTGATCATGCTTCCCAGGTGACCCTAGAATTCTTTTCTTAATCCATGTGGGTCAATACAGTCATTAGGATATATCTTAATCAGTATGCTCTGCCTTTATTTGTGTGTGTATTGGAATTTTTTTTCTAAATTTTCAGGCATTCTGTTATATCAGAAACATTTTATTAAACTTTGAAAATTTTTTCCTGTACCATTTTTATCCTGTCTTCTTCAGAAATACTAATTATTTCTTCACTGATTCTTAGATTTCTTTCCTCCATAATGATTATCTTACTACTAGACCCCTTTAATTCTAATAGAAATCATTTACTGTGATTTTCTGTGATTTTTCTCAAGCTTTTCATTTACTACTTTCAAGAATATTTTTTACTGCATAATATGTTATCTGGTGTTGGAGCATCTGTGTGGCTTACACGATTAAGAATCCAACTCTTGATTTCAGCTGAGGTCTGATCTCATAGTTCATGAGTTCAAGCCCCACACAGGGCTCTGCACAGACATTGCAGGCTCTGCTTGGAATTCTCCATCTCCCTCTCTGTCTGTCCCTCCCCCCACTTGCTCTCACTCTCTCAAAATAAATAAACATTAAAAAATTTAAATATATATATATGTTACCTAATGTTGCTTGTAACAGAGGAAATTAATACTATTCAAATAATGTAAATATATATGTATTTAGAAACTGTGGAGAGGGCACCTGGGTGACTCAGTGGGTTAAGCATCCGACTTCAGCTCAGGTCATGATCTCACAGTTCATGAGTTCAAGCCCCACGTCAGGCTCTGTGCTGACAGCCAGCTCAAGAGCCTGGAGCCTACTTCAGATTCTGTGTCTCCCTCTCTCTCTGACCCTCCCCTGCTCACGCTGTCTCTCTCTCACTCTCAGAAATAAATAAAACATTTTTTAAAAATTTAAAAAAAAAGAAACCGAAGAAAAAGTACATGGGCCTTGAAAGTACACATGAGAAGAATCATATTTTTCAGGTAAAACATGGGGGAAATTAATAGGAATTTATTAGTGAAAGTAGTAAGTAGAAAAGACAGTTCTACACAGTGAGAGAATTGAGTTGAAGATCCTGAAATGTGAAGGATCATTTCACATTAGAAAATTCTACTTTAAGTCTGATGCTGCTAGACTACGGAGATAGAGTGAGATTCTCACAAACAGAAAGCTGGAAAAAAAACAGGGCATTTGGGGCATTTTTTGTTTACTCCAATTTTAATCTAAAATGAATAAGAAACAATTATAATCAGGGGCATAATCAGACTTAAAAATGTATCACTCAAGCTGCAGTATTAATAATGAATTTGATGGAGAATCAAAGGAGGATAAGTAGAAGTCTACTGAAGTAGTGAAGCGAGAATTAGCAGAATATCGAAATAGAATATAGCAAAGAATAGCACGTTGGAAAGTCATAGATAAAACATGTTTGATTTCATTCATATTTGAAATATAGACACAAAATTATAATGATAAAGCTTATGGAAATGATAATCCATAGAATCTAATCTGGAAAATAAAGGTAAATTGAGAAAAGGATGTAAATTGAAACAAATAAGGAAAGGATAAAAGAAAGTGGAGTTTTCAATAATTTGCAGATAATTTATATAATTATCACCACAACCCAGTAAGTAAGTACTGGTATTATCTTGAATATACAGAAGAGGGAAATGAAGAGCAGAGAAATTAAAGCACATGTTTGATCTTGTAAATTTGAGGTATGATATAAATCACATAAAGCACACAAAGAAGAAGGGAGAAGGAAGCCAGATTGAACATCACATCTTTCCTGGACAGGTGATATGGGCAGCACACATCTATGCTCCTCATAAACCTCAATGGGATAGTCTTGGAGTAATTTTACTTTTTCCTCTTCTCAATTCTAGTAACTTCCTTTTACTCTCATTCCATTTCACTACAATGCCTTTTTTGATTTCTTATTTCATACCTACCATGAACTTTAAAAATTCTCTTACAGATCAAAGCAGTAGCATGTTTCTTTTGTTTTCTAAACTAAATCATCTTCCAAAGTGGCCTCTTCATGCTTTGGTTTTTTCTGACATATCATATTCCTCTTCCATTTTTGAATAGATTCCATATTGTGGCTTTTCTTTCAGATCATCTCTAACTAAAGACTATTTTGTCGGTATGTGGCTGATACTTCCATGAGGTAGCATTTGTGCAGATTATGAAGTATATGGTGCTTCATAACTTATGTGGTGAGTGAGTCCTGTGTTTGGTCTTGCCATTTTAAAAGAGCAGTATAAAAGAATTTTTCCTGATCCCAGTAGGCTGGTTTACTTTAGGGGTTCTTGCCAAATATCTTGAACTATAAAATGGCTTTTGTTTCAATGTCATTTAATGTTTAAGTGTACTAGGGACAACATTAGGATAATAAACAATCAGTCTGAGAATACACTCTCCACAGCTACCAGCCTTCGTTTCTCAACTCTTCTGCCTCAGGATATCTTTTCTTGTAGTAGAAAAGAGGTACCTCCCTTTCAGTACTCACACCTGCTCAAGTGCTCCTTTTCATGTTTACCCTTTCTCTGATACAATGGCAAGAGTAAACCCTTTCAAGAGGATAGGCAAGGGGCTCCTGGGTGGCTGAGTAGTGGGGCATCAGATTCTTGATTTTGGCTCAGGTCATGACCTCAAGGCTTTGACAGGATGTGGGCTCTCAAGCCTCACATGTGCTGATAGTGCAGAGCCTGCTTGGGAATCTCTCTTTCCCTCTCTCTCTGTCCCTCCTCTGCTCAGGATCACTCTCTCTCTCTCTCTCTCTCTCTCTCTCAAAAATAAATAAATAATCACCAAAAAAAAAAAAGAGTTAAGATCATTGCAAACATTTGAGTTAAACAGACTTTATGCCATAGATTTCTGATTATATTCCTTTATTCAGTCTACTTTGGTTAGCATTTATAAAGATTGTTGTAAGAATTTTCTTTTCTATCTTTTCAGCCTGCCTCAGCAAGCTTCCATTTCTCTCTCTCTTATACTGAACTCTCAATTCAAACAAAAAACAAAACAAAGCAAAACAAAACAAAAAACCCCAAAACATTCACTAAAACAAAAATTGAGGGACCACTAGGCCTTCATTTCAGCCCTTTTACTTGCTATTTAACTTCATCACAATTTAAAACATTTGCACTTTAAAAGGTACTATTATTTACTTTTCCCTGAAAGTACTGTTTCAATCTTTGTACTTCTGTTTATATTAATCCCTTAGACTGTGCAGTCCTTCCTGCTTGTCATGACTGTAAAATCCTTTTTGCTAATTAATATTCAGATCAAATGCCTTTTTCTCTAAGAACACTCTTCTGATTTCCCAATGTAGAATTAAATAATTCTCTTCTTTCCTCCCACATGCTTAAAATCATTCTTTAGCACTGCAATTAGTATAGTACTGATTATATCCTGCTGCATCTTATAGTTATCTTTAAGTTACAATCTGGTGGCCAACAAGCGTGTGATCCCCTTGAGGACAGAGATCGTGTCCCTTTTTATTTTAATTTACCACAACATTAAGCATATTGGTTTGTTCATTGGTTAAATAATGATTCTCTTAATAGATAGCAAACAAATAAATCAATATAGTGAATACTTCTCTCTTACTTAATAAAAGAGTCAATGTAAAAAGTCGGTTTCATAGATATAACTGGAAATGGTGTCAATCTCCATGTGTGAAAACATTGCAAACCAATCAAAATTTAGATTATTAAAAAAAAAAGATGCTAAATAAGTAGATTAAACTAGACTGAAAATAGATTGAATAGGTTAAAATTATTTCCTGGTCCTCTGTAACTGAAAGCTTAATTTAGGACCCCTATTTCTTGGAATCACCTTCAATAGTTATTTTACAAAATGAACTGAACCTTGACGCTGTATAACATAGTTATCCTTGTACAAGTGGATCTTTTACTTTTTTTAAACAAAAAATTTAATGTTTCATTTATTTGTGAGAGAAAGATAGACAGTGTGAAGAGGAGGGTCAGAGAGAGAGGACCTCTGAGCTAGCTGTCAGCACAGAGCCCGATGCGGGGCTGGCTCGAACCCATAAACCGTGAGATCATGACCTGAGCCAAAGTAGGATGCTTAACTGACTGAGCCACCTAGGCGCCCTAAGGGGATTTTTACTTTTTATGAAAAGAATATTAAGAACAAGTCATGCATTATGAGGAATTATGGATCACAAAGGTAAATAGATTCACTTTTTATTTGAATAGCCAACTAGGATCTATAAAATGTCCACTAGCTAAATTATAATAAAGTAAGCTAATTCTAAGAACTCATCCTAAATAAACCATTTAAGATGCAGACAAAGATTTGTGTGTAAGATTGTTCCTTGAAATACCACTAATGGCAAAAAGTGGAAATAATAAGCTAAATACCTGCTTTGCACCTACAATTTACTTTCCTTCCTGATGCTGCTTGGACTTGGGATACTGACCTGTAAGGACTATATCAAAAGACTCCCTGTAACCTCTCACTTCAGATTAGGTTCAGCCTGTGAGAACCCTTGGGAGGAGATAGAAAAGATGAGAGGTGTCATTGTATTTATTTTGCTGATTCCTTCCCCACAAGATCTCCTTAGCTAAGTGTATCTCTCTACAGAAAGGCACTGTTGTTCTTGAAGTGTCCCACACCAGAGCTCCCTTTTTTCCCCAAGTTTTACTCATCTCTTCTCATCTAGCCTCAGTTCCAGATTTATTGCTTGTAATTTCCTTATGCTCTTTCCTTTGTATTAAAACATTCCTCAAGTTGTTCTTAATTGTTTACCATCTGTTTCCTATAGAGACTCTGACTAATACAAAATGTGAAAACTCAGAGTCAGGTCATGCTTTCCTGTGTTCCCTTTCTCCTATCTCTCTGACCATAGAGACATGTGTCAAGTGGATTCTCCAGCAAATCAGACCCCTGACTGGCTACATTGGGAGGAGGAGTCCCTCCTTGTCCTGTTAGGCATATGGCCTACACTAAAATCCACCTTTTATAAGCCACTGATATTTGCAATGTTTCTCACGATTGTATAAAATAGTCAAACTTATTGTGACTAATAAATGTTCAGCTGTCAGGCAATATTCTAAGTGTTGTGAAGAAAATAAAAAACAAAGTCCCTGCCCTCAGGGAGTTTATATTTGTCTATGTGAGAAGGATAACTAAAAAATAGAGAATATGCTATCAATTTTGGAGTAAGAAGTATTGTGATTAAAAAAGGGGGTACCAGTAGTTTGCATGGTTTACTATTTGTATTAGTTTCCTAGGGATACTATACAAAGTACCATACACTTAGTTGCCGGAACAACAGAAATATATATTCTCACAGTTCTCGAGGCTCTTAGTTCAAAATTAAAGTGTAGGCAACACACTGCCCCTTCTGACCTGACTCGGAGAATTCTTTCTTGCCGCCTACTAGTTTCTGGTGGCAGCCATTGTCCATGGCATTTCTTGGCTTACAGCTGCATTATTCCAATTTCCGCTTCTGATGTCACATGGCATTCTCCCTATGCTTCTATATCCTCTTCTTATAAGGAGACCACTCTGCTCCCATATGACCTCATCTTAGTCACATCTGTAATGACCTTATTTCTAAACAAGTTTACGTTCTGCCGTCCTGGGAGTTAATACTTCAACATATTTTCGGGGGCAGACACAGTTTGACCCATAACACTATTAGGGTCAGTATCTCTAAATGCAGTAATGTAAAAGTAGCTATCAAAACAAATATTCAAATGAAGCACATCCTACATTTGACATATAATTATAAAATAATTTATAATTTCTAAAGATCTCATTGTTATCATATATTCACAGCAAACTGCTGTTCTTCACGTTCTCTATAGATACATATTTTTTTGTTACAACCACAATGTCTTCACCCAACTTTTATATAGAGACAAGTGTATCAGAACTTTTATCAACACCTTATTTAAAAAAATTTGATGTTTATTTGATTTTGAGAGAGGGAGTATGAGCTGGGGAGGGGCAGAGAGAGAGAGCAAGACACAGAGTCTGAAGTAGGCTCTAGGCCTCAAGCTGTCAGTACAGAGCCCAACATCAGGCTCAAACTCATGAACTGATATCATGACCTGAGCCAGAGTCAGATGCTTAACCAACTGTGCCATCCAAGCACCCTTATTAACACCTAATTTTTTAACAAGTTGAGAACATAGTAAACAATTCAACTTACCCTAATGAATGTTTTGTTTTTATTTCTTTGGACTGAGTGTCCCTGTGATTGACAGGATGAAATGTTTAACTATGAAAAGATCCATATTTCTTATTGTGACGTTCATCATTGGGTAATTTTCCTTATATTGTATCAATTGTGTTTTGCTTCCAAACAAAAAAAAATCCACTGAATATTATAGCATATAAATGTTAATATATTCTTAATAATTAATAATTTCCTATTATTTTAACATTATATCTTCTGAATAATAAAAGCATATTTAATTGATAACTTTACCTATCAGAAAAGAGCCATACTAAATTAGAGGTTATTAAAAATGTACCCTGAAAAAAAATAATGCAGAAGGAAAAATTAGGAAATTAACATATTTTAAAAAACTAAATTGCATATCACCATGACAATACGCTTGGCTTAGAGCATGGTTTTTTGTTTGTTTGCTTGTTTTTATTAATTAGTGGATTTTATTTATTAGAGCAGCTATAGTTTACCAAAACTGAACAGAAAGTATAGAGTATTATTTCTATATTTATTTCCCATTATTAACATCTCACATTGGTGTGGTACATTCATTATAACTGATGAACCACATTGACACACTGTTATTAGCCAAAGTGTATAGTTCAGAGTTCTTTCTTAATATAGTATAGTCCAAGGGTTTTGCGAAATGTGTCATGTTATGTATCCACCATAGAGTATCACACATAATAGTTTCTTTGCCCTGAAAATCCCCTGTGCCCTTACCTGTTCATCCCCCCACACTCTATACCCTGGCAGCTCTTTTTGCTTTTTTTTTTTTTTTTTACACTATCTCTAGATTATTTGATCTTTCCAGGTCATATAGTTTGAATCATACTATATGAAAACTTTTCAGATGCTTCTTTCACTAAGCAATACACATTCAAGATTCCTCCATGCCTTATCATGACTGGACAGCTTATTTCTGTTTAATTCCTAAATGATATCACACTATATAGATGTACCTTAATTTAGCTGTTGTTTGTCCATTTACCTTTTGAAGGACAGCTTGGTTGCTTACAGGTTTTAACAATTGTGAATCAAGCTGAAATAAGCATTTGTGTGCAAGTTTTTAGATGCATGTGTGGTACAGTACACTTTTTCTTTGTTCTAAAATGTTACCATATAAATAAATATGAAGCAAGCCTTGTGTTGCTGACTTTGGTTTCTAATCCTTAAACCAACCAGTTGTTATAAATTTTGAAGAGAGATTTTTGACTGTCAATTTTGTAAAATAATATACTGTCCTGGCCTTGACATAATAATGCACTAGATTTCAGGGCACCTGGGTGGCTCAGTCGGTTAAGTGTCCAGCTTCAACTCAGGTCATGATCTTATAGCTCATGGGTTTGAGGCCTGCATCAGGCTCTGTGCTGACAGTTCAGAGCCTGGAGCCTGCTTCAGATTCTGTATCTCCCTCTCTCTCTGTCCCTCCCCACCTCATGCTCTCTCTCTCGTTCTCTCTCTCTCTCTCTCTCTCTCTCTCAAAAATAAACATCAAAAAAATTTTTTTTAATAATGGACTAGATTCACTTTCCATTCTTAATATGTTCAAGAAATTAGTCAGCATCCATATTCTTAGACCAACATCTAGATTACAAGAAGGAAAAGGAGAACAAACACTTCCTGAATATATGCATTATATCAGAAATGATGCAAAGCATTACAGTTCTATAATCTCTTTATTAAGGTAGGGAACATAATGGAGTAATACTAGTTGGTTCATATTCTTAAAGGAGCAATCTATATTCAGACTCATTTACTTACTGAAAAACTGTTGTACCAAAAGAAACAAACAAAAACACTTTAGTAATTCAAATAACTCTTAATTACATACTAACTCTAAGCCACATGAGTCATTTTACAGATTGCTTTTTCTTTAATGTATCAAATCATATACAAACCATTGTTTGCTGATGATCATTTATTTTGTTTTATATTCTATTTTATTTCTAGTAAAATATTAGCTGGTTGCTTGGGATATCAGAAGATGAAGAAAGAGAACACAGAAGAAATATTTGAAGTAATAATGGCTAAAATTTTCCCAAAATTAAAAACATACACCAAATACAAATCTAAGGAGCTCAGAAAATGTCCAGGAGAATAAAAGCCAGGTCTTACACTTAGGCGTGTCATACTCAAACTGCAGAAAAGCAAAGACAGAGACATTTTGAAAGGAACCAAAAGTAACCAAAAACACTTTTTCTATAGAGGAATAAGTATGACAGTAGATTTCTCATCATAAATCATGGAAGCAGGGAGAGTGGGGTGTCATACTTAAAGTATTTAAAGTAAAGAAAAAAAGTCCATATCTAGATTTCTATATTCAGTGAAATTATCCTTCAGTAGTAAGGAATAGAGACCTCAGACAAATGAAAACTGAGAAGCTTCATGGCCAGGAAACCTGCCGTAAGAAATGTTTAAAAAAAAAAAAAGTTCTTCAGGGTGAAGAAAAATTATACAGGTCAGAAAAAAGATCTGTAAATAGAAAGGAAGACTATCAAAAAAAAAACAATAAATGAAAGTAGAATAAAATATTTTCTTATACTTAATTGATCTAAGAGATAAGATTTTGCTTAAAGTAATAATAATAATGTATTGGCTGATTACAGCATGTGAATAAATGTAAAAAATGTCAACAATATCATAAAGAATAGGAAGAAGGAACTGGGAATACTATGCCATATGGAACTGACACTATCACTGAATGCATTAATTGTGTTAATTAATTTACTTCTTAAATTTTTTAAATTTTATTAATTTTGAGAGGAGAGAGAGTGAACAGGGGAGGGGCAGAGAAAGAAAGAGAGAGAGAATCCCGAGCAGGCTTTGAGCTGTCCGAGCAGAGCCCAATGCTGAGCTTGACCTCATAAACTGTGAGATTGTCACCTGAGATGAAACCGAGTCAGATGCTTAATGGACTGAGCCATCCAGGTGCCCCATGTTATTTATTTGAAATGTTATTTGAAGGTGGACTGAGCTTAGTTAAAAATGTATATTATAAACTCTAGGGCAACCACTAAAAATTTCTGTTAAGTACATTAGCATTCTAATGGAAGAGATATAGTGGAATAATGTAAAATGTCAAAACCAAAGAAGGCAGAAAAAAAGACAGGAAAGGGCAAAAAACAAGTGATATTAATAGAGAACAGCTATAAACATTGTAGATGTCAATCTAAATATATCAGTGATCATTTTACATGTATGTGGTCTAAATATACCAATTGGAAGACAGATATTGTCAGCACAAATGAAAATATAAGACCCAACACCTAGTTGACAGCTTTCCCTTTATTTATGTTATAAACCTGGACATCATTCCAAATCTAATTCATAAACTTAAAATAAAATCTCATGTTGATGAATGTACTTTGTCTCATATAGTTCAGTGATATTTATATAAACATCCCAAGGTAACACACTAGTAACTGAAATTTCTTCACATTTAAAAGTCCAGCATAGGGATGCCTAGATGGCTCAGTTGGTTGAGTGTCCGACTTTGGCTCAGGTCAGATCTCACAGTTTGTAGGTTTGAGCCCTGCATTAGGCTCTATGCTAATCGCTAGTTCAGAGCCTGGAGCCTACTTCGGATTCTGTATCTCCCTCCCTCTCTGACCCTCCCCTGCTCACACTCTCTCTCTCTCTCAGAAATAAATAAAACATTATAAATAAATAAAGTCCAGCATATATATGACACTATAGTCTTTCTTGTGGTTACCTGCCCAGGGATAACTTTGAACAGCCTCTTCCCTACTGAAATTCCATGACATTCATAGATCAAGAACTTATATAGAAGTGAAACTCAAGTTTATCCCCTCAATGTTTTACATATCCAATTTTTATTTACTATTCTATATCAAATTCTAGAGAAAATGTTTTCTTTTAAACTATTATAAATAAAAGCCAAATATCCATAGTAACCACATATATACTAATGACACTGGAATCTTAAAGGACCCACATAGCTGACTGAGAATGAAGAGTCAAAAGTTTATGCCAGATATAGAAAATCCATTCCTTCTATTGAATTTCTTGGTCATACAATAATCTGAATTTCAGTCAACTTGTAATTAGAATCATAGGATGGATGATTATTTAGTGGCAAATATTAAAACTAGTTTTCTAATTTTCTAATTTTTACAGTGATTTAAACAGGAAGAAACATCATTTACATGAAATATTTTTCTACATATGAAAACAAATTTTGCTTGTGAAGTCTGTACTGTTTTGCACTTTGCTAAATATTTTACCCACGTAACAAACGTAGACTAAAATCCATATTTTGATTGGTCTACTGTCTTCATAGATTCTAAACATTGAGTTAGGATTCAGGAAAAAACATAAAGCATTTAGTGAATTTGAATGTTGTATTCTAAATAAGACTATGCTGATTTGATCTTGCCCTTCGCTGTTCTAATGCTTTAGAGTAGCAAATTAAAGTTTCCATTGCTATAAAGGTTAACTAATTATTACCAAAAAAATCTATTATTTTCCTTAATGATTGCAACAGCCTTTAATTATCATTACAAAAAAACAAGTTATTTCCCACAAGTGAAAATATTATGTATCTTAAGAGTTGTTTATTTGGACTTTTTTTCTTAATACAAGTATTTATAGCATAATTTCACTGTAACATCTGCTTTTGCTGCATCGCATAGGTTTTGGAATGTTGTATTTTCTTTTTCTCTTTTGTTTTGAGACCTATTTTGATTTGCCATTTGATTTCTTATTTCACCTCTTACTTGTGCAGCGCTGTGTTGTTTAATAGTTATACATTAAATATTTAATATGTACATTGCTAACAAAAGAGGCTTACACACACGCTGGAATATTACTCAACCATAAAAAGATTTGCCATTTATAACAACATTGATGGATCTGGAGGACATAATGCTAAATGAAATAAGTCATATCATATGATTTCACACATTTGAGGCAGTAAGAAACAAAACAAAGAAAAAGGAGACAGAGAAACAGACTTAAATACAGAGAACAAACTGATGGTAAGCAGGGAAGAGGTGAGTGGAGGGATAGTTGAAATAGGTGAAGGGGATTAAGGATCCACTTATCTTTATGGGTACTGAATAATGCATAGAATTGTTGAATCAGTATATTGTACAATGGAAACTAATATAACACTGTATATTAATTTAAAACACACACGCACACACACACACACACACACACGCACGCGCACACACACACACACACACACATAAAGGTATTTTCCAGTAACATTAAGCATATGTCAATTTGGATAATTTATAGATCAGGATTCTAATAAGTGGTAAGTGAAAAATTACTGATTTCAGTCCATTGCATGCTTGAATCTATACAATAAGTACAGTTCTGCACCTTTTAATGGCTTCCAACTAAGAATGGTTAGGGAACAAAACTGCTACATATATGTAGGAAACAATACATGAACAATACTAAATTATCCAACTATTTTATTCATCGAATAACATTTTTTGAGCAACAGCTGTGTTAGGTGCTGCAGGAATGAAGGAATGAATGAAACAAGTGTGCATTTTACTCTTGGGGGAAGTATAATGAAAAAACAGAAACCAAAAAAAAAAAAATCAGAGCAAAATCAAATAAAGCATGAAGTATATATATGCAAAAAATATGAAAAACATTTATTTGGGGAAGTGATAAATCTTTATGATGAGATTGTATTTAATTTTGGCTTAGGTTGAAAGAAATGCATTTAACTCTAAAGGTATGAAATAATCTGAAGTACAAAGGGAACATAAAATGAGTAATTACTTTAAGAAATATTCATTCATTCACTCATTCACTCACTAAGCATGTGTAAATCTAGAAGGGAGAAAAACAGAATTCCCTTATGAATGGAACATGAAGGGGAATATAATAGTAAGTACGGAAAGGGCAGGATGAAACCAAGGGGTAGAAGATATTAAATTCCTTCCTAATGAATGCTATAATCTATAGGCAAGTTAGGAACAGTTCAACCTACTCATCATAGCAGTCTAAACTCCCAATAGATAAAATGGGCACAGAGAACAAATTAATATGAATGCAGGCCAATTTATACAAGATATCAGGAGGATCTTCTGCATTATTTCAGATGATTATACTTCTAAACAGTAATTCAAGGAACTATAACAATTAAAATAATACTGATAATATGCTTCATTACTTACTTTGATTTAAATATAGTCTATCCAAGAAGTAATGGGCTATCTTTAGAGCTTAGTATGTACAGCAGGTGATCTCAAAGAAATCCTAGTCTATACAATTCACATTCTTCTACTTCACAATCAATGCCCTCCTAAAGTGTACCCCAGCTACCCCCCAAGGTGAGACACAAATTACTATTTATCTATGATTGTGCTCCTTGAAATAGAGCATCCACTGCTAGAACCCAGTGCGACCAAAAGAGAATCTGGCGAAGGACTTTGGTTTTAATTGTAAGGATGGAAAGCTTTTCCTAGCACTAAAGTATTTTTTTATATGTTTATTTTTGAGAGGGAGGAAGAGACAGAGCATGAGCAGGGGAGGGGCAGAGAGAGAGGGAGACACAAAATCCTCTGAAGCAAGCTCCAGGGTCTGAGCTGTCAGCACAGAGCTGATGCGGGGCTTGAACCCATGAACTATGAGATCATGACCTGAGCTGAAGCTGAATGCTTAACCAACTGAGCCACCCAGGTGCTCCTATAGCACTAAATTTTAAGTGAGATAATTTATGGTCTTGTACATGAGGGAAGTGTTACTGTGAAAATTGGTCCAACCCCAAGGAAGGATAAATAATAAAAATAAGCTGAATTCTGATGCTACACCTCCTTTTCCAAAGGAGAATCATGGAGAACAAAGTCCAGAAAACACAAAGGGGTTGGTTATTCAGGTTTATTTTAGTCCAGCCAGACGGCCCCTCCTGAGCACCCGAAAAGTCCTCCAGAAGAGCTCAGGGCTTATATAGGGATAGGGCCGATGCCGGCGCACAGAAGCTCCAAGTCTGTGGTTAGAGGTGGCTGCTGCCCAACAGATGCCCAAAGAACACGTTTGACCATTCCAGTCACAATGTTCATTAAAGATTCACATCTCACTGGCTTGCTGGAGTCAGGAGGAGCTAGGTTGCTCAACCCCTGACCTTTTACCCAAATAGAGTTTGAGATCAAACAATGGTTGGTATTTCCTCATTTGCAAGCCCCTCACCTTTTGACCCAAGGGAGTTTTTACACTGATTACTTCTTTTGGATCTTTACATCACTTTGCCTGAAACCAAATTACTCCTGGGTTTAGTTATATAAATCATTTTTTTTCTCATTTAGTTAGTTGCCACTAAAAGAGTCTTTTTTTTCTGAAACCATCTTTTATTTTTACCTATTTACATATATGCATGATACCATGCATATGCTCATGATATCACAATCAAAATAATAAACATATCCACCACCTCCAAAAGTTTCCTTATGTCTCTTTTTGTTTGTTTTTTCGTGCCAAAAACACAACATGAGATCTAACTTTTTAACAAAATTTGAAGTACACAATACAGTATTAACTATGTAAGTGGAATCGTGGTATTTGTCCTTGTGTGAAGTACCTATTTCACTTAGCATTTCTTCAAGTTCCATACATGTTGCAAATGGTGGGATTTTCCACTGTTTTGAAGTTGAATAGGGATAGATGGTTTAGGTACAGGCTCAGAAGAATACTCAGGATATGAACAATCACTTCGAAGAGAAGGGTAAAAAGATTATCCAGGGACAGGATGAATAAAGGAAATAACATTTGAAGGAGTTCTATATTCATGAATAGGCAGAGAAAGAGAAATTGACCGACAGCTAATGGAGGAGCGGTACTAGAAAAGAAGGGAAAACTAATTTCTTTGAAGTTTATATAGGATGGTTATTTTTTTGTCTTCCCAATCTCTATATTCATATTTAATGGCCTTGAACCTAGCTCTGTTACTGATCTTTCCTAGTTGAAACTAGTAAGTGCACTTGTAGTTGAAACTACCCTTTTCCAAATAGAAACGGGGAACCATATTCTATTGAGGAAGCTGTTTTTTTCACTGTTCTAAAATAGATGTGTGCTTTTCCAAGCTTTCAAAGCTATTTTGTAAGATCAAAGAGCCAAATAAAACAAAATGTCAGCATATATGAGTTTAAACACTTGGACTTAGAAAATCAAGGATCATCATCAAGTTCTGGCATCAGGTTTTGTTCGAAGAGAGAACTTTATTTTCCTAGTTGCTAGAGGCATCCACCAGTAATTTACTTCCTTTATTATTTCCTTTCAATAGTTGTTGTTCCTTGCAGGACAGAATCTCTCAGAGTGAAAGAGCCATCAAGGGCTGAGGAAAGTAAAATATTTTAGGTACAAATATAAAGGCACCTTCATAACTACATTTCATTTATTAGATACACCATCTTGAATTGTGTCTTAGAGAATAAGCAGGGATCTTACTTTCTATAGAGGCAGGCCTAACCTAATCACCTGAATTCTTTAAAAGAGCTTTCTCTGGCTTGCAGCAGGAGTCACAGAGATTTGAGACATAAGGATTTAGTGCATAGGTGCCATTATAAAGATGGAAGGGACTTCATGAAAAATCAGGGAGTGCCCTCTAGCAGCTGAGAATGAGCCCCAGGTGACAACCAGAAAGGAAAGGAAAGGAAAAGCTACAATCATAATGAACTGAATAATTCCAGGAACTGAATGAGTTTAAAGGTGACTTTCTCCCCAGAGTTTCCTGAGAATTACCAGCCTTACAGATACCTTGAATTTGACCTTGTGAGTTCCTAAGTAAAGAATCCAGTAGTGGGGCGCCTGGGTGGGTCATTTCCTTGAGCATCTGACTTAGACTCAGAACATGATCTCAGGGTTCATGAGTTCTAGCCAGGCTTGCTGCTGTCAGCACAGAGCCCAATTCAGATTCCCCATTCCCGTCTCTCTCTGGCCATCCCCTGCTGGTACGCATGCTCTCTCTCTCTCTGTCAAAAATAAACATTTTTTAAAAATTAAAAAAAAAATCAAGTAGGGCCTGCCTAGACTTCTGATATACAAACTGTGAGATAATAATTATATATATTTTTTAAGTCACTAAGTTTGTGGTAATTTATTATGGTATGGTAGAAGCCCCATGGGAGATGGAAACTATGTAGTCATTTTGTTAATTTTTAGAAATATTTCAAACCAAATAGGCAGAAATATGTAATTATATATTTTGCCATGAGTTGATTTCCTACTATCCCCTATGCTAATATATTCAAATATTCTAAAATACCCCTCCACACACAGTTGGTGAGAATATATATCCTTACATTTTGAAAAATGATTTTGTCAATTTTATCATGTGAGTTACGGGTTTTGGTTGTAGTATTATTCCTTCCATAGTTTTCTTTTAAATATATATATAAAACCATATATATATGGTTTTCTTTCTTCCTCTGTCCTTCCTTCCTTCCTTTCTTTGTAGATTTCCCTCTAACCTGTATTTTCTCCCTCCCCCTCCATGTATTATCATGTTTTAAGAATATCTCTCTCATATTGCCTCCCTCACCACTTAACTTGATGAATCCATTTAATTTTCTCTTTTTACTTGTTCATATGCAATTCTGTTTCTGTATTTCACATTTTATTATTTTAGTTCCATTGTATTTAATTTTCCTAAATAAAAAATTGTCTTCCTGAAACAATTGAATGAAATTATCAAAGCATGATCCCCTTACTTAGCATCTCATCAGTAAGCATACTTCTGTGAACTTTATGTTACTCTTTTCCTATAAATAAAATCCATCAGTGGCCATAAGCTGAATTTTGACATTAAATGACTTGGGCATTTTCTTGTGCAAATATTCTTTTCTAGTTGCTGTTGAGCACTGGGACCAGAACATAAGAGCAACCACCTGGCAAAATTTCTCAGACATATTTTGTTTTTACTTTGCCTGTAAAGAGGTTTTGTAAGATTTTTTTTTCATGTAATGTTTCTTCTTCTCTGTCTCTTCCATTTGATATTAAAATATGACAGTTTTTGTGCCTGTTTCACCTGTTCTTCTTTGCATTCTATTCTCCAAATCATATAATCTCCAAATCATATAATTCTATCCCACTTGCCTAAAATCAAAACCAGCTTTCATTTCACTTTTCATTTATTACCTATATTTTCTCTGCTTTTTTCCTTGACTCTTTTTGTGGTACCTCATTTCAGTGATTAAAAGTTCACTTATTTTTTTTCATTGATAATTACTGATAATATAACCTCAAATATATAACCTTTTGATTATAATATAACCTTTTGATATCTTAAAACCAAGAGTCTTTATTTTTCAAATACCTTTCCTTCTCAGTCTTTGCCTAGTAATATGTAATCAAGGGTTTCATTAAATTTAGTATACCTTTTAATTCTCTTGTTCCAATAAACAATAATTACATATATAATTATATATCATATATCTCATATATGTTATATTGTGGTAGAGCCCCCTTCCTAAGGAATGTAGTAAAAGAAAAAAAAACCCTCAAGGTAAGGGTGTTGTGCCCAAATCGCGAGTCCCCAGTGACCTCCAAGGAGCCAACACTGATGCAAGAACAAAAGGGTCTTTATTACAAGCTCGAGCAGGGGCTCACCCAACTACCTACCGACACAGCAGTAGCAGCAGGGGGGAGCCCCGAACAATAGCGAGCAGGGCTTTTAAGGGGTAAGGGATGGTGGTGTTACAGTACACATGTTGTACACCAATCATATTTGTATAACACCCTGACAACAGCTTTGACCACCTGTGAGGTGTCCGTTACTTTTGGTGGAGCCCAGTTATGGCCTTTTGAGACTCCTTTGAAAATGACCAGTTATGAGGTGAGTTAGGGACGGGGTGGGGGAGGGGGGTAGTGCTTGTCTCAGGCTGCAGAATGTTTTTTAACCTCCTCTGATTGGCTAATTGGGGAGTGGTTTGGGCCTTGAACAATCTGAGGTTTTTCTTGAGACTGCTGCTATGTGCAGCCCAAGGTTGCTTTTAATGGGGGTCTTAATTTTAAAATGGTATTATTTAGACTCTTCAAGAGAAGGCAACCTTGGCTGTATGCCTATGTGACATTCTTCACGACTCTGTATGTCTCTACTATGTCTGCACATGACACCCCTCACAACCCTGTAACATGAGACCACCCAATCAGACTCTATGTCTGTGTGTTACTATGTATGGGAGACAAAGAAGTAGAAAATTTATAAAAGACTGCACTTCACCACACTGTGGCTCAGTTTTTCAGTAGGAACCCAACTGAGCCCAGGCCGATTTAAGTAAAGTTACTTCCTGGAAAGAAATGCCTCGATGTCATGACTCTCTCAGTGAACCTCGGTCTTGTTCACAATACTTAGGGGATCTTCCAGGATTCGGAGATGGTGTGTTGCCACCTCCTTTGCTGCTGGGGTATGAACCTCAGAGTGCGGGGAGAAGCAAACTTGCCTGGGGCCAGCAGACTGCTTAATCTATAGGAGACTAGTCCCTTCCGGCATGCCGGGGCAGGACCCTGTGTGCGTAATGGAACCCGTGAGGCCTAGGAACCAGCTCAAGGAACACTGCCCATCAGACTGGCAAGAACTCGGGTTTGTTTTGGTAGACCTGCCCCTATGAGGCAGAAGGGGAGCCTGATCACCTCTCAGAGTTGCTCCAGTGTTTCCACAAGGAAATAAGGAATGAAGCAGCAACTCTAAAGCACTGGGCAGCAGGTTGGAGTCATTGTGTGACTCTATGTGAATGAGACTGACAGCAGTTGTTCAACCTGCCCAAGGGCGTAAAGGAGTGTTGAGTTCCCATTCAGGGTTCTGTGGTGACGTCATACCACTTAAGGCAACATCAGACTTACACAGGAGTCTGATCATGGTCAGGGATTAAATGTGAACCCACCAATGCTAAGAGACAACTAAAATATCTCCAAGAGGAGAGCGTCTGGAAACAGATAAAGCAAGTGTGCATCCTCTCCAAATTAGCCCCTCTCCTTCCCCTTTTTCCTCTCTTGTGCTTGAAAGTTATCCATTAGGGGGAGGAAATGGGTAGAAAGCAGAGTGAACTGATTCCCCTAGAGTATATGTTGAGGAATTTTGAAAAGTGATATTTAGGAGATTATGGTGTAAAATTAACTCCTAGAAAGTCCTGCATGTGCTATGAAATTGATTGAGCATGATCAAGGTGGGCTGGCTCTCTGAGGACTCACTTGATAAGGAACTAGTTAGCCGAGTGTTGAGGGTCATTTTGGGGGATCCAGGCCACCCCAACCAATTCCTGGTCCCATCCCAGTCACCTTGGCTAAAAATCTGTATTGATGAGAACTGTAAAGTTATGATGGCTTGTGTCATGGCTACCTCCAAATGCTGCTCAGAAAGTGAAAAAACCAAACTGTTGAGAGAGCCAGAGAGGATCCCACTGCCCTCTTCTGCACTGAACCCCTCAGTGCCACCTGTGCTTCCAGCCACCCCAGCTTCTGAAACTGCATAGGAACTTACCTTGGTCCTGAGGCCTCACTCACCACCTCTAGCACCACGGGCCTCTTGGAATGTGACTGTCTCACCAAGACCACCAGTCCTAACCCCATATACGCCTCCTGGAAGGGTGGGAAGGTGACTAGGAAATCACGTCAGCAGAGATAGTCCCTCCCTGCAACACCAGGGAGCCCTGAAGATGCCACTGAGGGAAACTGGGGGACCCGTCTATTATTATCAGGAAGGCCAGATCCAAAGAGGCCAGTGTGTTTTTGTGTACCAACCCTATACCACTATGAATCTTCTAAATTGGAACCACCATACCCCCTCCTATACAGAGAAAGCCCCACACTACGATTAAACTAATTCAGTTCATAATCCAAACCCCTACACCTACCTGGATGGACTGTTGCCAACTCCTTCTGACACTTTTTGATTCAGAGGAGCATCTCTGAATTACTCAGGCAGCCCTAAAATTATTAGAAGAGAATGCCCAGCTGGGATGCTAGATACCTAGGCTTATGCTCACGCGTAACTCACTTCCCTGGGAAGAACCCCAAATGGGACCCAAATGACTCAAGTGTAGGTGGAAGGTTCATAAGGACTGAACAGTATCAAGAAGCTCGTCTAAATGACATGAAGGAAGGGTTAGGATAAAAGGCCATAAATATAAGTGAGTGCTCCTGTGGAAAGCCTGAGGAAAGCCTAAGCCAGTTCTATCAGAGACTATGTGAGGCATTTTTGTCTCTATACCCTATGGGATCTAGAGGCGCCCGTTAACCCATGGATGGTCAGTGCAGCTGGCATAGGTCAGGCTCAAGGGGACATCCAGTGCAAGCTAGAAAAGTTAAAGGGTTTCACCGGCATGAATACCAGTCATTTGCTGGAAGTAGCAACTCAGGTGTTCATTGACTCTGACCAGGTGGTGCAGAGTGTGAACACCGGAAGATGCAGGAAAAGACAAATTCATTAGCTGCTGCCTTGGTGGAATGATCAAAATGCTCCCAGAAAGTTGCCTTGCAGGGATGGGGCTGGGATCAAAAAAGGTAACGAAGGGGAGGAGGGTTTTGCCCGGATCAAAGTAAGGACAGATCCAGTGTGCTTACTATAGTCAGAAGGGCCACTTGAGGAATGAGTTCCCCCAGCAGTCAGATATTTCTCAGCAGGGCCCCAAGCAAAAAGAGGTCATGTGCTCCTGGTACCAACTAGCCTCACAGCCCCATGGGGCTCCCAAAGATGATTGTGTAGGGCTAGCCCCCTTGGAGGACTATGAGGAAGACTAGGACTGGGCTCTATTTTGTTAAGCCCCCAAGAGCCTGTGGTCGGAATGAATGTGGGGGTCCAGCTCATTGACTTCATGGTTCATACTGGAGTAGAACACTCAGTGGTGACCTAACCAATTGGCTCCCTTTCAGAGACAAGCCACCATTGTGGGGTCCACAGCCAATTGGCCACACTGTCCCTTCCTGCTGCCTCGATGATGAATTCCTGTACCTCCCTGACTGCCCCATGGCTTTAAAGGGCCATGACCTATTGGGAAAGCTACAGGCCCAGATAACTTTCAACTCTCAGGGACAAGCTGCCTTGACCCTATGGAAACCAGAGGCAAGATTATGACCCTCATGATTCCCCAAGGAGAAGAATAGAACCTCTACAGTCTAAAGGAGGAAACACAACCGGTGTCCAAGCTTCTCTTTAGAATCCCTGGGATGTGGGCTGAAAACAACATGCCAGGACGGTCCTGAAACATACCACTGGTGGTTGTGGAGCTGAAGTCAGGGACAGAGCCCATGCTTCTGAGACATATACTTCATCCCCTCCAGGCATAGCTAGGGATCCAGAAGCACCTGGATTGGCTTTTAAAGTATGGGATCCTCTTGCCATGCCAGTCGCCTTGGAACCTGCCCCTCTTGCCTGTCCAAAAGCCTAGCACAGATGACTGTTGGCTGGTTCGGGACCTGTGAGCAGTAAACCAGGCCACCATCAACATGCACCCAGTGTTTCTGAACCCCTATACACTTTTGGGGCTCATTCCTGCTGAAGCTGTCTTCTTCATCTGCTTAGACCTCAAACGTGTCCTCTTCTGCATCTGCCTGATCCCCTGGAGCCAACTGATCTTTGCCTTCCAGTGGGAGGATCCTAAAAATGTTGATAAGGGCCAGTGGACTTAGACCAGATTGCCTCAGGGGTTCAAAAACTCCCTAACCATTTTCGGCACCACATTAGCCTCTGACTAATGTTGTTATATAATTTCAGATGTAGTAACAGAAAGAAATAATATCCATGAATGTATTCTAGTAAACTTTCTATAGAGGCGATTTATAATAGTGTTATCAGTAGTTACAAGGACGCTCCTAGTAATAATTAGATGATGTACATAGAACTCAGTGAAAAGAGATTTTATTTTTTTTAATGTTTTTATTTATTTCTGAGAGAGAGAGACACACACAGCATAAGCAGGGGAGGGTCGGAGAGAGAGGGAGATAGAATCTGAAACAGGTTCCAGGCTCTGAACTAGCTGTCAGTGCAGAGCCTGATGCGGGGATCGAACCCATGAACCATGAGATCATGATCTAAGCTGAAGTCATGCGCTTAACCAACTGAGCCACCCAGACACCCCAAGAGATTTGATTTTAAAAATAATCTAAACAAGGGCACCTGCGGGGCTCGGTCGAGTAAGCATCCAACTTCAGCTCAGGTCATGATCTCCCATTTCTTGTGGTTAAGCCCAGCATTGGGCTCTGAGGTCAGCTCAGAGCCTGGAGCCTGCTTCAGTTTCTCTGTCTCCCTCTGTCTGCCCCTCCCCCACTTGCTCTGTCTCTTTCTCGAAAATGAATAAACATTAAAAAATTGAAAAAAAATCTGAATAGCCAGAAAATAATAGGAGGTGATTTCAGAATTATGATAGCCATCTCACTGAGGTTAAACATATAAAAATGCATACTCATAGAACAAAACAGAACATAAAGTAGAATTATAAAGGCAAGGATTTGCTAAAATATGACAATTGATTATTTAGTCAAATATAGTCAATAAACTAGAAAACTAATATTCTACAAAATCAATCTTTTATGTGTTTATAAGTATTGATTTATGTCCTATAGTCAACACTCATTGAAATCTTTTTTGTCTTCTGTGACCTTGCACCTTCCAGCTTCTTTCTATTTTTTGAAGCTTTTATTGTTTCTCTTCCCTGACTCATTTTATTTTTCTAATCTGTATCTGAGGGACACTTCCAAGGGCTTGGTCATTCCATCTTCACTGTAAATTTGCTTCACCCACCCAAGTTAATTTCTTCTTCACTTTTCCAGTATAGTCAGTGATATTCTCTCTGGCTTTGAAATCCAGTGTCACACTAAGCTTACTGAAGATTACATCCATTTTCTTTTAATATCTCCTTTTTCCACTGTTCCTTTGGTAACTTTATCTAATCAAGCATTGTACTGTAAATAAGCGTTCCATTGACAATCATCATGCTTATCTACATTTCTGTAGCCACTGTCTCTTTTAAACCTTATTATTTTGTGCCTGAATTGCCAAATTCTAGCCTGTACTTTAGGATTTTTTTTCACTGCTCTCTGAAGCTGACTAAATATACCACTGGAAGAAATTAACTACCAATGTCAACTTTGAAAAAATTTAACCTAAATTTGGGGAAATGATCAGAGATGGATATAATCATTAAATATATTACCTTGGTAAGTGTCAATCAGAAGCAAGTAAACCCTAAAACCTGAAGAAAACAATAGGCTTGCACCAAAAAACAAAGAACAAGAGCAATAGAAAACAACAAAAGCAAAAACAGTAGGGGCTATCATAGGACAGAAAAGAAGCACTTGACCAATTTAATACTACCTGACATTTATCAGAAAGAACAGATATTCTACATCTGTATTCTGCAGAATTCGTATCAAAGAAATAAAATAAGATGCTTTTCTCCAGGTATTTTGGCCAGAGAACGTATCTGAATAATTTAAATACTTTGAAATTCATTTTCATTTGCTGTATGGCCAGCATATGGTCATTTTATTTTGTAAAACATCCAGTGTGCTTTTGAAAAGAATGTGCCTTCTGTATTCATGTCAATTAGGGTAAGTCAAAACAAAATTCTAACTACAAAAGAACAAGAGCTGATCACCTACAGAGGACTGAAAATGAGCTTTCTATCAAATTTTAATACTTGCAACCTGGATGCAAGAAGATAATGGAAAACAATTTAAGTATTAGAAGATAACAACTCTGATGTAGAATTTCATATACAACTAAAATGCTATTGAACATTGACAATATTAAAAAAAAATTCCCAGACACATTCATTCTCAGTTGGTTTGGTATTCAAAGCATATACTGAAAATATTTTTAAAGAAAGTATTCAAATAAGAAAATCAAATATAGATGGTAGGCCAAGAGATATAAAATGTATAAGTCATCAAACATCTTAATAAAATTTATCGTTACTTCTTAATTTTTTAAATAAATGATTTATTGATGTTGCACATGCATAGAAAAATATACACAAACTATAAATATATATCTTATTGATACCATATAATAAATATTTTAGTGATATCACAAAATAAAAAGAAAAGTAGAGTAGAGTTTTGAAATAAACATTTATGTAACAACGACCTATGCCAGGAAATTAAACATGACTAGCAACCCAGAATTCCTCTCAACTTCTTCCCAGGATAATTGGCTCCTGCCTTTCCTGGGCAACTAATATTCTGAATTTCAAAAATATCTACATAATGCTTTCTAGGTTTCTATTTTGAGTTCTTGTACTTCATTAATAGACTAATTCCTAGATAATTGATATTTCTGATTTTATTTTTAGTAGCAAAATTTTTTAAAAGTTTTTTAATGTTTATTTATTTTGGGAAGAGAGAGAGAGACAGAGTGCCAGCAGGGGAGGGACAAGAGAGAGGGAGACACAGAATCTGAAGCAGGATCCAGGCTCGGAGCTGTCAGCACAGAGCCTGACATGAGGCTCGAACCCAAAAGCCATAAGATCACGACCTGAGCCAAAGTCAGAAGCTCAACTGACTGAGCCTCCCAGGAGACACAGTTGCATAATATTTTCAAGTTTTATTTTTGCAAGCTCCTTTTTTCTGGTAAATGAAAATGCAATTGATTTTCTATATCATCTTATAGCTACCTACTTCATAAATTTATTCATATATTAAATGTTTATCTGTAAATCACTTAAGCTTTTCTATGAAACATGAGTTCCATTTCTTCCTTTTAAGTATTTACTCTTCTTCTTCTTGCCTTTTTCACAGGCTATATTGTCAGGTATAATGGTGAACAAAATTGATGATAGAGGGTATAAGTTTTTGTTCCCAGTATCAGGCGGGAAATGTCCAATAATGTCACCATTACAAAAGATGTTTGCTACAGCCATTTTGGAGATAGCCTTTGATAAATTAGGGATGTTTTCTTCCCATTTATAGTTTAGTAATAGTGTTTGTCATCAATGAACTTTGGAATTTATTGCTTTTTGATTATGGAGAATTTCATAGGATTTTTCTCCTTATACTAATAAGGTGATGATCACATTCATTCCTATAGTGTGTTAACAGTGTTGATGGTTTATATATTGCTAGATTTGATGGATAATATTTAATTTAAAATTTTTGCATCTGTTTTCATAAGAGAAATTGGTCATAATTGTGCTTCTTGTAATGTCTTTCTTAGGTTTCTATATTGAAGTTATGCTTGATTCATATAACAGGTTGTGAAATACTTTCTTTTTCTATGAAAATGTGTGTAAGATTGGTTTTGTGGCTTTCTTAAATATTTTTGAAGAATTGGGGCTCCTGGGGCATCTAGGTGGCTCATTCAGTTAAGCCAATGACTCTTGGTTTCAGCTCAGGTCAGCATCTCACAGTTGGTGAGTTCAAGCCCCAAGTTGGCCTCTCCACTGACAGTGTTGGATTACTCTCTCTCTCTCTCCCTCCCCCCTGCTCTTCCACTCTCTCTTTCCCTCTCTCTCAAAATAAATAAACAAGCTTTAAAACAAAATACTTTGAAGAATTTCCTTTTGAAGCATCTGGGCCTAGAATTTTGCATGTGTATGACAAAATTAGTTTTTATGCATTAATTATTTTTATTTATTTTTAAGTTTTTTCTAATATTTATTTTAGTGAGAGAGAGACAGAGACAGAGTATAAGTGGGAGAGGGCAGAGATAGAGAGGGGAACACAGAGTCCGAAGCAGGCTCCAGCCTCTGAGCTGTCAGCACAGAGCCTGATGCAGGGCTCGAACTCACAGACTGCAAGATTATGACCTGAACTGAAGTCAGTTGCTAAACCAACTGAGCCACTGAGGCACCCTGTATTAATTATTTTTAATATGGATAGGAATCCTTTAATTTTCATGTCTTCTCATGTCATTTTTGGTAAATGACAATTTTCAAGAAAAATTTTCCATTTAATTTAAATTATTACATACATTGACATAATGTATCTCATATCTTGTGCATTCCTTAATTTTATAGGATCTGTACTTATACTGTGTTTTAAAATTACTGCACATTCACCTGATCTTAGGTCCCTCCCCACCCGATCCCAATGTTTTGACAAAAATTAGTAATTTTATTTTTCTTTACAAGGGAACACTGAAAAAAAAATCATTGTGTGATTCCTAATATACCCATTTCTGTTATCTTAAATTTTTTAATAACTTCTATTTTCATTGAATTTGATTTACTCTTTGGTTTCTAGCTTCCTTAAGATTTTTGGGCTTATTCTGTTTTCAACTGTTTTTTTTTTTTTATGTTTATTCATTTATTTTGTGAGAGAGAGTGTACTAGCAGGGGAGGGACAGAGAGAAAGTGAGAGGGAGAATCCCAGGCAGGCACCACACTGTCAGTACAGGCACTGTCACTTCCTGTCACAGGGCTCCATCTCAGGAACACTGAGGTCATGAGTCCTACGCTTAACTGAGCCACCTAGATGTCCCAGCACCTCAGTTGTTGATTTAACTATTTAGATTATTGAATTCCACCTCTCCTGTTCCTTTTTTCCCTTTATTTTGAGAGAGAGAGAGAGCAGGGGAAAATTGCAGAGGGAAAGACAGAACCCCAAGCTGAGATGTGAGACTCAGTCTCAGACTGTGAGATCATGACCTGAGCTGAAATAAAGAGCCCAACGCTTAACCAACTGAGCCAACCAAGCGCCCCTTTTCAAAAATATTTTCAAATTTTGACGTAGATTTATTTTGTGACTTATGGATCATATGGAAATAGATTGCTTGATTTTAACACATTGAGGGGATTTTTATGTTGTTGCTCATAATTGGTTTCTAGCTTAATTCAGCTAGTGTCAGAAAATATATTATTTCACTCCTTTAAAATTTGTCAAGACTTGCTACATGGGACAGCATATGGTGCATTTGAATAAGTATTAAATGTGCATCTCAAAGAATGCATTTTGCAATGATTGAATACAGTGTTCTATATATGTTAATTATGTCACATTTTTAATAGAGATATTTAATCCTAAATTCTTACTGATATTTGTTGTTTATTTCTTCCAATAGTTAATAAGAGGAGTAGCTAAAGATTTTTAAGATGATTTCTCCCACTATTATATGCATACACATTTAAAAGTGCCATAACTACCTGCTATACTTCTCCTTTCTCATTATGAAAAACATTTCTTTATCCTTAGTACTCATTCTTGCCATAAAGTTTGTTTTTATTTCATATTAGTATAGCTACTCTAGATTTTCTTTGGTTATGATATATAATTTCTTGTCTTCTTTTTTCAGAATTTCTGTATCCTCACATTTTTTGTTTAAAAACTATTCAAATATTATTAAAAATAATCTTAGAAATTTCCCTTACTTGGAATACTAAAATTATTTATATTTAGTTAAAGATATTTAGGTTTTAATCTACTGCCTAGCTATTATCTCCATCTGTTATATGTTCCTTTTGTTCTCTTTTCTTGTCCTTTTTTTTAAAGTTTTATTTATTTAAACAATCACCAGACCCAGTGTGAGGCTTGAACTCATGACCCCAAGACCAAGGGTCGCCTGTTCTACCTACTGAGCCAGCCAGGTGCCTCTTTCCTTCTTTATGATCAAGCATTTTTGCTCTTCCACTTGCCCTTTTATTATCCTATTGGTTTTAATATCTTTTGATTTTACCCTAGATATTATTTTATATGACTCCACTTATTAATGTCTAATAGGAAGTTAATTTTTAATCACTTTTCTTAAACTATAAAGATCTAGAATACTTTTAATATATTGTATTATGTAGATATTGTCAAATTAAAAATTTACATGATAGCATTTTTGGTTTATATCGTCAGTATTCATTTGGCTTTTTCCAAATATTTAATCTTTATGTGGTGTTTGCTTCTGAATGTTATCATTCACAGATATCATAGACATTTTTTTTGCCTGAAGAATACTACTTCCTTTAGTGTAGTGTATATCCGATATAGATGAGCACCTCGTTTTTTTGTTCTTCTGAAGTGTCTTTTTCTCCCTTTTTAAAAGATATTTTCATTGTGCAGATTATTCTAGTTGGCATTGGCTTCCATTCAAGAAGTTATCTCTGTTCATATTGTCACTCCTTTGATAATATTTTTTTCTAAAACTATTTTTTTTAGAACTACTTTTAAGACAGTCTTTTTGTCATTAGTTTTCCTTAGTTTTACAATAGTAGATATGCGATTATCCCTGTGTTTCTCCTGCTTCATTGTGGTACTTCTCGGATCTGTGACTTAAATTATTTCATCACTTCAGAACATTCTAAGTGTTTACCTAGTAATATGCTCATTTAAATGCTCCTTTGCTCATTATATTTCTCATCTCCTTCTGGAATTCTACTTACTAATTAGTTCTGGTTGACACTAAACATGTATTACTAATTATAACTGCCATGATGACTATCTTTTCATTTCTTAATTTCTGATTATTATATTAAGTTTAGAAGTTCCATATATTTCTTTATTGAATCACAAGTACTTAAAGTCTATGTTTAATGATCCCTGCATTTGGATCTGTACTTGTTTCTATTGTCATATTTGTTTCTTGTTTCTTAGTCAAACTCATCTTTTATTATTTTATTTATATGCATATATATGTATATATATATATATTCCTACATACAAACATATTTAAATGATGCTCATTGCTTATGGAAAAATTTTTGGTAATGTAAAAAATCTGGTTTATTTACTTTTTCCACAGAAGACTAATCTTATTTTGGGGGATGATTTAGTGGTTGGTGCAGATCACTTTCAAGCAAGTAGCAATTTTGCTGGTTTGTGGTTGGGTGGCAGTTCTTGTGAAGGATAAAATGTTTCATGTCTCTCCTTGCTCTTGTGTTGGGTGTTTCAGATGAAACTCCTAGGTGTTTCCAGGGACCTTCTTCCTTGTGAGTCTGGAACCATATTTTTTATCCCTCTCAACACAATAAGACTATCAACATTTCTGCTTGGCTCCTTATGCTATCAATAGACATTTACATGGGAAAATCCTTCAAGGGGGAAAGGATAATCAACAGTGCTATCTCCTCTCCAAATTGACCTTTTCTTTAGTATTTTAGTCCTGCAATCTTTAATGGCTTGGTGTGTTTTTGACACCTCCATAAATATTTTAAATACAGTTTTCTCAAGTGGAGAGTTTAATCCAGAGTTAGTTTATGATTGTTTAAAGAAAGAGGTAAAACAAGAAGAATAAAATAAAGAGAATAAAACTTAAAAACAATTGAAATTATAGGAATACTAAGATATTTATTTAATAGATTAGAGAACCTTTCTTGAAAAAATTTTATAGAACCATGAAATAAAAAAAATGAAGTTGCATTGAATGACATCACAAAGACTGGTTTATTTCTTTAAAAAAATGGATTATCACTCTAATTTTCACCAATTTTTAATTTCCTGATTTCTTTTTATTTTTGTTATGTATAAATGTAAGTTCTGAGATGCATGCAAGATATGAGTGTTACTCGTAATGGGTATGGAGAAATACCAACATAGAATTATAATATGGAATTATAACCAAAATGTTATAACCCTGCTGTAATTCTATCTTTTCAAATTGGTAATACAGTTGACCCTTGAATAACAGCATGGGTCCACCCACATGCATATTGTTTTTGACAAATATAATACAGTACTGTAAATGTATTTTCTCTTCCCTTCAATTTTCTTAATAACATTTTCTTTTCTCTAGCTTACTTGAATATAAGAATACAGTATATAATGCATGTAATATAAAATATGTATTAATCGACAGTTCATGTTATTGGCAAGACCTCTCATCTACAGGAGGGTATTATTAGTTATGTTTTGGGGGAAGTCAAAATTTATATATATATTTTTTTTACTTTCTTTGAGCAAGTTTAATATTCATTTGTTTTTTATTTTCTGCCACTACTGTGGGTTTGTGGGGTAACTGAGGTCATGCAACAGAGATGTATTATTTATGTATACAACACAGACTCCTGAGCAATTGCAGTTCAACGCTAAAATAACAATAAGGGGAAGTGGTACTAATAAAATCTTTTCAAAAATCAAAAGAAAACATAGTAAACCCAAATGGTGGTGCATACATGGATAAAAGTAAAGGAAAACTATAAACAAAACTAGGGATATGTATTTACGTGTTGTTATATTTCATCACAAGTAGAGAAATTCCATGTAAAGTATTGAGAGTATTGGACTATCACGTTCAAAAAGCTGGAGTTTCTTTTTCTATCAGTAGGTTGGCATTCAGGCATTATGGATTGAGAGAATCATCAGGACCTTTACATTCTGTCTGAATTCCAAGACGGCTGGCCAATTGGTTAAAAAAATGTACAGATTGAAATTCCCTGATTTCTTTCATAAGTATTCGCTCAGATTCAAAAATAAAGGAATACATTAGAAAAAGGCATGCAATAATTTGAATGTTACAACCTCTCTTTTTTAAAATCTTGCTGTTGAGTTCAGACTGTGTCATTTCACCTTTTATGACAAGATTCAGTGAATAAAACATATTTGATAGCTTGGCAACAGAAGAAAACTCTGCATTTAAATGAGAACAGAAGATACTGGGCAGAAAGTAATATGATTGTGCCACACACCTGTTGAGTCATAACTAATAACACAATCTAGTGCTCATGAAGCAAATCTTCAGACGGAAGAGTGAGGAACACAATGGGTGAGCCCAGAGATGTGCACTAAGAAAACAGGAGCATAACCTCTTGTGTGGCAGCAGAGACTTTAGCAGAAAGCTTGTTCCTAATGGTGTCTCCATGGACAACAATTTGTTTCATTTCTCAGTAAAGATCTTTGGAGTGAAAGATATTATATATCATAAACACAACATGAATTGAGTCTAATAGCACTTGAAACTATGCTGGTCTTGAAGTACAGATAAAGATGAATCAAATGGATAGCCAACAGACAGTTTTGGATATTTACAACTCAGATTTTGTTTTCTATCCTCTTACATATAACTGTGAAGTGGTGAATAAAAATCATGCATTTTTCAGAAATAGCCACTCCCACATTTTTCATACATTTTGAATGGTTCAACATTGACAGTGTGTTATTACTGTCTTTCTTCTTTCTCGTTGAAGTTCTTCTCCTAGCTTGTCTAATATTTTTCTATTCTTCTGATAATTTATGCATGATTATAACAAAACACTAGCAAGACCTGTATTTCGTTCTCCCTATCCTGAGAAATCCTTTAAGGGAATATATTGTTCCTTCTCTCTGTTTCTATCTGGGTTGATCTAATGGGCTTAGTAGTGTGTTTCTATCTGGGATCAAGTAGGATACCTTGCTCATTGTGGTTGAAACACGATATATGTAGAATGCCTGTAAAAACAAAAAAAAAGTATATATGAAAACAGCCTGAACATGAGAAGAGACTTGGAATATTTATATTGTAGACATCTGTTTTATTTTTTCCTAAAGTAAAGTTATTGCTATTAGTTAGATATTGTGTTAACTTAAGTTCTTTCATAGAAGACAAACTAACAAACAAAAAAGCTAGTGGATGAAAAAAAATAGTTTCCCTTCTTCATAATTCTTGACCTTAAAAAGATGTTTGCATTAGCTACTCGAGGGCTGGAGCAAGGATGAACAAGATGATCAAAGCTCTTGACTCTTGAAATCTTTTCACTGCAGTATTCTTGGAGTCTTGCTTAGTCTTCACAGCTAATGTCACCTAACATTGTATCTATAGCCTAGGCAATAAGAAGACAGAGTGACATGGGACAAACAATACTGGATAATTGTATTTCCTTTTTTTTTTTTTTTAATTTATTTCTAGGAGAGAGAGAGAGACAGCGTGAGCAGGGGAGGGTCAGAGAGAGAGGGAGTCACAGACTGAAACAGGCTCCAGGCTCTGAGCTGGCAGTCAGCACAGAGCCCGACGCGGGGCTCGAACCCACGAGCCGCGAGATCATGACCTAAGCGAAAGTCGGACGCTTAACCGACTAAGCCACCCAGGCGCCCCTAATTGTATTTCCTTTTAAAGAGCTTTTCCAGAAGTATCACCTAATACCTTCCATTTGCTCTTCATTTGTTACAACCACCTCAAGGAGCTTCTCCCAAATGCCTAGGAGATTGAGAAGTGATCTTTGTTTGTTTTTGCTTGTTTTTGTTTTTGTTTTGACATTTTCATACCACCAACAACACAATCAGGTTTCTCTTAATAGATAGGAAAAAAAAGTCACTGGTTGGGGAGAAAACTGATGATGTCTCTCCCACCCATTGTTGACTCACATAGGTTTCTTCATAAATTCCTTATTGACAGGGAATTATTTTTGCATGGATATGGGAAAGAGTGTTCTTTGATTACCCTGTCAGGGGACATTTGGCAATATTTGGAGAAATGTTCGGTTGTCACAAATGTGGGGGGGCACTGGAATCTATTGGATAGAGACTGGGAATGCTGCTAAACATTCGATCTAATGCAGAGCATCCTCCAGGAAGAAGTAATTTTTGGCCTGAAATGTCAGTAGTGTGAGTTTGAGAAAATCTGGTCTATACCACCCGGCATTGGCATATGATTTCCAAAGGAAGTCTTAAAATAAATGCAACATGAGGAACACCTGTGTGGCTCAGTTAGGTGAGTTTCCAACTTCAGCTCAGGTCATGATCACACGGTTCATAATTTCGAGACTCACATCGGGCTCATTGCTGTTAACGCAGAGCCCACTTCAGATTCTCTGTCTTTGTCTTTCTGCCCCTCCTCTGCTTGCACTCTCCCCAAAAATAAATAAAATAATAATTTAAAAAATTCAATGTGAAGAAGCAAGTGGGGTAGTATAACCATAGCTACCAGAATCAACCACAGAACTTAATTTTCTCCAAATATCTGAAAGATTGCTAGACTTGTTAAAAATAGAAGCAAATTCCTCAGTATTGCTTCAGAAAGCAAACCCGAAACAATTTGAAAATTTGTAACGATGAATATATTAAAATTATACAATCATTGGAACTGTCCAATGTTAAAATATTAGGAACCTTTACAGTACTAGATGTAGTTGGAGAATATTATTGTGTCCATTTGTGAAGTATTCTTTATATTAAGAAATTCTGAACTGTATGAGCATTTCAACCAAATCAACACAAAGATCATTTTTAACTCTTTAAGATAAGCACTTTTTTTAAAATATTTTTTTATTTATTTGTAGGAGAGAGAGAGACAGCATGAGCAGGGGAAGGTCAGAGAGAGAGAGAGTCACAGACTGAAACAGGCTCCAGGCTCTGAGCTGGCAGTCAGCACAGAGCCCAACGCGGGGCTCGAGCCCACGAACCGCGAGATCATGACCCAAGCGAAAGTCGGACGCTTAACCAACTAAGCCACCCAGACGCCCCAAGATAAGCACTTTTAGACAAGAAAAACTATCAAGGTGGGTTTATACAGGCCACTAGTCTATGCCCCAGATAATTTATACAAGAAGAGAATTGTAACTGAGGAATAGAGTAACTGTCTTCTACTGGTCTCTCCTGTACCCGCTGGTGGAAGAGATAAAGGAATGGCTGTTCTTAGTCTCCTCTGCAGAGCTATACTAGCCCAGTCTCTGAACCACCTCTCCGTACTGAGCTCAGTTAGCACTGGTTTTCAGTTAATAAGGAGAATTATATATGGGAAACTGTGTGCTAAAACTTTGACCCCGATCAGAAGCATTCTCATGCCAGTGAATGATTTTTCTATCCTTGCCTCTCTTTAAATCCAAGCTAAGACAGGATAACAATAAACTCAGACTGCAAGTGTACAGACTTCTATAGTTTTAAGTCAGCAGAAAGAGCAGAATTAAGATTTTGATGCTAAAACGAGGAGTATTTCTACTGCCTTTTCTTTACTGTCTCTCTTCCTTGGTCTTTCCCTTTATTCGCTATTTCTCATTCTTTTCTGGTGGAGTGGGTGATTATGATTTATAATAAAATATACTTGAAAATATAAATGCTTAACCCTTCTATACGATCATAATCAGCAAGTACAATTTTTTAATATATTTATGTTAAACATCAGTCTATACAACATTTGTGATCCATATAGGAATTCATTTAGAGCTTATGTCAAAAATGAAATCAATTTGTTTTGTACTTCAGTGAGTCAGCTTAATGAGGGCGATGTAATTAACAAAATAAATACATTTATAAAGATATTGTAATTCAACATACTTTTTAAATCCGATATTTTCTAAAAGGAACAGATAATATCCACCGAATACATAACTATCACTTTCATAATTTTCACTTTTAACCAATAATCTTTACATCAGAATTTATCGTTTATAGCACATCAGCTTTTTTTTTCTGTTTAAATGCAAAACGTTAACCTTTTTTAAAATAAGAATGGAGAACCAACTTGACATAAACTATTTGTAAGAAAAAATTAATTAATTAATTTTAAAAAATAAAATAAATAAAATAAGAACGGAGAAATACCTACTTATTTCCTCTGCATCCCTTTCCATTTGTTAGCTGATAGCATTTATATTAAACTGCTTTCTATTGAAACAGTGGACTAAATTTTGGAAATGTAGTAACACAGTCTAAGTTTGCAAAAAAGATACTTGAACGGAGAACTTTATACGAAGGTATAAGATGGTCACATTATTTGGTGATCTATGACAACTCACCTCTGAAGTACATCATGTTATAACACAGAGCCATTTACTCTGGACAAAGTCACTTTCAGGAAGGGTTTTATTACCATGAAAATGAATAGATGTACTGGCTCTAAAGTGCCACTATTGCCCTTTATGAGAATGGCGAACTAGATTAGTTGGCACGCTTCCTTCCCTCACACTTTATGATCCTTATGTGTTTGGGGATATTTTCAACGTTTTTATCTGGATGTAGTTATTTTCAGAAAAATCCTATAATAGTATTCACATAAGCAAGGCAAAAGTAAACACTGAACCTGCTTAATAAAAATTCAGTCATGAAAATGCATGTGAATACATTTGTTTAACAATCCTAACACCATGATCTTTAAGACTTTGGCCAGAGAAATCTTTTGAGGTTTCATATCATGGTAACTTACAGAATCATGAATGTGGGGGGCGGGGGGGGGGAGGAAAATAAAGAGATTTAAAATGATAGGGAATATGTTTATTTGGTTCCCTGATTAAAATTAAGTTTTGCAGTTATGCTGAATATAAATATATTTGAATAGTCAGATAAGAGCAAGTATAAGACATAAGAGATTAGTACGTCTAAGTAAAGAAAAAACAGTGTGGGTTTTTGTTGCTGTGGTGGTGATGGTTAGTATTAATACATGTATATTGAATGGTACCTTATTCTCAAAGTAATTCAACAGTAATTTACATATACCTGGTATTTTATATAATGTGCTAAAGGAGACATTGTTCATCTAAAAAAGCATTACAGAGAGGTAATTGGTAAATGTAATTAGTGAAAACTGATTTTGTCAGATGAATATTTTTAAATATTCTTGTAGAGGTTGATTAGACTAAAATTTTGAGTAGATTATCTTCCCTTACATCATTTTTACTGCTACTTTTGAAAAAAGCTAAGAGTACTTCTTAGTTCTATACCTCTTTATTTTTTTTTTTTACTCTTCATATCAAATAGTTCACTGATTCACTGATGGTATGTGCAAAGAGTTCTCTATCCAGAAAGTGTCAACATGAAAGTCTTCTTCTTGCTGACAAGTCTCTCCATTACTGAAGATCAGTTAGAGGTTATTGTGTCTCCATTAATAACAGTTTGATACTTTGTTAAATTTTTATTCACTCCATTGTTAAATGAATCTTTGCTGAAAATTAGGAAATCAATTCTACAGTACCTTAATGACAGAGAAGGAATGTCTCAAGGCAGTCTCTCACCATCAAAGCATTAGGGGTGTGTCTTTTCAAAATGAAAAATATAGCCTATCCAATTAACAAAAAGGGTAGCAAGTTCCTTTATAGGTGTGAAATGGAGTCAGCAAAGCAGTGCTTGTCAGCCAGATGCCAAAGTTCCAACCTCAACGTTAGATGATCAAATATGTATCTAGTCTGCTTTAAAAGGCTATTGTCATTGTATCCAACCTAGGATATCAAAGAGAGGCCAGTCCTCATCACAAGTGGAGCAGTGTTCTTTTTGCATCTCATTCTGTACTCACAGGCTTCCCAAACAGAGTGGAGAAAACTAAGGTGAAAAGAGTTCAAATTAATCCTTAAAAGATAAGGACAGTGAGTAAAGTAAATGTGGAGACATAAAGGCTTAAAAGCATGATACTGTGTGTAACTACTGTGTAAAGGTGGGCCATGTCTATATTAGAGATGAGAACAAGTGGACTTTTGCATTCTGAACCCGAAATATCCATTCTCTCTTGAGCTCTTCATTGACATTATTTCACTAAATTCGCCAACAAAGATCAGAATCATCATATCTTCTGTTATAGGGAGCTGGAATTTTCATTTAATAATATGCATCCCACAAGTATGCAAAGCTTATCCCTTGTACCCCTTTCACAAAGTAACTGGTGTGTGTGATCCACACAACTCAGATGTGTTAAGGGATATATGCAATCAAATGCGTTACTGAGGGACAATTTTAAAGATGTTGCTATGAGTCCCTTTATCAGTTGCCTAGTAAGCTAGTAGTACAGATGTATACAACTAAGGTCAAAGCAATGCTAAGATTCAGTTGTAAAGTATGACATTTCTGTATGCAGATGTCACCAATGGAATATATGCATAATTTGTATTTTGAGTTTAAACCTTAGAGCAACAACTTAATCGAAAAGTCTGTGGTGATGGAAATTTACATAATGTAGAAATAGAATTTTAAATATAGCTAGCATAACTGTGGAAAAGCATTTTTTATTTTATTTCATTGTGACTAATATAAATATAAATGTAAATGGGTGTGTCTAACGTCTATCGTACTGAATAGCACATCTTTATTTTTTTTTAAATTTTAATATAGTTTATTGTCAAGTTGGTTTCCATATAGCACCCAGTGCTCCATGCCCATCACCCCCTTCCCCTCTCCCCCACCCCCATCAGCCCTCAGTTTGTTCTCAGCATTCAAGAGTCTCTCTTGAATGGTTTGCCTCCATCCTTCTTCATAACTATTTTTCCCTTCCCCTCCCCCATGGTCTTCTGTTAACTTTCTCCTGTTCCACATGAGTGAAAACATATGGTATCTGTCCTTCTCTGCCTGACTTATTTCACTTAGCATAATACCCTCAAATTCCATCCATGTTGCTACAAATGGCCAGATTTCATTCTTTCTCATTGCCATGTAGTATTTCATCTTCTTGTAGGATCACATCTTCTTGATCCATTTTTCAGTTGATGGACACTTAGGCTCTTTCCATGATTTGGCTATTGTGGAGAGTGCTGCTATGAACATTGGGGTACATGTGCCCCTATGCATCAGCATTCTTGTATCCCTTGGGTAAATTCCTAGCAGTGCTTGAATAGCACATCTTTAAAGTAGCAGTAAGACAAAGGCGCAAATCCACAAATGTATAGCAAATGTATTGAAACAGAGGTAGGACATACTTATTTTGAAATACAATTAAGGTCACACTTATATTTGCTTAGCCATTCCCATGTGTAGCAACCTCATCAACCATGTTGCCTAATAAGTATATGATTAAAAGAATTTTAAATATATTTGGCTAAAAGGAAGGCATACAAATTCATTGAACACAATTTTATTCGGAATTCTGAGAATTCATAGATCAGTTGGAGGCAGGTCCTGATTTTAAGAAACAAATTATTCAGTGAAAAGCAAAACAAATTAAACACTAACTAAGGTAAAAACAGATGAAATAAGATCTCTAATATAGATCAAGCATAGTACTCTGGGAGGAGAAGAGTATTTAATTCCATTGTCAGATAAAAGAAACCATTTCCTGGAAAGAGGGGTATTCGTGATGAGCTTTGAAGGATGAGGAGAATAAGAGAAGTAAGTGACAAAGTAAAAAGACCAGAGGCATGAAATAGCATATTATATTCGTGGAAGTTTCAGAGGGATTGGAAAGTGGCAGTTTAAAGTGATGATAATCGACAGTCTGGTACTGGGACAAGAGGAGTCCTCGATTTGTTATGGCTAGAAATTTGAAATTTATTCTGTGGAGCCCACAGATATTTTGATAGGTTTAGTGACATGATTTCATCTATGCCTTAGGAAAAAAAATGCTATGATAATGCAAGGGGGGACTGCCATAAATAAATTAGAGGCAGGAAAACCAGTGAAGAACCTACTAACTATAATCTAAGCAAGAAGATACTACTAGACTGGGGGCACCTGGATGGCCCAGGTAAACCTCTAACTTTAGCTTAGGTGATGAGCTCTCAGTTGCTCTGTTCTAGCCCTGCATCCAGCTCTCTGGGCTGAGGGACCAACATCTGATCCTGTCTCCCTCTCTCTGCCCCTCTCCCCTCAAAAATAAATAAACAAAAACAAACAAGCAAAAGAAGAAGAAGGAGAAGGAGAAGGAGAAGGAGAAAGAAGGAGAAGGAGAAGGTACTACTAGCCTGAACCAGGCTAGTATTTTAGAAGGAAGGTAAACAATATCTTTGTGGACGGTGCAGAGTTTGGAGTTGAGTATTCAGGTTAAACATCTTCAGGAGAGGGAGAGGTCAAACATAGTTCATACCATCTCATTTCAAGGCTTAGCATATAAGGCGATGTCTTTAAGAGAAGGTTTGGTTTCAGTTTGCTTACTTCTTTATTTTGCTTCTTTTAATTTTTTGGTTTCTTTAATCAGTGGGCTTCTGATATTCTTGCAAAGTCAGTGCAGAAACTGATCATTAAGGAGAAAGGACATGAGTTAAAGAGATGTACAATTCACAAGGTAGAATTCCAATAAGAGGCACATTTTTTTAAGAAAAATATTGTGGAGGTAATGCAAATTTAGTTGGAAGATACAAGCAATACAAAGATGTAAAGCAAAATAAAAAGCAAAATTAACCTCACCTCCATCCTTCTCCTATCCTACCTGTGAGAATTTCTGCTGTTGATAATTTTCAGTTTTTGTTTCCCTATTTTTCCACATAAATATAAACATATACACAGACTTTTTAAAATGCTAACAATTCTCTTCACTGATGTAATTGTATGCAGAATTATCTATAATGCATACATAATAGTGTTACTGAATTACATACCTGCTAGAGTTGCATAATGCTACAGCTATGCAGGTTTATAAATTTATGTATACAAATAGACTGAAATTCAGTCAAAGAAACAATGCATCAATTTATCTGATACCCTTTTTGTGTCAACATGTATAGATCTATGTCACTTTTAATGGTTTGCAGGGTATTCTGAAGCATGAAGGTACATTACTTACCTATTCTCCTTGTAGTACACATTTAGGTTGTTAAAAATATGTTTATGTTATAAATAATGGTGATAATTTAATACTTTGGTATCTTTAAGGATGTATTGCTTGTTAAAAAACAAAAGCATTGATTAAATGTAAGTCCTACTAGGAAATATATAAATTAGGCAACATTTAAATTTTTACATGCAAATAAAAATTCTAAAATATTTGCAGTCATTTGCAGTTTTTAGAAGCTCTCTTGAAAAGAACAGAGATAATGCTAGAAATTATCAGAAATAAAAATTTTAAAAATGTTTTTTAAAATTTAAATGTTTATTTTTGAGAGAGAGACAGAGACAGAGCCACAGTGGGGGAGGAGCAGAGAGAGAGGGAGACACAGAATCCAAAGCAGGCTCCAGGCTCTGAGTTGTCAGCACAGAGCCCAGGACAGGGCTCAAACCCATTAACCCGTGAGATCATGGCCTGAGGTAATGTCAGATGCTTAACCTACTGAGCCACCCAGGCACCCCTAAAAATATTTAAAAATTGGCTTTGTATTGTCCCGCAGTGAAAACAGAATCTCATCTTTAATTATTCAAAGATCATGTTATATATGCATGTGGTTTTAAGTTTTGTATCCATCCATTCACATAGCTTCCAGGCAACACTGTCACACACCACATACGCATGTTCACACAACTTCAGGTCCTACTACCAATGTATCATTTAAAAGTGATATGTTTTGCTTGAGGTTCAGTCTATGAACTAACAGCCCAATTGCAGTTCGGAGAATTTCCATTTGAATAGAGGTGAACACAATTTTCACCTTGTGAATATTCAGAAATTGAATCTCAGGAAGAAATTTACTCCCAGTAAACATTATTTTTATGTGGAAAATGAGGACCTAGGAAGTGGCTATTTTCAGAAGGATGCAAATCACCAGCACAACTAGAAATGCATTATAGCTTAGCAGGAACTGCAAAGAACTTTCTCTTTGTGCAAATGTAATATTTCCCTGGCAGGGAATTTGATGCTGCAGTTTCTCTTTAACTCCATTCAGCTTAATTCAAATCTGTAATTAGCACTTCTCACAAAAAAATAATAATCTGTTCTTCTGAAGGTAGAAAGATAAAACTACAATTAACTAGTTATCAATATTTTGGAAGCCATATCTTTAAATTGTTGAATTCCAAATTGTTCTCTGCCAATCCTATGATCCTCTATGTCTAAAATCAGAGAAGACAGAGACTTATGCAATTGTTTGTTCATATTTGAGATCCCTAAATGTTGGAGCTGGAAATAAAGAAGTTAGAATTTTTTTTCATACAGAAACTAAAACTTAAAACCAGACTGCTTACCTCATGGGGGCTTAATTTGTCTTAATATAGTAGACTGCACAGGTGCCTTCCTGTATGACTCCACAAGCGTTTCCATGTGACACGTGGTTTGCAAATGCCTTATGACGCCAAAGACAGAAGTATAATTTGGTCAGCCATAGGGGGTTCCATATATCAAGTTGTTGTTTTGCTTTACTCCCAACCCCTTCCAGAAAGATTCTAATAAGTCTCCCAATGCAACTTCTGTTTTGCAATACTGGATTTGAAAGTTTTAAGCATACACTAACTTCAAAAATACTTCACTTTTTGGCATTGGAGCTCAACAGAGTGAAAATCCAAAAAAACCCAGATAGTTCTAGAATCTCTTCAGCTTTAAGCTCTTGGGCACTGCTGGGAGGAAAGTGCAATTTTCTTACACAATTCCAATTAGAATACAAAAGCTTTCTGTTAATTATAAGACCCAATATATTTTACATAGGTTTAACCAAAATTTTATGACCATAAAGTGTCTGTCAATAAAGAACAAGCTAAATAAATTTTGGCATATTGTGGAATGAAATATTAGCCAATTTGAAGAAGGAAGTGGAGTCAAAGGACAAGACAAAAAATCTATATGTGCCTTTGGGAATGAGCCCCCGACCATGAAGACATACAGAAAAAGAGAGAGGTATATGTGCATGCTCACACACACACACACATACACACACCATTTTAAAAAGAAAATAATGACCACATTTAGATGTGTGTGTAAAGGCACACAAAAACATGAGAAGTTAAAAAGGCAACAGCATTTTCCAATCAAAACTTGGATTTTTAATAAAAACAACACACCTCTAGAAATCTGGAAATTAACTGTTTCCTTTTTTTTTTTTTACACTAAACTGAATAAAATAGAGGTGCCTGGATGGCTGAGTTGTTTAGGCTTCCAACTTCAGTTAAAGTCATGATCTCTCGGTCTGAGTTTGAGCCCCTTGTTGGGCTCTGTGCTGACGGCTCAGAGCCTGGAGCCTGCTTCAGATTTTGTGTCTCCCTCTCTCTCTATGCCCATCTTCCACTTGTGCTCTGTCACTTCTTGCTCTCATAAATAAATAAAACATAAAAATTTTTTTAAATTAAGTGAATAAAATAATATGCATATAATACTTTGTGTTTCAATTTTGAGGAGTAACAAAAGACATGCTACAAACCTGTTATTATCATTATAATAGATTTATTCACTTTTCTTCTAAAAATAATCTTTCTTAGTGATTTTTCAACATGTGGTCTATCCACTGTTGTTAAAACTATCTTCCTTTGGTTTCTAAAACACTGCATATTTCTCATACCTTCTAATCCCTTACACTACTTTGATTTAATTGTATTTGGTTTATATTTGTAATCTACAATAACATAGAATTAGTCATTGAGTAATAATTTATATTCTCCTTCTCTCAACATGCACACACATGCACACCCACAAAGACATCCATAATCCTATGAAGGAAATAATATTATCCCCAACTTATGGATGAATAAAATGAAGCTGACTCGTTGAAAGTGTGAGATCACATAGCACATGCTGAAAGCAAACACAAACACAATTCAGTCTGATTTCAGAGACTATGTTCTCTCATAATACCACCCTGCATCTCCCTTTCATGATGGCATTTCTCAACATTCTTACTGTCATTATGTATAACTACCCTTTTAGAAATCTCATCCACTCCCAAGATTTGAATGTCCATTTTTCTATGAATAACACTTAAAGTTATATCTTCAGTTCTGGCATTTCCCATATAGTGAGGCTTAGTGCAGCCTCACATTGACAAGTGCACTCTCAATAGTCACATAAATAGCCATTAAGTTCAAAGTTATTTTCCCTTAATTGAAAATCATTTCTCCCATCCCAAATCATTTTCCACCCAACAATCCTATAGCAGTCAGGCTAAATATTTTGAAAGCTTTTTTCCCCCTCTTCATTCTTCACTGTAAAATTTATTATGGAGGGTTGTTTTTTTAAGTATTAATTTTTTTAAATTAACAAATAGTGTTATATTCATTTCAGGTGTGCAATATAGTGATTCAGTAATTCTATACATTATTCCATGCTCATGAAGAGACCTGTGCTCTGGATCTCCTTTATTTCATTGCCTCCCCTCTCTCCTCGGCCTGCCCCTACTAGGGCAACAATCAGCTTGTTCTGTATATATAAGAGTTTGTTTTATTGTTTGTTTCTTTTTTCCCCCCCTTTGTTTATTCTAATGTTTTGTCTCTTAAACTTTACATGTGAGTGAAATCACATATTTGTCTTTCTCTGTTTGACTTATTACGTTTAGCATTATACCCTCTAGGTCCATCCATGTTGTTGCAAATGACAATGTCTCCTTCATTTTTGTGGCCAAGTAATATTCCATCATATATAATGGAATATTATTTTTTTTAATATTTTATTTATTTCTGAGAGAGAGAGAGGCAGAGTGAGCAGGGGAGGGTCAGAGAGAAAGGGAGACACAGAATCTGAAGCAGGCTCCAGGCTCTGAGCTAGCTGTCAGCACAGAGCCCGATGCAGGGCTTGAACCCATGAACCATGAGATCATGACCTGAGCTGAAGTCGGATGCTTAACTGACTGAGCCACCCAGGAGCCCTTGGAATATTATATTTATTATTCATTTACCTGTGCATAGGCACTTGGGTTGTTTCCATATCTTGGCTATTGTAAACATGCTGCAATAAACATAGGGGTACATATATCCTTTCAAATTAGTGTTTTTTTGTATTCTTTGGGTAAACACCCATTAGTGAAATTACAGGATCATATGGTAATTCTCTTTTTAATTTTTTAAGCATTCTCCATACTGTTTCCACAGGGGCTGTACCAATTTGCTTTCCACCAACAGTGTACAGCGTTCCTTTTTCTTCACATCTTCGTCAACACTTATTATTTCTTATGTTTTTGATTTTAGCCATTTGACAGGTGTGAGGTGATCTCACACTGTCCCTGATGATTAATTATATTGAGCATCTTTCATATGTCTGTTACCCATTTGTATGTCTTCTTTGGAAAAATGTGTATTCAGGACCTCTGCCCATTCTTAATTAGACTTTTTTGGGTTGTTGTTGTTGTTGTTTGGTGGGATGTATAAGTTAATTATATATTTATTTTTAAGGTTTTTTGGGGGAAGGAGAGGAGCAGAGAGAGAGAGAATCCCAAGCAGGCACTGCACTGTCAGTTATAGAGACCAGTATGGGGCTAGAACTCAAGAACCATGAGATTATGACCTGAAATGAAATCAAGAGTTGGATGTTTAACCAACTGAGCCACCCAGGTACCCCTATTATTTATATATTTAAATAATATTATAACATTTATTTATTCTTAGAGAGATAGAGCGCACAAGAGGGGGAGGGGCAGAGAGAGAGGGAGACACAGAATCCAAAGCAGGCTCCAGACTCTGAGTTGTCAGCAGAACCCAATATGAGGCTTGAACTCACAAACCACAAGATCATGACCAGAGCCAAAGTCTGATGCTTAACCGACTGAGCCACCCAGGCACCCAAATGCACTATATACTTTAGATTTATTGGATATATCATTTGCAGATATCTCCTCCTATTTAGTAAGCTGCCTTGTCACATTGTTGATGGTTACCTTTGCTCTGCAAATGCTTTTAATTCTGATATAGTCTCAATAGTTTAGTTTTGCTTTGTTTCTCTAGACTGAGGAGATGTATCTAGAAAGATGTTGCAACTGCCTGTGTCAAAGAAATTACTACCCATTTTCTTCTGGAAGTGTTATGGTTTCAGATTTCACATTTAGGTCTTTAGTCCATTTTGAGTTTATTTTTGTGTCTGGTATAAAAAAGTAACCCAGTGTTATTCCTTTGCACATAGGTGTCCAGTTTTCCCAGTACCATTTATTGAAGAGACTGCCTTTCCCTATTGCATATTCTTGCCTTTTTGATCATGGATCAATTGACTATATAATTGTAGGATTATTTCTGGGCTCTCTGTTGTGTTCCATGGATCTAGGTGTCTATTTTTGTGCCAGTACCACACTATTTTGATTACTGGGGCTTTGCAGTATATCTTGAAATCTGGGATTTCATTCTCTTCATCCTTTATTCTTCACTATAAAATTTAATCTATTACTAGTTCCTCCGCTGATCACTTTAACTTCTTTCACATTTGTCACTTTTTATCTACTTTTACCTGCAATATTTTTATCCAAAGCCTTTATTCTGAATATCTTACTTATAAAATGATCTTTCACTTATTTTTCTTAGATCTAACTTCTGCCTTCAAATCCATGTCTTACAAAATTGTCAACATTTCTGTCAGTTATGTTTTTGATTGCATTCAAATTTTTATGTTTTGGACCAAAAAAAAATTATAGTAGTGATTTTAAACAATAAAATGTGGTATTTTCTAGACATACTTTTTAAAAACAGTTTATTAAATTGGGGCTCCTGCAGTTCTATTGTAATGGTTTCTTCAACATTCATATTATTTCTTACCATTCATTTTATCATCACTCTAAACTTGCTAAACAAAGGACTGCTTAAGGAAGCTCCCACTTTAAGAAAATACCCCACTACTACTTAAAATACATACACAGACAGTCAGTTTTTAAATATTTACAAAACTTAAGAAATCTGTCTACCCATATTGGTTTTGTTTTTACATTGCTCATACTGAGATCAGCAAGAAGCTAAGTAATAAGATTTCACTTCAGCAGTGCATAGAAATCAAAAGCTTTTGAAGGAAAGCATGGCGATCAATTTTGATGGGGCCTCTGTATGAAAAGTTAATATAAAAGCTGAAAATAGTTAACAAGACTTGAGATGAAGGGGATATTGGTGTTCTTTAAAGGAATAGTTTCAGGGGAAGTATCAGGGTAGAAACTAGTTGGAATGCAAGAATGGGGAATGAGCAACTACCATCTGAGTTAATAGAACAGTGGTTTTCAAACCTGGCTATAGATTAGGGTCACATATGCAGTTTAAAAATAAGATACTAGGGGGCACTTGGGTGGTTCAGTTGGTTAAGCATCTGATGTCGGCTCAGGTTGTGATCTCAAGGTTCATGAGTGTTTTCGGGCCTCTCATTAGGCCCTGTGCTGATGGATAGGAGCCCTGGAACCTGCTTCACATTCTGTATCTCCCTTTCTCTTTCCTTTCCCCACTGATATGCTCTCAATAAACAAACAGACAAACTTAAAAAAGAGTCTGTTTAAAAATAAGATACTAGTGCCCATGCTCTACTCTAGAACAATTGAATCAGAATTCCTGGGATAGTAGATCAGACGTCAGTATAGCCCCATGTGATTTTAACATATAGTCAGGTTTGAAACCATTGCGTAGAGTATTCTTTTCAGGAGTCTACTGTAGATGGAAGGAGAGGAAACTTAAGGAGGAGAGTAAGAGACTTAACAATATGAAATATGAGAGAGCCAAGTGTGTCTGAACAGAAACTGAACATAGATGAGATTAGGATCGGGTTATGGAATAACTGGAAGTACAGAGATCAAGGTCACTGGTGGAGAAAACATCCCTAAAAAGAAAATGGTGAACAGCTCATCCTCTGTGACTGGTGAGAAAGATATGAAAGTGAGTACAGTTATGATTCTGTTGTTCTTTATGTGTTATATAAGAAAAGCAGGATAAGAAATTGAGGGAAGTTGACTCATAGCCACAATTTTCCCTAAGATGATATTCTGCTTCTGCAGTAATGGTAGTAAGGTCAGAACTTGAACAGATTGGTAAAAGTCTCAAGTAACTTTCATGGGGAAAGGTAACTGATCAAGATAATTATCAAGTAGTTCATACTGACCAGATGAGATTTAAAGCACCATACTCTACAGGGGCGCCTGGGTGGCGTAGTCGGTTAAGCGTCCGACTTTCACTTAGGTCATGATCTCACGGTTCGTGGGTTCGAGCCCCGCGTCGGGCTCTGTGCTGACTGCCAGCTCAGAGCCTGGAGCCTGTTTCAGTCTGTGACTCCCTCTCTCTCTGACCCTGCCCTGCTCACGCTGTCTCTCTCTCTCCTAGAAATAAATAAAAAATATTAAAAAAAAAGCACAAAAAAAAAAAGCACCATACTCTACAGAAATAGGTGATTTTCCCCAATATCAACTCTGATATCAGGATATAAGAGGAGAAAAAGAGATTGGTTAGAGAGAATCAGGGAAATAGGACACAAGAACAGGATATCTAAACATTGAGAATGCCTGTAGAAGTTGACTCAAATAGACCATTTGTTCACTAGATGAAACGCCAAAGTTTCAAATTCGAAATACTTTCATATGAAGTAATATCCAAGAATGGTCATGAACACTGTAAACCAAGAAATTGGTTCTATGATGTGAAGGGAAAAGATATAAGTCAAAGTATTTGAAAGCATATTATTTGTATTATTATCCATGCTAAAAACAATATTTAGATTGGAAGGAGGTAGTAAATATCAAATGAGAGAGACAGGGAGAAGGAATGAGTGAGAGAGGAGGAAGGAGTGAAGAAGGAAGGAAAAGAGAGGGGGAGAGGGAGAAGGCGGAGGGAGGAAGGAGATGAGAGAATATGAAAAACCTGAGTTCCTCATGTCTTAGCTTTCCAAATCCCTTCCTTTGTTTTCCTCAGTTTTTAGTTCTGATTCTCTTCTCTCTTCCCTCTTCTCAGATATTAGTGTTTCCCAAGCTTTTGCTCTTGGCCCTTTTCTTCTTTCCTTATAAGAGCCCCAATGATTCCCTTCTCTTCCCAGTGTTCCATTATTATAAATATGTTTCTAGCATCTACATTTTATATCTAGACTTGTGCTCTGTAAGCTTCAGATTCCTAGTTGTGTCTGAGTACCTCCAGCTGAGCATCTCAGAGCCAATTCGAATCCCATGTTTCTAACACCAGGTCTTCCACCTAACTCTCTTCTTCTCTTCAGGTGAATTCTCAACCCCGACTCCTATGAGAATCACCTGGGGCAATTTCAAATTCTGGCACTGCTCTCACATGTTGATTTAATTAATCTGGGGTGCCACCTGTGTTTGGGGATTTTTTTTTTTTTAATGTTTCAGGTGCCTCTAATATTCAGTGTGGTTTAAGAAGCACTGTAATGATTCTAGTATCAAAATTCTAATGTCTGGCTTCACATTAGAATTGCCAGGGGAACAATTTATACATGAAATTCCAGACCCATCCGCTTAGAAATTGAATAAAAATTTCTGATGTTACATCTCAGGCATTAGTATTTCTTTTTACTTTTATTTATTTATTTTTAAATGTTTTATTTATTTCTAGGAGAGAGAGAGAGAGAGAGAGAGAGAGAGAGAGAGACAGCGTGAGCAGGGGAGGGTCAGAGAGAGAGGGAGTCACAGACTGAAACGGGCTCCAGGCTCTGAGCAGGCAGTCAGCACAGAGCCCGACGCGGGGCCTGAACCCACGAACTGCGAGTTCAACTAAGCCACCGAGGCACCCCTAGTATTTCTTTTTAAATGAAGTATAGTTGACATGCATTACAGTAGTTTCAAGGTATTAGTATTTCTCAAGGCTTCCTAGATGAAGTTTATGGGTAGCCAAGATTGAGAACATTAATGAAGTGATTCCAATCTCAATGAGTGACTATATAATTACTTTTACTGATTCAGGCCTGAGTCTTGATAAACCCTGAATTTAGCCCCACCTTCCCTCATTCTACACTCAATTAAATACCAAGTCTTATGTATTGTACCTTTGTAACAGATTCCTTAATAATATCTCCTCTTGGCTTTGGTTGGGTGTTGGTGGGGGTGCCTGGGTGGTTCAGTTGGTTGAGTGTCCAACTTTTGTTTCAGTTCAGGTCAGATTCCAGGATGTGAGATCAAGCCTTGCCTCCTGCTCTGTGCTGGGCAAGGAGCCTGCTTGAGATTCTCTCTCTTCCCCTCTCTCTGCCCCTTCACTGATCAGATTCTCCCTCTCTCAATAAAAATAAATAAATAAAATCTCTTGAATGTCTAATAGGCCTTTTATGCTTAACATGTGTAAAACCAACTTTTTTATAATTGCCAGCCAAAACTAAGCTTGCAAAGTTCAGAAGAATCATTTTGATATTACTTTTTCTGAAATGATACTACAGGGGGAAAAAATCAATATTGCTGATGTGATTAAACCTAACTTATTTGAAAGATAGGGATTTTAAAAATCTGATGGGGTAAAATTTTTCTTTGGATTTTGTGTATCTATTCCCCCTCAGGATAAATTGTTAGATAATAATATTTAAGATTCTAGTATCATGAGTATACTTACATAGAATGACAGAACAAGAAATTTATAAATGTTGTTTTTGAAAGAAAAGAGCCTATAAATCTGCTGCTTCATCTCTTTTTCATGAGTCAGGAATAGAAATTTTAAATGCCAATGAATTGCCAAAGGAAATGTGACTCATAATAAAAAGCAGGATGAAATAGTATTACATTGTGAATTTGAGGTTCCTTGAACTTGAGATGTTTTTTTGTCCACTTGCTGTCTTTTCTTTTTTTAATATTTTAAATTTAAAGCAATTATAAAAGTTATATTGCCCTCTTTGCTGTTAATATTGGCCCACATAATTTCTCAGTATGACATTGCTTTGGTTTTTTTTCTTTTTGGAAAAATGAAAACTACCCCAACGTGGGGTTCTAACACATCTTTTCAACACCTTTTTTCCTCGAGTCAATGGATTCAGTCTGCTCTGATAATATTGTAGCCGTGACATAGCACAGTCACTGCAAGGGAAAAATCAATTGTTAGTAAGAGAAGTATGTACATATTTGTGCAACTAACAAGATCTATCACATCCAATGTTTATTTGACAGTTGTTAATATATAATATTCCATTTGCTTACTCTTCCATAAATTTGTAAATAGGCAAAGGGAAAGAACAAAAAATAAAAATATTCCTCCAGCCACACAAGTGGCTGAAAAGGCCTAATCAATATTGCCTTTCCAGTTTCCCCATAATTCTATATGTTTTGCTTTTAGAAATCTGTCTTTTAAGTATGCTATTTTTCTTAATTTGGAGTTAATCAGCTAAAATAGGTCCATCCCTTTCATTTCATCAGCGCCACAAAGTGACTGTCTGGGAGCCTGAGTTCTAATGAGGCAGCCATTCCAAACACGTACAGACAAAGCCGTGGTTTCCCTGGCAACGAGCACCATGAAAAAGCTCTTAGACAGTTATTCCCACCCTTACACATGAGTCCTTTTCATTTCAGTAAAGCTTCCTGTCAGAATGCATTCATCAATGTAATTTACCAACGAAGTTTGAGAGATTAAATCCCTCTCCCCCCCAAGAATTAAAAAATAAAAACTACCACTAAAAATCTGCAGCTCTCTTAGACCTGTACTCGTGCTGCCAAATGATGCTTCAAAGGAAGTGAAGGATATCATCAGATCCCTGAATTCAGTTAGCATCACTTTGAACGTGAGATTAATTTTTATTTGATTCTTATCTGAGGACATAGAAGGTAGATGTATCAGGAGGAGGGGTAAGTGCAGTTAATCACAACCTCTAAAAGTGGGATGATCCAAAAGCAATTTTCATTAAGTAGTAAAACTTCATAAAAAACTAAAAACTGCTATACGTATCAAATTAAGATTTATGGTATTCTTCCTAAGGATTAAACCTTTTTTTAGTGACATTTACCAAGAAAAGCAAATTCTGAAAACATGATGTTATCTTTTTCACTGATGGAATTAAGTAAAAGATTTTTGAATGAGGTACTTGAACCTACTTCCCATCTTTGTACACAGTATAACAAGGCAGGCAAAACAGGCAGCATCTTGTGTTATGTGGCATCTCAAACAAGGAGGGGAAAAAACATTGGGAAATAAAAGGAGTTCAGGTCAAAGAATTGCCCATAAATAAAACAATTGCAGCACTTTATTTGGCTTTCGTACTAGAAATCATATTCCTTCAGTTTAAAATACACCCACTGTATGTAATACGAAATGAGAATAATACACTTTAATCATTTCTAAAAATGTAGCTAGTGCCCAACAGATGCAGACAGAGTTTACACGTGAGTGATTTACCCTGGCCTCTTCATGGAGCATATATGTAGGCCTGTTTTTCAGCCAGCATGCTTCAGCAAAGGAACATTCATGTTGCCCAGGGCTGTTTCTTTATACAGTATCAAAATTACTTTTACCATAGATTAGGTTGTGTTTTAGTGCTGAGAAAAGTCTATCTTCTCTTCATTTCTGACCCATGACACCCTGAACCTTTTAATAGCATGATGAGGTCAATGCTACCACTGCAAAATAAAACAAATACGCACTGTTTTTTAAGAGACAAGAAGAGAAATTTACATCAATAGAGAAAGCACGGTATTCTCACTACTTTTTTCACCTGAAGATTGAAAAGGAAATTCATTTCAGTTTGTAACATTGCACCGATTGCTCCAGACACACAATGAATCAGGTCTCCTGTTGGATTACGTGGGTGTTTTTTCTTCTCTTCCCTAGTGAAATACTTCTTTGCTCATAGCTGTGGCACGCAAACTCAAATATTGTCTTTCTCAGAATGGTTTTGAAAAGTGGGTCCCCATTTTAGTGTTGTTCGCGGATAATGAAACCACAAATTTCATTAAGTATCAAAAAGAATATGGAATAAAATAACAGTGCAAAAGAAGTGACAATTTAGAATACAATAGATGAGAATTTTACTCAATGAATATGCATCAATTACTTAGAATTTGCATATTATGTGCAGGCTGCAGGGAAAAAAATGTAGTCTGTGTGTTTAAACCTCAAACTATTCCTTCCTGCTGCTTTATCTTTTCAGCACAGGAAAACATCCACATTATAAAATATAGAGCACATATTTTTAAATAGTCACATCTGCATTCTAATTGAACCAATCTGTGTCTGTAATTTATATTAGTTATCAGACCTTTTAAAAAGCTAAAGCACAAGGATTTTATTATAATTCTTTTTTTAGATGGACAATCACAATTTTATGCCTACAAGACAATCTATAATTCACGTACTTCCATGAAATAAAGAACCATAATACACAGTTCTCTATAATTAAACCTACAGTGCAAAACCTCCACTGAAAATTACTTATAAAACTTCCAATTACAGTTTTACTAGTTTAGGTATTTTCTTCACAGTTGAGAAATATAATGCAAATAAAAGTTGAGTGTGCTTCTCTGCCGCCAACTACAACATAAAGTTGATCTTCCGTGTCATGTTTCTTAAAAGCAACTCTAAAATAAGTTTCCTCCAGATCCTCTGAATTATTCCCTTTCCCTAATGGTTTGTTGTATTGTTCCCCAGCAGAATGACTAGAAAAGCCCTATTGCACTTAATCTAATTAGGGATTTTCAGAGAAACAGAGGTTACATAGTTCTCATTAACTGACTAAAAAACTACCATCTCCAGAGGTATATAAAGGAAAAAAAAAGGAAAGAGAGAGAGATAGAGGAAAAAGAGAGTGAGAAGAAAAGGGGGAAAATAAAGGATGATTCCTTTTAAAGTTCCAGAAATGAGTGTAAGTGTTCATATTCTGGTACATTAACGGTTTGTTCCGGTACATTGATATTTTATGTGGAAGCCCTACTCTGCAATTAATATGCCTGATGCAAATTGAAAAACCCATAATCCATCCTTCTCTGTTGGAATGTAAGAGTATATTATTATTGAGAAGCTACAGGATACCAGAACCATTTTTTAAACTTGAGTGCTCATTACCTTAAATCTGCATATAAAACAGTTTTGCATTCAGACGAGGTAATACATAATGGAATATATTGTGGCGCATATAAAAAAAAGTGTTCCAAATAAAAACGACCTGTGGGCTTCCTTTGTAGAAGAAATTTATGCGGTTCCAGGCATTAGGGATTAATGATAGCTAACAGCGAAAGAGGAGGAATGAACATTAAAATACTGTGCCTAACTTTCCTGACTACCCCAAGGCTACAGGACAAACTGAATTGTCTAAATTTTCTTAAAGGTAAGGACTAGGTATTTATCATTAAGCAAATATGGTATTTGGGGATTGCATCTGATTTTGTCACATTAGCATGCAGAATATTTCTTATAGCTTGAAAGGAGAAAAGACAACCTTAATGGAAGTAAGAGAGAGGAAAGAAAAAGATGTCCTTTGTTTCTAACAGCTCAGAGAATCTCTGTCCTTGTATCTTGTTTCCAGAATTACACATTCAGTTATTTACAGGACACGTAATTCTGCTGTTGTCTTCTATGATTAACAAAATCCAAGATTTTAATGAAAGTTTTATTCTAATTATTTTAAAGAGAAGATTAATCACCTACCATTAGGGAAAGAGATTCAAGTATAATGTGTTCTCAGAAATCAAAAGATCCCATGAATACAGGTTTATTTCATGGCTCTTCCCTAAATCTGTGCAATTCACTTGATTACTGTTCATTGTAATTCATTTGAAACTTGTTCAATTCATTTGCTTCCATGACCACCACTTGAGATCTGAGCCTTGTAAGTGTTTTGTCATTTGCATGGATCCTTCTTAGTTCTCTTCCTATCCATTGTTTAGGACATGTAATGCTTCCTACAGGCAGTTACCTATATATCTGTTTTATTTCACTTACCAAGTGATAAGATGCTTAAAGCAAGAAGCTGTATGGTATGGCCCGTGTCTTCCAGAGCAAGTATAGTGGCAGAAAAATGTTCTCTTCTAGGTTATTTGGCTGGTCTAATAATTAGATATAAGATTAACAGGGAAAAAACATATTGTATGTATATGAGCCCTATAAAATATGAGACCCAGTAGGCATCCAGGTAATTGAGACTTACATAACAGCCTGAGTTTCGGAAAGAGGTTGGGATCTAGAAATGGAGAGAGGAGGAAGGCCATTCACAGGAAGGCAAGAGATGTTTGGAGAACCTCTTATCTCTTTGGATACGGTTTTTTAGGTAAAAGAGAATCTCTGGCAACATCTCACTTCCTGGTACAGGGGAACTTTTCCAGTGTAAATTTAGGCATTTGAGGGGGGAGGTAAAGAGCTTTTCCTGAATCTGCTGGATTTTGATTGCCTTTAGCTCAAAATAATGCTCATGGCAAAGAGACCTACTATGAGGTCACAAATTCTGCTCCTCTCCAGTCCTGTCTTTGAAACTTCAAATAAGTTTTACAGTACAGGAGTTAAATTGAGAGATTGTTCCATATCTCATTAGACCAGTCTGCCTTGAGAATAGGTCAGTTCACTTAAACAGTTGTTTTATTTCAGAAGAAAGTGATGCTACTGGACTCCCAAAGTTAGGCCTGGATAGTGTGAGGAATCAGGTAATTAATAAGTGGCATTTCTCCAGGAATAAAAGAAACACAAAGGGTAATAGTTGGGACAAATTTAAACCCAGTGATTGAATCCTGAGAGCTGCTGGTCAAGATTTCTAGATGTCAGGCTCACAGCATCTTCAAATAGAGTGAGAGCAGTCAGTGACAATCTGACAGATTTTCCTAGTGTGCAGTTTGAATGTCTCTGGTGATGTCAGAGAGTATACTGGTAAACTTTCTGAGTGGCCCAAAGAAGAAAATTATTATGGCATTTCTCTAAAGTTTATATCAAGTTTTTAGCTTCAGTTTGCAGTGCTTCAGGAAAAAAAAAGGCAGTTTTAGTTCTCAGTGATTCTAAGTTAAAAGGATGGGGGAACATTGGAGGCATGAGTTTGAAGTGTCATAGCCAGATATCGGAGGAAAGTGAGAGAATTCAGGATCCAGTCAGTTTACAAAACAATAACAAAACCTCAAAGACAATGAGCAGGACTAGCATCTAATATCCACAACAGGTGCTACTGAAAGATCATTTTTCTCATTATCTCACCTTCGTTTTCACCAAAAAGAGCCAAATTAAGAGTAATTTGTTTGCAAAATAGGCCTGCTTATTTACATATATGTAGCAAAAATGGTGATTGGCCACATAGACTCAAAGTTTCCTTTGCTGGAACTTTTTCATAAGGAATCTCAGATTGAACTTTTAAAGACTTCTGGAGGTCAGGAAGACAAGCCAAGAACTTGCTAGCAGACTTCATCTATGATACCTATCGATTTGCGTGAATTCTTCTCTTCGAGGTCCCAAATAGATGCCAGGGTTCCTGAACCTGCCAGAAGTGACCTTTCTTCCTCACCTGGTTAGGTTATCAGAAATTCTGTCACAAGGTGTCAGGCTGTTTCTCCAAGGGACTTTATTGGCTCCATAAAGTCAGCCTTAGTTACCTGAAGTTGTCTGGCATATCCAATTCTATGCCTATCTCTCTCAAATATTACATTCCAGTCAAGGCTTTGGTAATATAATCATTATTTCCAATTTTGTCCTCTTACAAGGAGAACATATTATTGAGCTTATACAATAAATATTGCCATGAAATAAGAATACTCACTAAGATTTTCCAAACTGTGGAGGGATCAAGTAGGGAGAAAAAGTAATTGTTACAGCTTTGTTTACAGAGGTACAGTTCACCAAATTGCTCTAAAATAGGTAGCTTTAAGAGAGAAAATTCTTTTAAAACTGGAAAAGCAAAATAGGAAAGAACCAACAGTGTTTCAAACAAAAGACATGTTTAAAATTATAATCACGACTTCATTCAGTCCCAATTAATTCATTCCTGTTCTTGAATCCAGTTTTTCCATTAGTTCCAAAAAATTCTTATGTAGTTTAGTTTTATGATCCTAAAGTTACCTGAAACCAATGCTTACCTGAGTCCTTTCAATGAATCCCCTTGAATGCAACACTTTTGCAAGAATGCTTTTGCGCAGGCATCAGAGTAAAAGCAAGAACTGTAAAGATTGACAGAAAACTTTAAAATTTCCGTTGTTAAAGACCAGGTGATGCATTTGACATAATAATGCAGTTGATGGAAAAATTTGGTCATTTCTGTGACACACCCTATTTTAAGAAAACTAGAAATACAGATTTTTTAAAAGTTTATTTATTTTGAGAGAAACGGAGACAGCATGAATCGGGGAGGGGCAGAGAAGAGAGGGAGACGCAGAATCTGAAGCAGGTTCTACACTGTCAACACAGAGCCCGACATGAGTCTCAGACCCACAAAACCATGAGATCATGACCTGAGCTGAAACCAAGAGTCAGACACTTAACCAACTGAGCCACCTAGATGCCCTAGAAACACAAGTTTTAACTTTATACCGGGACATATCAGAATTTTAATAATTTTGTATGATTTCTATATACCTGTAAAATACAACATAAGAAAAAGCTTAGCATTACTTTTTATTTGATGCTTCTCATGTAATTTAACATATTAAATATGTTTGACATAACATCTTCCTTCTTAGAAAGAGAGCACAAATCTTTTGCTATCTCCTGTGGACTTTCTAGAAAATTCCAAAGTTGTTTCAAGGTAAAAGAGACTTCGTTTAGACATTTAGAATTTGAGAAAGGTTTTAAAAATACTGAAAGGTTTGGACACTTGAGGCCATTCACAGTAAGGAGAGAGGAGATGTTTAGAAAACAATGGTTGTTCTGTTATACAAATAACTTTCTTAGGTATAAAGGAGTGTCTGGTAATAGTCCTCTTCTTGGTACAGATCTCTTTTCTAAAGTAAATTTAGGCAGTTGAAGGTGTGGCAAAGCAGTTTTCCTGTGATCGTCTTTAGCTCAAAATAATGCTCATGCCAAAGTGATGTATTTTGTGGTAACCAATTCCCCTTTACAAGCAATAATACTGATCTGCATGATTCACACAATACATTTTTGTTGAAAAAATAGTTGTATTTTATCCATTTTAGAACACAAATTTCATATCCAGAACATAATAAGAATATTAAGAGTCTTATTTATATTTAAAAACTTAGGGGGAATGATATTGTTGGGGAGAAAGAATCTCTATCCCTTCAAAGGTCCTTCTAGCTGGACTAAGAAGCCAATTAATCGACAGATTAACAAGAAAAAAATCAAATTTAATAGTGTTCATATGGGGAATCCACACAGACATGGAAATTCCAAAGACAGTCAGGCAAAATAAGGTATATATGTCATTCTGAACTAAAGAATAGGGGGTAGTGGTCTAGGACTTAAGAGGAAAGAAATGTACTTCACAAGCTAATAAGAAGAGCAGATGTCTGGTAATTAGATGTCTGCCTGGCCATTAGATGGATCACTCAAATAAAATTTATCCCTTAATAATAATAATAACAACAACCCTTATTCTGTGAAATAGAATAAAGGTCTATGAAAGACTCCTCACCCACCTCCTGTCATAGATTGTTCTATGTGTTAAGGAAAGGGCATAACTTTCCCTTGAGCCCATAGGATCTCAGTTGTCTTTACCTCAGAATAATCTTCATGCCAAAGTGGCTCATCTTGGGGCAGCTTGCCCTTGGCTCCTACACTATGAATGTTGTGGAAATCTGATCTGGATCACTGACGGAAAAACCAAGCAGCACTCAGAGATCTTGGAAAGGAAGAGGTTTATTTTACACAGGTGGACTCAGAGGAGTTCATTTTCCAGAGGTCTGAGCCCAGAGCATCAGTAGAGGGAGTAATTTATAGCCTGTTACTTTCATATTCTTCATTAATGCATGAGACAAGTAGTGTGGGAAGAAGAGCCTGGAAGAGGGAGCCTTTGATCAGGGACAGGTATTTCCTTATCAGTCCTATTGGCCATCTTATAACAAATTTTTCCCTATCACGATAATCTTTATGGTCAAGCATTAAATTTTTCACCTGCTGCCTTTCTCATGTAGTAGACTAGGACAGAAAATCAATTAGAGCTTCATCACTGTGGTCAAGTTCACACGCTAAGTTAGTCGCAGAGTCAAATTTCTTCATCTCATTGCAATGTTTTTTTTTTTTTTTTTTTACAAGGATGCCATTATTGGGAAAAAAGTAAAATACATACTGGATTTTATGAGAATAATATGTATTTTTATATTTCATATCAGCATTTAATTTCACACTCCCTTGGAAAGACAATAGTTTATGTCACATGAATACACACACACTTACACACAGATAACCCTGGCTCCAACAAGTTACGACAAGGCAGTTCACATACTTTCTCCCTGGTGCAAATGTTTAGGAGCTAAAGAGATCTTTTATGTGAAATTTCTTTTGATAGAATAAAGTTCATGTTCTTCAAACTGACTAACGTAATTATTACTCAAAAAATTCTTTAGGAAGAATGTGAAAATAAGAATGTAAAATTTGACAGAAAAAAGAATAAGGCATGGGAGGAAGCAAGGTTCTCCCACAGATCAGATTCATTGCATATGTATGTGTAATCAGAGAATAAAATTGACTGCCCTGCAATCTGATTCATGCTAAAATGACTCTTACAATGAAAAATATCGCTTTTAATAGCCTTCCACAGTGTTTGACATTTTCACCATTAAAACAAAACCTTTGGTTTAAGATATTGCAACTTATGACATCTTTGTTACAAAAAAAGGAAAATTAAAGGAGGAAGTTAGGTACTATACCAACTCTGCAGGGTATTGCAAAGGATTGAGGGAGGGAGGGAAAAGGGACAGAAAAAACTATCCTGAATTACAGCTGAATGCTTTAGGTTAGACATAAAGAGAGTATTTTGAATGTAAATAACATTACATATAGTGCCAAGGGAAGTTGTGGAATTGCCTTCCCATGACAATTTTTAAGAATAGTACAACTTCAGGGGCACCTGGGTGGCTCAATTGGTTAAGCATCCGACTTCGGCTCAGGTCATGATCTCACAGTTCATGGGCTCCAGCCCTGCTTGGGCTCTGTGCTGAGAGCTAACCCAGAGCTTGGAGCCTGTTTCGGATTCTGTGTGTGTCTCTCTCTCTGACCCTCCCCTGCTCACGCTGTATCTCTCTCAGAAATAAATAAAAAACATTAAAAAAAAATCAGAAGAATAGTATAGCTTCACAGCTGGCTCAGGTGGTAAGGTAAGAGATAGATAAAAGTTCTTAATGAGGAATCCAAACACTATATAGTTCTTTCCAACTTGTAGTGTTCTTTTTTTCATACAGATAATCACTTTGTATATTTCATTAAGCTGTTTTCAAAATCTCTGTGTATGTCATGAGTATAGTTTTTTTTTTTTAATTTTTTTTTAATGTTTTTTATTTATTTCTAGGAGAGAGAGAGAGAGACAGCGTGAGCAGGGGGGTCAGAGAGAGAGGGAGTCACAGACTGAAACAGGCTCCAGGCTCCGAGCTGGCAGTCAGCACAGAGCCCGACGTGGGGCTCGAACCCACGAACCGCGAGATCATGACCTAAGCGAAAGTCGGACGCTCAACCGACTAAGCCACCCAGGCGCCCCCCCATCATGAGTATAGTTTTAAGGGCAAGTTACGCTTTCTAAAACATCATAAAAATAGTTTACAACAACCAAGGTGAACTGGTGCCATTACAGAATAACTTTTACTGTTATTATTAAAATTGTATATGTATATATAATTCATTGGCATAGAATGCAAATAAATAAATTAAGGAGGGCGCTTGAAATAATAACCAGGTGTTCTTCCTGTCCACTGAGGGCAGGAGAGTTAGAAATGCAGTTTACTTTGAGACATTAAGTATATTATTTTGTCAGTTAACATTGTTAGACCTTTTGATATGTGACTGTGGAATGTTTGGAAGCTTCCTTTGGATATGTTCCATGCTTAAGTAATTAGTTTTCTTTTTAATATGTATAATCAGAAGCTCTTAAAATAGAAGGCTGTTTAAATATGATCTCTCAGGCTCACTTCCAACACAATTATTACTTGATAAATAAAACTGAAAACATTTTTTTAAAGTTTATTTATTTATTTTTAAGAGAGAGGGAGCATGCATAGTTGTGGGGGAGGGGCAGAGAAAGAGGAGAGAGAGAGTCCCAAGCAGCACGAAGCCCAATGTGGGGCTCGATCCCATGAGCCATGAGATTATAACCTTAGCTGAAATCAAGGGTCCAATGCTTAACCAACTGAGCCACCCAGGTGCCCCTAAAATAGTTTTTTTTAATTTTTAATGTTTGTTTATTTATTTATTTATTTGAGAGACAGAGAGTAGGGAGGGGAAGAGAGAGAGAGAGAGAGTCACAGAATCCAAAGCAGGCTCCAAGCTCTGAGCTGTCAGCACAGAGCCCAATGTGGGGCTTGAACCCACGAGCTGTGAGATCATGACCTGAGTTGAAGTCAGAGGCTTAACCTACTGAGCCACCCAGGCACCCCAAAATAGTTTTTAAAAATAAAAACTAAAATCGAACGCAGTTTATATCTTTCCTTGGTAGATTATCCCATAAATTCCAAGTATTTTTACTTTGGTGGATATTCCTACTAGTTAAACTGATGTGTATTGTTGAAGAATAGTCACTTTGTCTAATTCCCACATGTGTGTAAACACTTTTAGGCTATATAGAAAAGTCATTGCTATGTGTTTCATCATCACCTAGTCGTGGCATATATTCTTCTCTAAATAAATGTAACAGAAAAACTCCATCCCACTCACCTAGTAAACTGTATATTCCACAGGAAATAACTTCTTAATTTGATCAGTGAGATAATTCAAAGAATCAAAATGTCAAGCCAGACTCATAGGAGCCAGGGATTTACTAATCATTATGATGACAAAAAAGACAAGGATCTAGAGGCCCGGGGAGAAGCAGAGAGAGAGATCTCAACTCCTGAGTCTTTTCTTACTGCATGAAATAGACTCTGGTACATTACATAAAAAATAAATAGTGTCAATTATGAAACATTTCCATTTTATATTCTTATAAGCATATAACATATTTTCCAGGTATCTATGCCATATATATATGTATATGTATATACATATATGGTATATGTATATATACACATATGTAGATTTGTATATAGAAACATATATATACACAAATATATATATACTGTAGATTTGTTCAACATAAGGAATGCTGTGCTAGGTAATCAGGTACATCCTGTTAAAATCAGCCCATGGATATACAAAGATTTGTATATACAAGATTTGTATATACAAATATATATATATAAATATATAAATATATATATAGAGATATAGATATAGATAGATAGATAGATAGATAGATAGATAGATAGATAGATACTGTAGATTTGTTCAACATAAGAAATGCTGTGCTGGGTAATCAGGTACATCCTGTTAAAATCAGCCCATGGATAAGAACTCTTCCACTAGCTAATACTGGTAGCTGTTTGCCTAGAAATCTGTTACTAGTGTATTAGTCTGCTAGTACTGCCATAACAAAGTATCACAGACTGGGTGGCTTAAAAAAGAAAACTTATTTTGTCACAGTTCTGGAGAGGAAAGTCCAAGATCAAAGTGTCAGTAGATTTGGTTTCTCCTTGGCTTGGAGATGACTACCTCTTCACTGTGTCCTCACCTGGCCTGTTTCTCTGTGCATGCCAACCCCTGTCATCTTCCTCTTTTTATAAGGAAGAGAGTCCTATTGGATTAGGGCCCTATATTATGACCTCATTTAATTTTAATTATCTCTTTAAAGACCTGATCTTTAATATCGTCCCATGGGAATTAAGGCTTCAACATGAATTTAGAGGGGGGAACACTGTTCAGTCCATAGCAACAAAGATATAACTTCTTTTTTTAGGATACAAGCTCTTTTATTTCGTAGGTGTCCCCCTGATAAAGGAAGAATATGGATAGCAGACATGCTCCTTATTGCTCATTCCTAAATGCTTCAAAATCCTGTAGATTAGAAGAGCTTCAAAAGGACAAGTGATGAACATACAGATAAGCTAAATCTTTTCAAAGGCTATATGAAAATGACAAAGAACATTTACCACCAAAGAATTCTGAGGCGATAAAAAAAATACTTCATTTATAATACAAACCTGAACTTGTGTATAGTGAAAATATAAAATTCATTTTTTGACAGCTACCACATCTCTTTTCCTCTAAAAAAAATACTGTTACTATTCCTAACAGTAATCCCTCTGTCGTAGAGTGTTCACCATTCTAATTGTAGCTTTGAATTAAGCAAATCTTAAGAAACATGTGTCATAATATAGACCATAACACAAAATGTGAATTCACACAGTAATCCATTTCACTTTTACACCACGTTAAAGTCATGAGTTTTCCAAATCATTTCCACAATTATGACAGATATGTTTCATCAGGTACTCAAACTGTTAGGTTATCACGTAGTTAGCTGTCATTTTGGAAACACAGAAATTAGAGCTACAGAACCATTTCTCACACAGATAAATTTTAATAGGTATAGTAAACTAGATCAGCCACAGATACAGAGTAGAGCCTACAGTGAATGGCCCTAACAGAAATCTTAAGAAAACAAAGTTGCCTAACCCACATGCAGATTTCCTTGTTAACAAGACTCTGGCTTCATGCAGATGTGTACATTGTCCCTGTGACTGGGAAAGGCTGACCTTATGTCTTAGATTTGGAATTGAACCCTGATTACTCTAAGACAATCCTAGGAATTCTTTTCCATTGCTCATGGTTTTTTCAGAAATCAGACTGAAGTCAATCTGAACATGAAGTTGTCTAATTGTTATTTAGGGATAAGTAGATAGCTTAATTTATCTCATTTATATTGAAGCAAAAGACTTACTCATAAAAGGGGAATACCCTTCCCGTTTATTCACTGGATTTGCATGTGAAACCCTTTGGTACTCATAACTTACTCATGGCAACCATTACCAGGGGAATCAGATGCAGGATGAAGCTGATGGGTGCATTGCAGAGTAGAGAACCAAAAGAATGTGGTTTCTACTAGTATATGGGAACCAGGAATTGAGCAGAGCTGAAAAGTTTTTTATCAATTTACTTTTTAATATGTAGTCTCTTCATTACTGAGGTAGGCTTTGTTTTACTGCTAGCTAAAAGCTAGATGTATAAGGTATAATAAAGGAAGAACCAAGAATGTAGATAAATGTGCCCAATAAAGAAGAGCAATATACATTTTTGTAAGACCATGAGGGAATTTTACTAAACCCCTTAATTCTTGAGAAAATCTGGATTTTTTTTTTTACTTTTTCAAACAAAATCCCACAAATCTGGACATTTTCCTATTTGTATGCTTATTTTAATCTCCAAAGTTTGAAATGTCACTGTCTGCTTGCACTCTTCCTGACCCTTCCTCAGTACACAACCATGGGCAAGAAGTATGCATTTTCTTACAATACCTTTCCCAAATCATGTCCTGTCTAATGGGTGCCATCACCATGTTTCAGATATTTAGTGTTCCCTGTCTCTTTTCATTCTAATTAATCCTTTTAAACATCATAGGTTAATTGATAATAATGCTCCAGAACTGAACTATAAAATATTGTACATGAGCAGAGAGATGATAAATGGAAAGTAATAGAAAATCCAGAAACAGATCAATACTAAATCTCAAATCATTAAAGAAAATGTTGCCAATTTTTAGGAAAACAATATGAGTATTTGCATACTTTTTATTATTTATAATAAGATTATTTTCCAACAGATTAAACCATTGACTATGTAAAAATTAAACCATAGAGGCTCTCGAAGAAAGCATGGGAAATTTCCTTTATGATCTTGAAGCAGTAAGTAAGTCTATCTGATTATGACTAGAAGTCTAGAAGTCATTGATTAAAGATGGACAAATGTGAATATGTTAAAAATAAACTTATTTATAAAAACAGTACTGAAAAAAATGAAACTACAAGGAATCAATTGGGAAACTATTTACTCCTTATTGGTATAATTTCTCTAATATATGAAGGATTTCTAGAATCTTGAGCAGAAGATTCTGAGCCCAAGAGAAAAATAGGCAAGTACATAAACATTTATTTATAAGTAAATTCTTTTTTAATTTAAAAACATTTTTTATTGTTTATTTATTTTGATAAAGAGAGAAAGCATGCATGCATGAGTGGCGGAGGGACAAAGAGAGAGGGAGAGAGAATCCTAAGCAGGTTCCAAACTCACAGCATGAGACTGATGCCAGGCTTCATCTCACAAATCATGAGATCATGACCTAAGCCTAATTCAAGAGTCAGACACCTCACAGATTGAGCTGTCTATAGGTAGATTCCTTTAAACATTTGAAAGAATATTCAAGTTCATTCAGAATAAGAAAACTGCCATTAAAATTGTAATTTAATTTGGTGGGGCCCTTGGGTGGCTCAGTCAGTCAAGTGTCAGACTTTGGGTTAGGTGATGATCTAGAATTTGTGGGTTCAAGCGGCATCAGTTTTGGTGCTGAGGGTGCAGAGCCTACTTGGGATTCTCTCTCTCTCTCCCTCTCTCTCTCGGACCCTCCCCCACTTGTACACTCTCTCAAAATAAATAAATAGACTTTAAAAAACCCTGTAATTTGGTAATATTCTCTTACCTATCAGAATGATATATCATTTGATAACCCAAGCTTCTGCAAGCAGAAGAATAAGTTTTCCTATTCATGTGAACCCATGGTTGGAGTATAAGTTGGTATGAGTCTATTATGGCACTTGGTAATACTGCCAAAATAAAAAATGCATATATACATTTCCAATTAATTAGACTTAGGTAAGTTATAATAAATAAGCACTTACATGTGAAAAGACTTATATATAAATATATTCATGGCAGAAAAATACATATAAGCACAATTCTGGAAACAAGATTGTCAACAGAGTGTTAATAAAATTATGATATGCCTCTTTGATGAAATATTCTGTAACTAGACTAAGTAATGATAATCTCTACATGGATTAGTATGAAAAACTCTTCAAGAAGTATTATTAATAAAAAAGGCAAGGTGCAGAAAGGACACATAATATCCCAAAATAAGGAAAATTAGTATCTTATATGTGCATAGACCTCTTAAGACACCAAGAACAATATTCACTTATGGTAAGAGGTGACAACTTAGCAAATGAGAAAAGATGGAGAATTTTTTCTAATTTTGAATCATGTATATATATCAGCTATTCAAATATAAAATCGTATTCAAGAGGCACCTGTTTGGCTCAGTCAGTTAAGCGTCCGACTTCAGATTCTGTGTCTCCTTTTCTCTCTGCCTATCCCCCACTCACACTCTGTCTCTCTCAATAACAAACATTAAAAAATGTTTAAAAATAATATTCAGTTGTCCCCTACACTTACTAATATCCAAATTCTTTAGCCAGTTATTTATTGCCCTTCACAATTGTTCTGGTAGTATTTCTTCTTTCTTGCCCATGCTAAACTACCTATTCATCAGACTCTTTAATTCCTTAAATTTACCCGGCATTTTTCTACCTATTTAACATTGTACAAACAGCCCTTCCAATGTTCTGTTCATCTATCTATTATCACCTGTAGAAATCCTACATGTCTTTTGTGGCATATCTCGAAAGACAGCTCTTTCAAAAACCCTTCTCTGATCACCCAAGTAGAAATGAGTTTTCCCTCATCAAACTCCCTAGTGTACTTCTTTTCTCCTCCACACATAAGATATATTCTTATACAAGAGGTCTGTCTTCTTATTAGTTTTGAAGGTTCTTAAAAGTGAGGAAGCTTTTTTATCTATCTTTATTTTTCCAAGTATTAGGTAAAAGGTACTATGCTAGATATCACATTTTTTCTCAAAATTTTTACCTTAATGAAAAAAATTAATCCAAAATGAAATAAGGTTATTCTATCTTCATACGTTAAGGAATAGGATCAATAATATTTATACCAACAAACTAATTGATAGCTGAAATAGATGATGAAAGAAGATAACTTTCAATGGAAGTGTTAATCGACTCTAGAGTCAAGGCTATTAAGAAAATAAAAAAAGAAAGAAAAATAGGAGGAATTAAGGACTGCGTTTGTCATTAGTCTTAAAATTGTCGAAATCCAGGACCCCACTAAAGACTCATGCAAGCCCTTGCTTTTCTGTGAGCTAGAGTTCACATTAAATGATGACTTTGTAAGACATGCCTCCTAGAATTTGATATTTTCTCCTTACATATATGCTAGTAATTTCCACCAAGAGTGGTCCTAATTATGGTGATTTCATTGCAAATTTATTTTTAATCCATTAACAAATCATTGATACATAGTATATTTTAAAATAAAGCAGAATATACAATATATTCCAGAATTTCTTGGTTCCATTAACTGTATTGTAATTATATAAGAGAAGGTAATTCCATAAGGGAATATCCAGGTTTTTAGGCTGTGCACGATGAAATATTTGTAGGGAGAGGGGCTTGACATCTCCAATTGACAAAGGATTCGGGCAGAAAAGCATGAGAGAAAGCTGACAAAACCTCAAAATGTAATCAAAAGTGAATCTGGGTAAAGACGGTACAGGAGTTCTTTCTAGTTTCCTCATGACTTTTTGTACGTTTCAAATTATATCAAAGTATGAATTATGCAAAAATATGTACATGTACATGCATAACCAGGCAAATGGAATCTATAGTTAAATGTTAAAACTGAATGTTAAGGGGCGCCTGGGTGGCTTAGTCGGTTAAGCGTCCGACTTTTGCTTAGGTCATGATCTCGCGGTTCGTGGGTTCGAGCCCCGCGTCGGGCTCTGTGCTGACTGCCAGCTCAGAGCCTGGGGCCTGTTTCAGAGTCTGTGACTCCCTCTCTCTCTGACCCTCCCCTGCTCACGCTGTCTCTCTCTCTCTCTCCTAGAAATAAATAAAAATATTAAAAAAAAAACTGAATGTTAAAATTCAGAGTGATTGCTGTGTTTGATCGCAAAGGAGCAGTTGCAAGTAAATAGTGACAAAAAGGGAAGGTCATGGGGTCCTCAAAGGAAGTCTCAATATTCTGTTTCTTAATCAGCATGCTGAGTACCAGAAAGTACTATTCACTTGATGAAACTTCATCAAATTGTGCATTTATGATCAGCATGTATGCATTGTCATGTTTTCTGTATGTATGTTATCCCTTAATAAAGTTCAAGAAAAAAACCACCAAAAGAGGGGAGAAAGATCTGCGCTTGATTAAATTAACTGTTAGTGAACGGTTTTAATATCTTCCTACAGTAATAAGAGAAAGGAAAGAAAATATCAAATAGGATATAAAGAAGAATAACCAGATATAAGTGCCACTTTTTCTTAAAAGGTTTTAGTCAATACCAGAATTGATGGCCTCCTACCTAAATTAAAATTCACAATAAATCATCCATATGTTTATCTCACTGATTCTAAAAAGTTCCATGGAATCAAAGCGTGTATGAGAGTTACGATATCAGGACATGATATTCTTTTTTCTTTCCTACTACTTTAATGAGAGTCCTATCTATATTTATACTGAAAGTTTCCACAAATCAAGTGGCATAATAGCACTTGAATTATTTCATGTGTAACTACATGCCTTTATTGGACATTATTTAGTTTTCTTTTGTTTTAGTGCAACTTTTATATTTTGACTGTTGGTCTAAACTATAAAAAAAGGTTTGACTTTCCTTTGTTCTTTTTTCTGTTCTTCTGTCCTCTCGTTTATCCAATATATACTTAAATATCTTAAGAAGTTTTAATATAACTTTTACATGACAGTATGTTTTCATGTATAAACCTTTAGTAAATAGAAAACATTAAAGAAACACATATATCTGTTATCCTAGACTCAAACTATAAGGTCTAGAGGAAGCATTTAGAAGTTGCAGTGTACCTGCGTTTATTTTGCTGAAAAACACAGACCACATGATTAACTTCTTTGGAATTGGTATGAAACATAAGGCATCTTTTTGCTCAGAAAAGAAATCAGAATATGCCTTGATGAATTCACTTTAGATATTTACTTACAGGTGAATTTTTTCACCTATTCAGTCCTTGTATTCTTTTTGCTAAAGAGGGACACCACATTTTATAAGCTTCAGTTCCCACTAAGCTTGGATCGCTCCCTTCAAAAATGATCTAGAAAAATTGCATTTGGGAAACCAGAGTGGAGCAGACTAAAATGAAATGAATTTATGGAAAAAGTTTCCCAGGCCTCACCTTAAACTTCCTCTGGTAGAAATGAAAATTGAAACCCAAAAAATGTTTTATAACCTAAAATACAGTAAGTGTACATAATGTCTGAACCTGCTTAAGAGAACAAGGATGAACTTGAGAGAGAAAGGAGCATGCTGGTTATGATTCTACTGTGTACCTGGTGCTTAGCACAGAGCTTCCACCTAGTAAATGCTCAATAAAGATGCAGGAAACTGATGGATCAGCATTTCTTTGCCCTGCCATTACTCTGTTTATGGAAAATCTATAAAATGCCTCTGACTTGAGGAAATCCTCATATCTTCTTAGGACCTCAGTGGCCGGAGGCCCTGTGACTCTCAGTAAGGGATCATCAACCCAAGGGGACAGAGGAGCAAAGCTGGAGGACTCTCTGACATTCTTCTCAAATGATTTTTATTCATAGTCAGTTGATCATTAAAGCACCGCAGGCTTTGATTTCTTCTGAGGCTTTTAAATTTTTTTCTACAAGAAATGAGGAATTACTCACTATTGATCAGGCACTTGTCAAAAAGCAAAAAGGAAACTAAATGAACAGTTGCATTTCAATGGTGGCCACTATATAACTAATAGTTTATTGTAATTCTCAAAGGTTTGGTCCCAAATGCTCGAACAGGCTCACCCTTGACTGACCTCCTACAATCCTTCTGTCAGCATTTTGAATGTTACTGATTCTGTGAGTAGTATCTGCCATAAAGGTCAGGCAGGCCAGTAAGTTTAGCGTGCCCTCTCACTCATGAATTCCCCTTCTTCTGTGGCTTTTCACCATGAGTTCACATGTCACGGCCTCTCCATCCCAAACAGCAGTAAGCAAATTCCAATCCCAAGAAAAACAGAGAAAAAAGCAAATCCTCCTGGACTATTGCTAGCTTGTTTAGACTCTAGGTCTAGAACAAGCCTAAAATCCACAGGGTGTAAGTCAAAGAAAGTCCCTTCCCAGTGACATAGACACAGTTTCAGATTCTTAGTTAAAATGCAATCTTTTCTGTGTCACTAGCACCACATTGTTATCAGAGGATTGACATGCTTGTAGCTGTCAGAGGTGTCAGCCAGCTCCAGCAATGCCCGTCATGGGTTTTATCCCCCTGTTGCTTATGCCATGTATGGCCTTGATGACATTTGGGTGGACACAGAGCTGGTAAGAACCCAGGCCCAAGGATTTGTCCCACTAATGATCTGTGTGAATGCTTCAGATCCTTGCTGCTAATACAAACAGAATGCAATGTGAACAGAGACCTGTACTGCCTTCTCTGTGGATGCACAGCAGTCTACTTCCAATGATGAAGCAAATGAAAATCCTCTTATTCCTGATCTTCCAGAATGAGATGACCCGAAAATCAATTCAAGGATAAGTTTTACTTCTTTCTCTATACTTTCATCTATGGATGATGACGGTGATAATGCTACTTCATCACACAGAGTAAGAAAGAAAAGTCCAACAAACCAAGATATGCAGGATGAGTAAGTAAGGTTTTTGTGGTAGCCTTGCTGTTTGCTTTAGCTTTTAACATGTTTTACTATTTTTTTTTCCTTAGGTAGCTGCAGGTGCTACAGCTGTGGTCTGCACAGAGTAAAACCTTAATCACATAGGCACACTGAAACATCTTAACAAAGGTAAAACTGATAGACATCTTAAGCAACATGCATTTCTATAGTATCATGAATGTGCTTCAGAATTTTTAAGTGAATGTGTTCTTATTCTTTCAACACATTAGAATTGGAGTCATGTCAAGATGTTCCCACTGTCAAAGACATGAGGAGGTTAAAATGGCTCTGTGTAGGGCAGTAACCTCAGGAGAAAAAGAAGTATTAGAAAATAAGTGGCAAGGATTTTTTTTTTTTTTTTTTTTGCCATCTTTCGTATACGCTTATAATGTACTGGTTTCCATGAAGAAAGCACATAGAAAAAAATAAATATGTGCTCGCCACATTGTAGACAAAGCACTGAGCATGTATGTTGTCAGAAATTCAATATCCCTTTCTCTCCTATATATCCTCTACCAAACAGAAGATTTCACATAAATCAGAGACTTTAGATGTCTATGTGACTTGAGTACAATTTTCTCTTCTCTTTGTTTTTCCTTCCTTATTCTTTTCCTTTTATTCTTGGCTGAGACTTAGAGAATGCAAGATAAAACTGGAAAATCAACCCTTTTTTTCTAGGTATTTTAGAATAAATTATCCAAAACATAAAAAGGATAATGATAACACTGCATGAATTTGAAAACCAAAGTTTTCTAGACCAGACCTTTTATTTTACCTGGATAATGGTTATTTCTTCTTCAGAACAATTAATAAGTTTGAATAAATGAAAAGTAGTTTTAGTAGTATAACAACAAATAGCTTTCATTAATTATCTTATTTAATCCAAATATATAATTGTTATAATTTGCACCAAATCTCAGTTGGAATGTAATTATTTTCTCTACACGGATATCAGAAGAGAATTTTGTTTAATTAACAAACTGAACACATAAATTATTATTCTATGGCCATACAATATTTTCTGTTTTGCAGAAGACATTTATATATAAGAATGTCAGTGGCCAAACACTGTGTAGCAGAAAAACAATATTAAAAATTAAAAACAGAGAAAACATAACAGAAAAGTGGATACAAAAAGAAGCAAGCACTCCTCATATTTATAACTATGGTGCTTTACAATATTTATAAAATACTTCACAAACGTCCTTTGCCTTTTATTTTCACAGAAATCCTGTAAGTAGGCAGAGAAGCCATTTTTGTCCCCATTTTACCTCTGTCAAACTGAGACTCAGAAGAAACATATCCTCCACCTAGAGTTAGTACATAATTACGGGCCAGAAACAGTGTCTGTATATTTTCCTATCACATTTTGTTTGGTTCAAGTGTTTTCTTGCTTTTGGGGCTACTTGTTTCATTTCACTGTTCTTACCTTTTATATTTGTATTCTTAGAGCAAAGTAATTTACAAACTCCATTTTGGGGGATCAGAAATAACGATCTGGAGACTACCAATTGCTGATGCTTTATCACTGGCTGTATGATATTTCAGAAAAAGGCACTAAGGAGGGTATTTATCAGAGATTCATTCTGCGAGACACAAATACAAATCTTAGATTAATCAATAATTGATTAGATTCTTGAAAGTTTAAAATTATTCAATTTACATAAGTGGGAGTAACTTAAAAAGAAAATAGACATAAGAGATTTGAATACTATAAAAATTTTAAAGAAAACTGAGCTAAGCTTTCTTTGATAAGGTGGAAAAAGTAATATGAAACTGCCCCCTTGTATGAATACAACCTGGAAATGTCATAGAAATAAGAGAAAGGCTGATGCACCTAATAATACTGAAGATGGATTTCAGAGTTAGGAACTGAGGTCAGATTGTAAGTGGAGTGTTGGGAGCCATTCTGAGCTCACTAGTCGAGAAAACTCCTGGTGAGGTTAAAGCAAGTTTGCACGGTTTCTTGCCAATCAGATGATGACCAATATCCACCCCCACTCAATTATTTCTGCTTGAGCACTGACCCCTAGGGTACCTTGTTGATCAATATCGGGAGTGACTTGTCCCCTTATTCCGGCCCTGGTATGATGATTGAGCCTTGTGAAGGAACTTATTGTGGGAACTTCTTTTGATTATGGGAACAGACATCGTGTCTCCAGAAGGTCCTGTTTCCCTCCATACTTTCCCTTGAGCTATAAACAGGCTAATGACCCTTACTCATAAAAGATTGACTTTTACATGTACAATTCTGTTTCTACCATTGCGTTAGTCCAGGATGTTCATACAGCTCAACATGTAAATCAACTAACCAGAAATGTCTTTCATACCCTAGCTATTCAAGAAATCATAAAACTAGACACAAAGGTAAATGCCCTCAAAGAGGCTATTCTATGTATTGGAAATGAGCTAAACTCTTTAAAGGTATGGTTGGCTCTCTGGTGCCATAAAGAATATAATTGGAAAATCAAGCCTTGCCTGGAGACAAAGAGCCTAATTTAGAAAGAACAGATAAGGGCAGAAGATAAGTTACTACCTACACCTTTGCTAACTGAGGGTGGAGAGCAGCCACTTCCCTAAGGCCTAGTTTCCACAAACACCTTCCCTTACCCTGGCAGCTGTGATGAGGATGGATAAGAGTATCTACAAACCTATGACTTAATCTTAGTGTTATTAAAATGTGAACACCTTGTTATTTTCTTAGTTACTCAACCTCACTATAATTGGGACAGTTCTGCAAGAAGACTTCTGTAAAACCCGTTTCTGTACATCTTCCAAAAACATCTTATCACAAAGAACTATCCATTGTAAAAATTCCATTTCCTGATGCTATGTTAACTTTTGACCTATAAATAAAGACACCAAAACCGACAGGACAGAGATAACTGCCTGGTGATCAGAAAGGATCTCGGGGCTCTCTCATTCTCTTTTGCCAACACCGTCCATCCTTCAGGGACCCCTGCACCTGCCAGAGCCGGCCTCCGACAGTGGAGAAAGAAAGCAGTGAGCAGAAGAGTGAGCTCTCAGGATACCAACAAAGGCTGAGACAGAGGTTTTTAGTTGTACCAATTTATTTTCTTTGCTTTCTTTCTAGTTTTTCCTTTAGAGTACCCACTAAGTGCAGTCCTCTAAGTGGTGAGAATACAGAGCAAACAAAAGCAAACTCCTGCCCAACTGGAGCTTCCATTCTAGTGGGAATGTCTAGTGGGAATGTCAAAGAGACCATTGACAACTCTTTCAAGCCATTTTGGAGTCTGCCAGGCAGAGTGTTACAGAGAGGTGAAACTCAACCCAGTTTGAAAATGAGGGAGTAATGACAGGTGAAGATAAACTGTCTGAACCCTGAACATTCTTTTCTAAACCTTCAACCACCTACTGAGAACGAGGCTGGCAATTACAACCAGCCGAGGGAGACAACTGGGAAAAAAGCAGTGCCTAGGATGCGTGTATATATCAAATTTCAGAATGGAATTTTTATGGGGGAAGAAAGCAAAGTAGAATCCAGCTATTTTCCTAAAGTGTCCCTCATTTTAAACTTACTATGAAGGAGCCAAACTTGGTCCTGCTTTTGGTTCCCATGTTGCCTTCTCTATGTCAGCATAATAAACCTCACACAAAAAAAGAGAGAGACCTCAGAAGATTTCAGAGACCTTAAAAGAAAGTATATAACAAACACAGCCAGATAAATGTAGCCAAAGTGACAGCAATTAAAAGATTTATATCAAATGTTCTCAAAGACATAAAGGAGGATACAAGCATATCTTGGACATGTTACAGGTTCAGGTCCAGACCACTGCTATAAAGTGAATATTGCAATAGAAATCAAATGAGTTTTTCGTGATTCCCAGTGCATATGAAATATATGTTTACACTGTACTAGAGTCAATTAAGTGTGCAGCAGCATTATATCTAGAAAACAATGTACATGTCTTAATTAAAATATACTTTAGAGGAGCATGGATAGCTTAGTCAGTTAAGCATAAACCTCTTGATTTCAGCTCAGGTCATGATCCCACAGTTTGTGAGATCAAGCCCCATGTCAGGCTCTGTGCTAACAGCTTGGGATTCTCTCTCCTCTTTCTGCCTCTCCTTCAGCTCACGCATTCTCTCTCTCTTTCTTTCTCTCTTTTTCAAAATGAGTAAACTTAATAAAATACTGGTAAAAAATGCTAACCATTATTTGAATTTCAACAAGTCAGAATCACCGATCATAGATCACCATAACAAATACAATAATAATTAAGTTTGAAATAGTGCAAGAGTTACCAAAATGTAATGCAAAGACACAAAGTGAGCAAATGCTGTTAGAAAAATGGTGCCAATAGACTTGCTCACTGCAGGGTTGCCATGAACCTTCAATTTGTTAAAAATGTAGTATCCATAAAGGACAGTAAAGTGAAGTGCAATAATATAAGGTATGCCTATATTTGAAATCTGGAAAAGAAATAAATAGTCATAAAATACATAGCAAATATGCAGACACTATCTGTTGAAATTAAGGATGAGATGTATGGTGTCAATAGCGGAAGAGATCAGTTGGAGGGACTGATCTCTTTCAAAAGGTGAAATTCAGATAGTAGCAATTGTGAAAGAAAATCTCAGGAAACCAGAATGCATGTATACTGCTGATGGGAGCAGAGACTGGCACAGCTATACTGGAGAGCAGTCAGGAAGTACTTCGTGAAATAAAACCTAAAACTATGAACCTTGTAGATCCTACAGATCTACTTGCCAAAGAAACACCCACCTAAATCTATAAAAGGACATAGTGATGTGCATTAAAGATTTATGTGTTGTGAGAGTCCAAGTGCAGAGAATTCAGCCCTATGAGAACTTTATGTATATGGAATACTGTGTAGCCTAAAGCACTGATAGAGATATACAGAAAAACAAGGATAGATCCCAATTATATAGTGTTGATTGAAAAAAAGTAAAAACACAAAATATCCCCAAAACTTTGCAGAATATGTACATACATCTTGAAGGGCCTGAGTGTAATTGGAGTGGGGAGAGGGAGGGAGTGATCGAGGGAGACCAGAAAAGAGATATTAGGGCAAGAAGAGCAATGAGAAGAAATGAGTATGGAAATATACATGTTACTCACCAGCATAAGACTGCACTTTAAGAAATGTGTGACTAACTCAATTCTTGAATGAATGATCAGATGAACGAATGAATTAATGAATGAAGATCACTGAAACATGATTTGTTACTTCCATGATATACATCAGGCTTTGCCCAGCCACCTAAATCTCCCAAGTAATCTACTTCCTTTATACTTCCTTTATGGCACATGGACTCATTTCTGTTCTAATCCATTATAACCATTGGTGGAGTTCCCTCATATACCCATAGATCTCCCCATCTCACCTTTTCCTATCTTTGGTTCTCATCTATTATTGAATTTTCCAGAGCCTCATTATCCAGACTAAACTTTCTACCAGAACTTTAAATCGAATCTTCTTCTTTCATATGGAGAGCCATATCTTTGTTTAGAAACTTCACGCTGTTAAAAGACATTGCAGCAGGTAGGAGAAAATTGAATGAAGTGTTATGTTCTGGCTTTGCATAGTGTGGCTTATTTTTAAAGTAGTACACAAAGTGTTATACAAGGAAACCTCACCACCAAGTAAAAATTATACACAGGAAAATCCTCATGTTGAGCTGGGAAGTTTTCCATTTCCTTACTGGCATGTGCATAAAGCAATGCTGTCCACTGATGTCTTTCAGTAACTATTTGGTCTATTATTTTCATTAACATGTATATATATTACCATGCAAACTTTTCACAAACTTTTCATTTTCTACATTTTTTAAGTTTCTGTCTTTTTGTTGTATGTCAGGTTAATTTTGGTATTTTACTCAGCTGTCTAATACTCCTGTCATTCATCATATTTATTCTCTCACACTTGCACTTGAATACAGTACCCTCAAAAAGAGTGAGTTATCACAAAAGCAAAAGGTAAAAGAATATTCTAAGAAAGTACATATATACTATGTATATTATATATAAGAAGTTGTATGTAAGATATTATATTTAATAAATGTGTAGGTGGGAAGAGAGAGCGAGAGACCATGAACAATGAACTTAGAGGAAATTTTAACTTTATTTAATATACAAGATACATACCTATGTTAATACTTTATTTCTATAATAGTAATTCTAGGTATGTGTGTATGTAAAATTTATAAAATCAAATTGTAAAGTCACAGTAAAGTTGAACACAAGGTAATTTATAAAATTGTACAGGATATTATTAAAAATAGGCCATTTAGAGTGGCCTGCTTAATCCCCCCAAAATCAAAAAACAAAATATATAAAATATCAGCCATGAAGGCTGTATTCTTTAATGCTTTTTAAATAAATAATATGTATAACTTAAAATTGTTAGGTCATAAAACCCATGGTAGAGAATATTTAAGAATCAGTCATAACTTTGGGGCACCTGGGTGGCCCAGTTGGCTAAGCACCCCACTTCAGCTCAGGTCATGATCTCATGGTTTGTGGATTCGAGCCCACTATTGGGCTATGTGCAACAGCTCAGAGCCTTTAGCCTGCTTTCGATTCTGTGTCTCCCTCTGTCTCTGCCCCTCCTCTACATTCTCTCTCTCTCTCTCTCAAAAATAAACATTAAATAAGTAAATAAGTAAACATAAATAAGTAAATAAGTAAAATTTTATAGTACTCAATTTCTGAATGTGTTTGCCTGCTTAAAAAATCAGTAATAACGTGATGTTCTGATTATCATTATTTTTATTTCAGTCTACAACATTATGGGCAATTATTTAAATAATTAAATACAGTGTATTCCATAAGTCAATAGACACTAAATAGCTGTGAAGGTATACAGCACCTTTTTCAAATGTTTTAGGAAAGGCAGTCAAAAATCAATATAAGATCAGTTAGAGAATGCCTATACATCTATTGAAGAAGTGGCATCATCAGTATAGGAAACATATGACTTAGCCCATATATTTGGACAAGAAAAGTTTTACCTGCAGCCTTCTGTTCACTGTAGCATTTCTACCCAAGTAACATATTTAGAATCCTTTGACATGAGGGGCACCTGGGTGGCTAAATTGGTTAAGCATCTTACTTGATTTTGGCTTAAGTCATGATCTCACAGTTTGTGAGTTTGAGCCCTGTGTAGGGCTGCACACTGATGGCATGGACCCTTCTTTGGATCCTCTGTCTCTGTCTCTCTCTTCCCCTCCCCTGCTCACTCTCTCATTCTCTCTCTCTCTCTCTCTCAAAATAAATGAACATTTAAAAAAAAGAATCCTTTGACATGAAATCAGTTGACCCTCCTTAACAATAATGCCCATACCCGTCTTCCGGTTTAATGTTAGGTAGATATTAATGAGTTTAAAAGACATACAGTGATGTACTTTTGTATGTGAATGTGACCAAACACTGCAAATTAGTTAATAATCTCTTTTTTATAGTGAGGGGTCAACACCACGAGATTTATGTTGGCTTCTATATCTCTGAACTATAAATTTGAGCGATTTTCTAGGAACATTTCAAAGTCGGACTATTTTGGAATTTGTTGGGAATAAAACATTACAAATAGGGCACAAAGTCTCTTTACAAGGGACATACAAATCATGAAATATTTTATTAAAAAGGACTCCGTTGGAACTGAAATATACATGAAAAGATTCAAAGCAAATTCTGCCACTGTACTGAATAATTCTACAAATAACATGATGGCAATTTTCTAAATTTTTCCTCATTCTTGGAGTGGCAGATAGTGTGCCATTATGTAATAAATATTAGCTAATGAGCTAACTCATTAACTAAATAACTATTTAGTTATTTATTTATTTAGTTTAGTTATTTATTTATTTAGTTATTTATTAACTAAAATAAACATTATTACAGAAATGAATACATTTCTCACCTTTTCATTAAAGAGTAGAATAACCATCTCCTTGTGAGAAGAACAACAGAAATGGATCCATTTTTACTTGAAACTTTTTATAAATAAATATTTTTAAAAATTATTTTGTACCTATAATGGATACAATCTTTTTACTTAGGTTCATGAAGACATTCACTCAGAAGAAAGAGCAATCAGTATTAGAAAGGAAGAAGGTATTTATGGCAGAGTTGAAGTTAAAATGTATGTAGCTAAAACTCTCTCTGAGAGAGCTTTAAAAGTTTGGTATTTTTCTTTCTAATTTTCCCACATTTTGTTTCTTTTTATCTCTACTTTTTTTCCTGTAGTTCATGATAATCAATGATAGTCTTAATGTGTGAATGGGTTAGGATGAAAGAATATTCATTTATATTCCAGAAATAGGATAATTTCATATATTGAGAACTCCCCAGTGACTTGGTGTCATGAATGTAAAACTTTTCGGAGATGACTGTCTTTCTAAATTATCTAACATAATCTATATTACTTCCCATGCTCATGCATTATATTTATTCAGTTACAGAACTTAATTCTTTCATGGATGCCTCACTTAATTTATAAGTACAATATCTGGTGTTTCATTCATTCTGTCTTCCATATGTAATTATTTGTTTCTATTAAACTTTTTTCTAATTGTCAATATTGATATAATTATAGATTTATAGAAATTTGCACTATTGTACAGAGTACCTTCATATCCTTCATCCAGTTTCCCCAATAGTTACATTTTTAGTAATTACAGTACAATGTAAAAAGCAGGAAATTAACATTAATAAAATGTGTGCATATAGCTCTCTGTCATTTTTTCACATGTGTAGATTCCTACAGCCACTACTGCTATCAAAATACTAAATACTTCCAGTGAAGGGTAAAGTCCTTACCTCTTTCAAAGTCTCTTTATGCACCGCTGTTTATAATTTTTAAGAATATTTCCTTTAGATACATGGAGAATCACATTAGACAATGTTACTTTTTTTTGCTTCATGTCAAAACATTTAGAAAACGTAAAATAAGAGGAAAAATCTATTGTGTTTACTCATATTTTTACTCTTCTTGTTCATTCTTTCTGATGATTTAAGATACCTTCTTCTTTCATCATATTTCTGTTTCAAGAACCTCCCTTAGCCATTCTTTTGGTAACAAGTCTGCCAATGACAAATTGTGTTTTCCCTCTTCTGAGAATGTCTTTAATTTTCCTTATTCCCAAAGGACAGTTTTGCTCAATATAGAATTTGGAGTTGACTGTTTCTGCCTTTCAAAACTTGAAAAATTGGTCACTTACTTCTGGCCTTCATGGTTTCTGATGAGAAATCCATTGTCATTCAAATAGATTTTCCCTTATAGATAAAGTGTTTTCCTTTCGCTGCTCTCAAGATTTTTTTTTCTGTTATATTTTCTAAAGTTGTCTGTCTGTATTCTATTTTGGTGTGGCTGATTGGAAGTGGCCAAACTTGAAAATTTTCCAGTTATTTCTTTAAATACATATCCAACCCCAACCTCTTTCTCCTTTCTCAGACTCTGAGGACACAAATAATAGATTTTTGTTATAGTACCACAGGTCCTTGGATCTCTGCTTTTGTTATTGCTTCTTTGTAGTCTAGGTCTCTTCTGTTCTTCAGATGAGGTAATGTATAGTCTTCCATTTTCAAATTCACTTATTCTTTTCTCTCCATTCTCTTATTTAGAGTACTAGAGTTTTTTAAGTTTTAGTGATTGCCATTTTCAATTCCAAAATTTCTTTTTCCTTTGTATCTTCTATAACTTTGTAAAGCTTTCCATTTGTTTCGAGCATGTTCATAATTGCTCATTAAAACATTTTTATGATGGTGGGTTTAATCCTTGCTGGATACATCTAATGTATGTGTGTATCACCTCCATGCTCCATGTTGTCACGTGTTATGTTCTCATTGAAGATGTGATTTTTCTACTTTTGGTATGCTGAATAATTTTCAATGTATCCAGGACATTTTGAATATTATGAGACTATATCTTATTTAAAATTTAGTGAGTAAACCTCTTCTGACATGACATAGGGTGAAAGTAGGGGCTGCCTTGTTGTTGCTAGGTAGAGTTGAAATTCCAAGGTCCCCTCCTTTGGAGAGTGGGACTTCTGAATTTTGCTTCTATATGGCTTTCACTGAAGGGAGGGCAAGTATCAGGAGGCCTTGGACCTTGTTCCCACTGGATGGTGGTGAAAGTTCCAGTTTCTCACTTGGTCTCCTATGACATCACCCTGGTGAGAAAGGAAAGGGCACATCATTACCACGTGGTAGAAAGGGAAGTCCTGCATTCCCAGTAGGCCTTCTCTGATACCACCAAGGCAGAGGTATACTAGTTGTGTGTATGTATGTGGGGGAAGTTGTTTGTTTTTTAGGTATGCATTACCAAGCAGAATAGTATTACATAATTATATGCTAAACTAAAAAGACCCTACTGAAGATATGTAATGAAAGTTATGGTGGATATTTATATGTCATTTTCACAGATGCATTCAGTGTGTGTTTTAAAAAGGAAATTAAAAGTTTAGTCTAAGCCATCATTCTAGAAGAATTTAAAATGCATAGAATGATATCATTAAAAAATAGGATGTTCTATGTAATATCTCAAATATTTTTCATTATGTAACATGAAATTTAGTTATCTGTTGTTTTTTCGTAGTTTTTCTCCAAGTGTGAATATATATTGCAGTTACCATTTTCATTAATTCCAGTAGTATTGGTACTATTGACATTGCATTTACATTGTGAGACCATAGATTTCAAACAGTCATTTATTTTTCATTTCTTCAGAATCTGTCAAAAGCAGAGTATCGTGTAAAGGAAAGTCATTCCATTGTTCTACAGCAGCATGTAAAATGCAATCTACAAATTGGACAAAATACATACAAAAACAAGGGAAAATCTTTCTAGGCAACTTTACTGATAAAGAGGGGATACAGTATCTCCTCTTGTGACTGGATTCACTAAGGGTCAGTGCCGGTAGTAGTCAATGGAATAAAAACCAATGAAAATATGACAAATGAACAGAATGAAAAGTGTCCAAGGGTCAAGTGCCAAATCTTTTCTGCTTATTCTGGTGGATATTTTTTTAGCACACAGGAAGACATTCTGCTAAAGGCTCACATATATATCAAACATAATAGCATTTATTTGAAATTTTCATTTTATTTGTACTTTTAGTTTTCCATTTCTGTCCAGGTTTTTTTCTCGTTGGTTGCCTAACCATTTTTTGCTGTGTGCTGAATTCTACATTCACCAGTGTTTAGTATATATACACTTAAAAATATATTAATGTGATTACTTGTCCTCCTTGAAAACCATATAACATATAAAAGGCTAATATAGTATTTTGTGCCATGTTTATCCCTACTTTTGTCCAGAGCTTATTTTAACCTTTAAGTTTATTTCAAAAAACAAATATTGAATAGTGCCATGCATTTAACTGTTTACTGTAGCATGAGCACAAAAAGGTAATGAAACTTTGTGAAGCCTGTACTTCATCCCTCTAAGGTATCTATGCAGACCATTACATATTCCTCACCATAGGCCAGTTGCTTAGTGACCAGAGAAGTAGAGAGCTACTAATTGAAAGTATTCAGTATTGCTGGCAATGCTTGATGCAGGACATTGAACTTAGAAATATTAGAGACTTTGTCAGATAAAAACGTAGCAGGGGATGAAAGAAGGCCAGTTGCAGTATTATCTATCCAGAAGTAGTTATCATTTGGTTGGATATAATTTATTTTGTTTGCAAAATATTTTGCTGTGTTTCTTTCTCATGAAAATTATCATTAAAATAGATTTTTTACATTCAGTGTCATCTACATAATCAGAATAAAAACCATAGCTGTAGCATTTATCAAAAAGGAAAAAGAAAAAAAAAACAGAAGAGAGGAAGAGAAAAAGAGGAAGAAGGATAAGAAGCAGAAAGTAGTACCGAATTAGACCCAGCCTCCTTGAGATAAGTAACAATATCTGTGTGGACTTTTCTGTTTGTATATTTCATAATGGAAACAAAGGAGGAAAAAGAGGAGGAAGAAGGAAGAACAAAGAGAAAAGGGGAAAAGAAATAACGTCAAATATGTAGGGGAAAGAAATTTGGAAAGGAAACAAAATGAAAACAAAAGTAGCAACAATATAACTGAATTTTTTCAAACATTACATAGTCACAGAAAATAGATAAGTAGTCACTGTGTGTCTACTTTAATTTAATAGAAAAGACTAGGACAGAGGACCAACACTAAGTGACCAAGTTAGCTCAGTTGTCTTGTTAGCTTATTTGCTGCAAGAATTCTCATGTAATTCTGTATTTATGGACTCTCATTGGCCACAGTCATACATGCCTAAGTGTGTGTGTGTATGTATGTGTGACTTGCATAACTGTTTTCCACAAGAATTTACTTGTTCCAATAGTCAGTTGTCAATCATATCTTTAAGCAGATTATATCTGATAATGGTTGAAAAGAGGATACACATGAATTCTATGTCTGATCACCTGCTGGTTAACAATACATCCCATGTGGATTGTAAATAATTAAAAAAAAAACACACACATAGCTAAATGGTTAAAACCACAACTGATCAGAATATAATTGTTAATATCCAGATGCCATTTCAAGACATGCAGGGTCATTATGAATAGAAGTTGCCTCCAGTGATTGAAGATAAGGGTCAGGTAACACAAGAAATGGTCTCAGTCTATGCTGTACCTATGATACCTTTAAAAATAAATCCTAGAGATTAGGTTGTCATTTGTTAATTTCTCATAAAAGGTGAGTATAGAGCATACTAAAAATCCAGTTCGGCTTTTTGTATTCTGACTAATACATAATTTAAATATAACTCATGATTTGGGTGTTCACGCACAGTAGTTTCTTTTTACATACAAGTGGCTTGAAGTTTTTCTCAAGGTTTTAAAGTTAATGAAAGACAGGAAAGTTGATCAAAATTCTGAATAGCTGAACAGAAGTTCAATATACCTTTGCTATGGCATAGCCACTGACATTTTATGCATAATATGTTTTGTCTATCCTTGTTTTAAAAATAAATACTTAGGGGCACCTGAGTGATTCAGTCAGTTAAGTGTCCAACTTCAGCTCGGTCATATCTCACGGATTGTGAGTTCAAGCCCCACATAGGGCTCTGCTGAGAGTTCAGAGCCTGGAGTCTGCTTTGGATTCTGTGTCTGCCTCTCTCTCTGCCCCTTCCCCCCCCCCTCTCTCTCTCTAAATATATATATATATATATATATATATATATATATATATATATATATATATATATCTCAAATATATAAATATAAAAATATTTATATAAATCTCTCTATATATATCAAACATATAAAAACATATAAATATATATAAATATAAAAAATATAAAAATTTTTGAGATATATATCAAAAAAGAACATTAACGATTTTTAAAAATTAAAAAATAAATATACTTTAAAATAGTACTAGATGATTACAGTTTTCTATTGCTACATAACCAACCACTTCAAAATATAAAAGCTTAAAACAATTAAGTGGCAAGCATTTAGCCATTCACAGTTCTACAGTTGGAGATGGACTCAGCTATATGGCTTGCTTTTCCTCTAAATTGTATTAATGAGGTTCTCCCATGTGTGTGTGTTTAGCAAGCAGCTTCATTGGAACTGGTGGATCCAAGATGGCCCCATTCATATGTTGGTCTGGAATGACTGGATGCTGATCAGGCTCTAACAGGAACAGTTACAGAGTGCTGGAAAATCAATCGTATGAAAAATAAATGGCTTACATCATACCCAATAATGGAAAACCTCACAACTTGTAGCTATAGGGTGGCCCTGGAACTCATCACTTGGTAGCTTGCAAAACCTAAAATAATCATTACATCTAGCAATTTGGAATTTTTAGAATATACTTAATTTGCTTAAGCCTCTTCTGACAGTGTTCATATCTATCCTACACTGTACAACAGATAGTAGACCCAGCAGAAAGGACTTCAAAATATTATTGTTTCCTATGGAAGTTTGGAAATCTATTGACTCCCTAGAAGATGTTTTGTTTGTAAGTCTTTCATGCATTGTTTTCCCTTACTTATTTCTCCTCACACACATGCAAGTTCTTTGCTTGCCTATTGTGTGTACTTGGCAGATTTTCTGGGCACGGTGCCCAGTTGGTTTAATGTGTGCTTATTATTGTCTATATCATCCTTGATTCTGTTTTGGATATGGACATTTTATAAATTATTAATGATTATTATTATTATACTTTAGATTTCACTTTCCTTTTGGAATTTAGAAACAAAGAATGAGCATTAAACCCAGTGGACAAGAACCAAGAATATCAAAGCTATACCCAATGCTCAACTGTAAAAGAGAAGAATAAAGAATGTTTTGGAGTGATTAAAATGGGATTATTCCTTTAAACAGTTAAAGTAAACAGATGTCAACATAAAGGACTAAATTTATCAACTGACAAAATCCTCATATTATTTATTCCCATTTCACCATCCAAACATTACCAATAAGTTTTACGATCATTGTTTCCATGGGTAAGCATATTCTTTAAATATATAAAACTGAGAAGGTGTTAACTTTCTTCCCCAATTCACAATAATTTGTACACTTGATATAGTAAATATGACATACTATCAAATACTTAATAGGACATTGCTGAATTCTGAATTTTGTCAGATAATAAAATCAATTTGAATTTAGCTATCATTTCAAAGAAGAAAAAATGTCACATTTATAAATAATTTATACACACACACACACACACACACACACACACACACACACACATTTTTAAAGGAGTCAATACCAAAGAAAAAAATAGAAAGATATGTGGAGAAAAAGCCTCTGAAGTTACAAAAGAAGAAAATAAAATGATTTATTGGTAGTGAAATATAACTAGTAACCTACTGCAAAAAAAGTGAAATTTGGGTCTTTACCTTGTAGCTGTAGTAATTCACATTTTGAAATTAGAGTTTAACTAAAGGACAATACATCCTTAATAAAGTGGAAATAAGATGTCATATAAGAATTGTGAAGTACTATTTTTTTTATTTTTATATTGGATGGGTACTGATTCTTAATTATTTTTATCCTAATGTAAAAAATATTGAAATCACATTTTATTTTCCAGAATCATCCTTTCCTCAATCATATTATTTTTTTCTTCTTTCTTTCTCTCTCTTTCTCTCAAGCATTGTAAATATTTTTAATCCATTTCCCTGAAATTGGATCTGTATATAGTGTTTTGGTATACTGTGCTATAAATCTTTGTTTTCTTAGAATAAAATTTTTTTCTACATTTTAATTATTCTAATATTGATTCAGCTTTAGGGTTAATTTATATGCAAAGCAAATAATTTACCCAAACTTGTAAGGGATATGCATTATCAGAACAGAACACCTGCAGGACAAAAGAGAGGTTAATTTCATTGTTGCTCAGAAGCAAAAGGAGATCATTATGGAGCCTGCAGTAACCAAGCTCTGTGAAATAGCTGCATTAGTCATTAACTTTCCAGCACTAAATTTCATATCAAACTCAATTAACTACTACATAGCTTTTAATGACAATATTTTTTCAGATGCAGCTCTTGTTTACTAATAAGATTTCTCATCACGACTATCTGTTCCATTACTTTCTCCATGTTAATATTCAAGTCTTGATTTTCTCCAAAGAAAATGGGGCAATGAAAATTGCATTTGCTAGTAGTTTTCTTTGAATTATGTTTCAACATTTCAAGTGTGTTAATGTAATGCTTTAGAAGCTAAAGGGAACGATTATATAGGAAGCCAAAGTCCTCTATGTCTATCCCCATGATTGATTAAGTTTGCTATTTATGCGTATTTCCCCACAACATTGCGTCTGTGTTGGAATTTATCAGGATCAGAACCATCTAAATTGGAAATGTCCCGTAGTATATTTTTATCACAGTGAAAGTCAAAGCCCAGAATAACAAAAAGGCACAAAATTAATGTCATCAGGAAACAATTTACGCAGCTAATTAGCATAACATTCTCATATAAAAAGACAGATGGATTAAGGGATCAGGTCATTCATAGCCTGCAGTAAACTGCTTCAGTCTTTAATCCCCTGCTGTTACCTATCAACGGGTGCTCTTTTTATGGACTTAGATGGATCCTTGGAAAGATTTAGATTCTCCCATTAGATTGATTCACCTTGTTCCTTTAACTTTTATTGATATATTTCATTATTTTCTCACTAAAATAACAATAAGAACTCAAATTTAGTTAACAGCTGGAGAATTGAAATAAAAAACATATCTGAACATTTCTCGTTTCTCCAACAGACACACATACACACATTTTGCTCTGTCCTGCTAAGAAACAGGCCTTGGTTTGAAGGCAACCATAGAAGAGTTATCTCCTATGCCAACAAGATTTGGGATTCTTTCGCAAGTGATATACATAACATCTAAGACAATAAGCAGCCGCTCATGATCAGTTGCGAAAAATGTCAAATTCTTTAAATAGAAGTAGTCAAACAGAATAGATTGATTTCCATGAGTCTTCTTGAAAATGTTTAGAAGAATAATATCTAAGAAAAGTATCACTAAAGATATTTGATCTAGTATATATGTAACCCAAACCAACAAATGAAAACCCTTCTCTCTTATTTTTTTATAAGTTGCAGAACATAGGGAGATAAATTATTTCCTTTGACTATTGCATTAATTTCCTAGGGCTAACGTAACAAAGTGCCATCATGTGGGTAGCTTAAAACAAACAAACAAAAATTATTGTCATACAGTTCTAGAGAGAAGTTTGACATCAAGTGTTGACAAGGTTGATTCCTTCTGTAGAACTCTGAGGGACTGTAGATTCCATCCCTCTATCGTAGTATCTGGTGGATGCCAGTAATCCTAGATTTTTTATTTGTAGATGCAATATGCCTCTGTCATCATATAGCATATTTTCCTGGGTATATCTGTTTCTCTTTGTGTGTATATTTCCACTTTTCATAAGGACACTAGTTATTAAATTGAGGACCACTCTAATCCAATATGACCTCATCTTAATTTGATTACATTTGTTAAGACCCTATTTCAGGGTGCTTGGGTGGCTCAGTTGGTTAAGCATCTGACTTCGGCTCAGGTCATGATCTCACAGTTTGTGTTTGTGGGTTCAAGCCCCATGTCAGGCTCTGTGCTGACAGCCAGCTCAGAGCCTGGAGACTGTTTCAGATTCTGTATCTCCCTCTCGCTCTGACCTGTTCATGCTGTCTTTCTCTCTCAGAAATAAATAAAAAGCATTAAAAAATTTTTTTAAAGGACCCTATTTCCTTTTTAAAAATTTTTTAATGTTTTATTTATTTCTGAGAGAGAGAGAGAGGCAGCATAAGCAGCGAAGGGTCAGAAAGAGGAGGAGACACAGTATCCAAAGCAGGCTCCAGGCTCTGAGCCAGCTGCCAGCACAGAGCCTGAGGTGGGGCTCGAACCCACGAACCATAAGATCATTACCTGAGTCAAAGTTGGACGCCTAACCAACTGAGCTACACAGGCGCCCCCAAAAGACCCTATTTCCAAACATGGTCACATTCACAAGTACTGGTTTAGGATTTCAACATAAATTTTTGGAGATTTATGGGGATAATTCAACCCCAATGTTAGTTTATTTCATATAACATCGTTCTTGAACGATGTTATATTAAATCAAATTCTTACTTCGGCATGACCAGTACATATTTTCCCCCAAAGGCACACCTGTATTCGATGTATTGTATTAAAAAAATAGATAACTAGAAGATTTTATGACATTAAGCTAAAATAAATGGACACATGCACTTTCATGATAGGAAATCTTGTCAAAGGAATTGGCAATTCCCCTAGCCAAGACTTTCTCCCTATTTCAGGACTTAAATTGCACTTGAAGCGAATTCAGATTTATTCTTTAGGGACTCAACACCTCAGGTTCCATGGGTGACTAATTCTCTGATTGACAGACTTTCTTTAGGTTTGTTCATGAATTCAGTCTCATCACTACAAAACTTTGGGCTTTAGACCCCTTAGTTAGCTGTGAAAAGCTTAAGACTCAGATGGTATTCTTCCTTCTCTTAGTTTTTGGGATTTTATTTTTACTCTTCTCCTTGTTGTTCTGCATTTTTTCACTGTCTCAGAGGTTTTGCATCATGTTACTTTCCCTTCAGCAAGCTTCATTATTCGTAACTTTATTTACCTTATCACATGGAAGTTTTATATCTAAATGCCCTGTATGTAAAATATCTCATTCCAACTTATCTAACACCTGGTTATTATTATTTTTAGGTAAAGTGAAAATATCAACTTTTCCAGGAAGTTGAAATTAATAACCCCTCTTAGCCCTTTGTTTATAATAATATTAAACATCCTATATTCCATGCTAAGAATAGTCATTTGTGTATGTATTTATCTTCTTCAATAGACTCTGAAATCCATTAGAAACTTGCTTTCTTTTTTATTAATTAATTCAAATTTTGGAGGCAATATCCAGAATAATTAGTATATAATTAAACACTGGATATACTAATATGAGTGAAAGAGATGAAATCCCTTCCTTCATAAATTGTAAATCTTAGGGAATATGACATTTGTCAAATAAGTATACAAATAAATACACTTATAATATAGAAGCTAGAAATATACTCTATGTTTAATAAGTTTTTACTGAGTATTTAGTTTAAAATTAAAAATAGTATTAGGTAGTTGTTATTTTGATTTTTAAATGAATACGCCTTTATATTCATTCAGAAATAAGAATTCATATTTATGTATGACTTTAAAATAACAGATAAAAATAAAATAAAATAATGGATAAGTCACTTTCTTCCATGAGTATGATGTATTTGTTATTGTTATTGTCACTTTGGATTATCAGATTAAATTTTTTATATGTTTTATTTATTTCTGAGAGATGGAGACAGCATGAGCAGCAGAGGGTCAGAGAGAGAGGGAAACATGGAATCCGAAGCAGGCTCCAGGCTCTGACCTAGCTGTCAGCACAGAGCCCGACGCAGGGCTCAATCCCACGAACCATAAGATCACAACCTGAGCCAAAGCTGGTGGCTCAACCGACTGAGCCACCCAGGCACCCTTCCATCATCAGAGTAAAGAAAAAGAAAGCATTTTTCATTGCATTTCCATAGAAGAACGAATTACATAGGAAGCATACAAAAGAACTTCATTCTTCATGTTTCTATATCTGTGGATATAATTACAAATAGAGTCAGGTCATAACCTTTACAATAATAACGATTTTGTGTAATCCTTGTTTTCTACACATTGTTTACTACCTATATTAGTAAATATAATAGACAACTGAAAATTATTGTCATTGCCCAGCAATAAATATGAAATGTGTAATTTTTGGTGAATATACAACAGCGATTTGATGGACAGAGCTCATCTTTTATTTTCCTAACCATAAAGTAAATTGGATAGTAAGTTTAGAAGATTTTATAGCTGGTAAGGAACTTTGAGATCATTTAGTCTAGAGATTTTATTTTATAGATGAAACAAATGGGGCTTGTAGGAAAAGTTACTTAAGCAAACTCGCAGCCTCAGTAAGGGACACGGCAGTAGCTCAAACCCATATTTTGATGACTATTCAATAAGTATAAAAATTATAGAAAGTTATGTAGATAATTATTTGCACTTTTAAAAATAACTCACTGGGACACCTTGGTGGCTCAGTCAGTTAAGCTTCCCAACAGGCTCAGGTCATGATCTCAGGGTTCTGGAGTTCAAGCCCCACGTCAGGCTCTGTGCTGACAGCTCAGAGCCTGGAGCCTGCTTCAGATACTGTGTCTCCCTCTCTGTCTGCCTCTCCCCTGCTCTCACTCTGTCTCTCTGTCTCTCCCTCAAAAATAAATAAACATTAAAAAAATTTCAAATAATTCCTTAATTCATCAGTTTTTGCTCTAAACATCCTATCAGCTTTTTGGAGAAAGCACATTTTCTATATATTATTTTCCACTTTCACTAGCAGTGATGTATTTGAAAGGCTAAAATATGATCATGTTTTACATGAAAGCTATGGTTCTATTTGTCCTATTCCTGATCCTCCTTATATTGAATTCATTTAAAATCTGGATCTTATGTTAACTTAGGAAGATAATACTTTTAAGAAAGAAATAACTGATTTCTAGCATACATTCCATAGATAAATTTAGCCTTATACAAAACTATTGTCTTTTTAAAGGCAGTTAAGATCACCCTTTGTCACAAAGCAATACGAATACTATAGTCTCCTTGTTTAATGGGACCTTTCCAAACTCAGGAAACTCAAGTGACTGTCTCAGTGGTGTTTCAGGCTTGTACCATGACCATACATCATCAATACATGCTAAGTCATATACATGTATATTGTGAAAAGTAGTCTGAGGCCCCTCCTCTTTAGATTTCATGTTCCAGCTAGCGTATCAACTATGTTGATTGAAAGGACCACTAATAAAGCTCCTAACGGATTCCCCATTGACTTCCTTTGTCTCCTTGATACAGGTTAAAACCAGAAGAGGAAAGGGTAAATAAATCTGCGTGCAGATCTACCACAGGTCATATTGGCTGGAAACTGATGGACGTGTATGTGTTGAGGTAGTATGGAGACACAACATCCCTCATGTGAAAACTGTGGTGAACTTCCTATCTGTGGATAGGAACTTGTCCTGACTGGGTTGGAGTTGCTTGGAGCCACAGCATTACAAAAGTAACTGGTTTTTGAGGAAAAACCTTAAAGTTCAAGTCAGCTGCATACCAGACTGCTATATCCCAGATTTTCAGCCTATGTTGGTAGGGCAGTTTGTGCTACATTAGATTACTTTTTGTCTTTACGTATTTTTTAGCCAGAATACCAAACCAAATGGTAACTTTGAAGCCAAACCAAGTATAACAGGTTTTGACCTTTTCTTGTTAGGTCTGAGCATTGTTACTTAGGCATTAAATTAGCAGTCCCAAATTTAGATTCTATTTATATTGTTCACAATTACATTTCAGGACAAAGAAGGAAATGCATAGGTATTAGATATATTGATCATCTCCCCAGATTCCTGGTATTATCTCCTCCCTTTCTTGCTAAGAAAAAGCAGGTATCTAGTTTGTTTATTTAATATACTGATAATCTTATATCTTCAAAAACATGTGCTACTATAGAAACATTGTAGAGGGGCATGTTTTATTTATTAACAGGTAAAGATAAATTTGAATTTTCCTAAAGGGGCATAAATGTATTTTTCCTGGGATTGGGGTAGAGAAATAAAACTCTGAATAATCATAAATCAAATAGTGGGAAATTTATAATGTTCAAAACTCACTGTCTCCATGGAAGGAGATTGAAGGGATATTTTTTGGTCTTCACACATAGTGATCAAGCTTGAAGGACAACCGTTCTTTAAGAGAGAGTTTGAGACTTGACATATATGACTGTGAGAAATGCCTATAGCTCAGCAAATTACGGAGTTTAGGGAAAACATAGGCCCCAAACATGTAGAGTAAAAGAGAGAGAGAGAGAGAACAAGGTGAAAGCATTTTGAACCATTAAGTAATATTAGACCTACATGTGTGATAGAAAGACTGTGATAAACATAGGAAAGATTTGAAAAGCTTAGGGAACAACGGAGAAGCATGGTTCACTGCTGCAGGAAGAAATAATCAGATAGGAGCATCCTGTGGTCATGAGAGTGATACAAGTTATTGAAGATCTAAGAAGTCCAAAATCTGAGGGCAGGAGAGATTTTAAGGGTCATTGGAAGTACTGATCTTCACTTGTCATCTGTGGACACGAGTTGCCAAACTATCAATAACCTCTTTCAGTTAAAAATTCTGCAGGTGATTCTCTATTTGTGATATATAATAGGAAAAAGACAAAGTGATTTCCTTTGAGATATGAGGGCCTTGGAACACCAAGACAGAAAGGCAAGAATTGGGATATGGACAAAGTTAGAAGATATGGTTATAAATGTTAGTTACCCACAAGAGATGAAGGTAGTATGGCAGTATGGACATATACTACACATAATACATACACATAATATGTATGTATATATATACACATAATATATATGTATGTATATACTATATATATATATACACACACACACACACATAATAAATTCAGGACCCAAGGAAACATGGAAGACTTAATAGAGAGAAGAAAACCATGTTTAAACTGGAGCTGTATCACTGAACAAGAGAACTATTTTTGTCCTAAGAGGCAGTGTGGCTTTGATATGGATCTAGCCCTTTTAAGAACCTTCAATGACAACCTTAAGCACACAGGAATTAAAGCAATATGTCAATGAAGAGGCCTTATGAAAGTGGGTATGGATTTGCCTGTGTCAATATCCTTTACCACAAAACAAATAGCCACAGATTGGTTGACCATGGCCTTTACTATTTAGTTCAATATACTGAATGACAGGGGAGACAATTTATTTCTCCATGTTATTTTCTGAGTGGAGAGAGACTCGTACCTCATACTCCAAATGAAGGGTTTTTGCAATGTCTTTAATGTCCTCTATCCATTTCATCTATGAGAAAGGAATTACTAACCTTTGGCAACCAGATATATAAAAACCTCTTATGTTTTATTGAATATTTAACTCATTGAATATATTTGCATATGGAATGGCTACCTGTGTCCTGTTCCCTTGACAAACTAGGCTTAACTTGTGTTTATATTTTGTATGCAGTGAACAGACCAAGGGTAGACCTTTCTCTGCAATGCCTAGCTCTGTCTTATATTCTCCATCCCAGTTTATGAGTCTCTAATTGGGTAGCGTAGTTGGAGACACTAGCTTTAGCAATGTATGATCAGGATTTAGAGTCTGACCCTGTGGTACAGATCTTTGAATTTTATTTTATTAAGGAGTTTTTCAATAGAGCCATTACAAAATACCTTGGACATTTGGGATAATGGGATTGTTTTCTTTGGACTAAGAGAGCTTACTTTTCAGTGTATGGCCATTAATTCTTGACTGATTTGTGTACTGGGTTGACTAAAACCTGGATATTGAAAGGGATTTGTTTCAGTTCACTCCCTACCTCCAAATTTTACATATTCTTCCATATGCCTCTATGTCTTAGAAAACTTTTCCATTTGGCTTCAGTTATTTTGGCAAGAACCAGAATCTAACTAGAACTCAACCATCAGATACAAAGAGTTCCCAAACTTGGAGAAGTCATTTCTCCTTAAGAGTCTTGCCAAATTTATGGAAGGGATTATAAATTTGAATATAGTCTACTGAATAAACAAGATTTTCAAAGACTGTCAAAAAAATCTTCATTTAGTTAGGTAGAGTGCACTTAATAAGATATTTGCATATATTTTCATTTGAACAAAACTTGGGGTACTTGGGTGGTTCAATTGGTTAAGCATCCAGCTCTTGATTTTGGCTTAAGTCATGATCTCATGGTTTGTGGTTGCAAGCACTGCAATGGGCTCTGCACTGACAGTGTGGATCCAGCTTGGGATTCTCTCTCTTTCTGTCTCTCTGCCCCTCCTCCACTTGTTCCCATTCTCTCTCTCAAAAAAAAAAAAATAAGTAAAATTTAAAAAAATATTTCACTTAAAATGAGTCCTTAGTATCACAATATGATATGTTGTTTATCCTTTTTTTAATAGTTCATGGTGACAACCTGACATACATAAGAATATGGAAATATTTCTGTAGACTGATAGTTTTTGGAGCTATTCTTGAAAAGTGATCCTTTTATCCTTGAAAAGTATACTTTTAAAAACACAGTTAAATCCATTTTTGTAAGAACTTTGGCAATTAAAACTATAGCATTGTTATTTTGACAGTTACACAAAGTGACTATTATAGGTAGATAGAAATCAACATTTTAACTAATGAATGCAATACTTTTTATTGGAGAATGGTATTAGAAGCCAAGGTATAGATAATAGGTTTGCTCATTGCTACTAGGTAGTTGCTGCTCCTGTGCATTCTCAGCTAACAGAACAAGGAAAGATAGCCTGTGTATATACACATAATTATAAATATTTCTATAAATAAACATGCATATCCCTGTTAAGCTCAGCATGAGTTCATACTGATATCTTCAACTTGACTACATTACTATGTGGTTCATTCTAACCTTCTTACCTTGTCTATAATTCTCACACAAATGGTGAGAAACCAGGCTTCCATTATCCATCATCAATTAATTGTTCACTTGTAATCTACATTGTATTGTGTTATCACAATGATTAGCCTGTACCCCTGGGAGGGGGAATGTCATTATCTAAAATACTGTGCTTATATACAATTCCTTTTGCCTGTAATCTTATAGTCTCCTCTCATCTCCAAAGTTACTTAATTAAGCTCATTTCCCTCACCTACTTCAGTAAGATCATTTTCTACATTTTAGTAGTTATTTTTGTGTCACATTCTGCATTCCAACATTTTGTAATTTCTCTGCTTCCTAACTGATAATTTTTAAAAGTTACAGAAATTAAGGTTTACTCTTCATGCTCAATAGATTCTTCAATAGAGTATCTTTGGTTTCCTCTTAAGTAAGACAAGAAGATAAGGCAAAGGATGTCCTCCCCCAAACATGTTAAGGTTCTGGTAATGTCATTTACCCTGGACTGTAAAGCTTTCTTATGAAGAATGCATCTATATTTTATATTACTCCTCCTTTGCCCTGCCACGGCCCTGAAGAATTTTTACCAGTCCTTGGAGATAAAATGCATGAAAGTTTGGTGGTATCCATAAAATTGCCTCACAGCACCATTTCTCACATGCATCCATCCTCAGTCTCTAATAATTAGACAGAATTGCTATATAAGTGTTCCTCCAAAGTTTGGCTCCAGCATCTGCCGCAAGATGTAGATCTTCACTGATTTGCTTATCTCTCTCAGTTTTGCAGTGGTATTTGCTCTTTAATCTCAGTTCTCTGATATGTCTAAGAAAAGTCATTACTTTTCAATTTGTTTAGCTTTTTCTTATGGTAAGGACAGGAGTGACAACTTCTAAGCACTTCATATGCTGTAGGTAAATTCAAATGTTCCGCTGTGACATATTTCTTCTTTCATTTAAAACCTTTTATTAAGTTTTTGTTTATTTTTGAGAGAGGGTGAGAGAGACAGAGTGTGAGTAGGGGAGGGGCAGAGAGAGAGGGAGACACAAATCTGAAGCAGGCTCCAACCTCTGTGCTATCACCACAGACCCGATGCCAGTCTTAAACTCATGAACTGTGAGTCATGACCTGAGCCAAAGTTGGACTCTCAACTGACTGAGCCACCCAGGCGTTCCTATTCTCTCATTTTTAAACCAAATGTTTCAGGCTGTGTTATTAGCGACTCTTTCCCCTATAAAATGCATTAAATATGATTTTCTACCCTCATGAGAAAGACAAGTTATTCTGTACTTTCAGAAGTAGCATAAATATCATTGCTTTGGGTATAGTAGGTAATGAAAGATCTTACTGTTAGTCAGAATCTAAGTATAAATTTAGATCATAATCTTCAGAGCCGACATAGTTTTAATTTACAATGTGGACTCAAGAGTGAAAAGCATTAAATAACTCATTGATCCATAAAGATAATTTCACATTTTACGGTAGGTAGTGATATGAAAATTTTACAAATTTGGATGTTTAGTTCATCAGTGTTTAAAAATATTTGCGGTAGTTAAGAAGTAGAGTTAGACTATTTATTTGAAAAGTGGCTTGTATCTTTTTCTCAAATGTAGGGCTTATTGTAGGCATTCTGGACCCAGTATGCTGGCTGTAAGACAGCAGCATCACCCCTAGTCATCCTGTCTTCCTGCTCAGTCATATTAAATTTGTTTACTTCATGGTCACTAGATGAGTGATCTTCCTCAACCATTTTATATATGTTCTAGGCAGGAAGGAAAAGAAAGACAAAGGTTTTGGTTGTTGTCCTAGCAAAGCACAGAAAGTTTATTTGATATGAAAATCAACTACTAAAAAAATCTTGTAAAAACAGTAAATACAGGCTATATAAAAAAAACATCAGACATTGTAAAACTCTGAAATCTATTAAGGATTTTTTGAATTTTTTGTGGTTTTGATTTTCCTTGCTCCTGTTTTTTTAATTTTTTAAGTTTTTTTTTTCATTTCTGAGAGAGAGAGAGAGGCAGCGTGAGCAGGGGAGGGTCAGAGAGAGAGGGAGATACAGAATCTGAAGCAGGCTCCAGGCTCTGAGCTAGCAGTCTGTACAGAGCCCGACGCGGGACTCAAACCCACGAACTGTGAGATCCTGACCTGAGCTGAAGTTGGACGCTTAACTGACTGAGCCACCCAGGTTCCCCACTCTGCTCCCATTTTTAAACAGCCAAAATTCTATTCAAAAGCACATAGTTGTCAGAAGATGTAAATGCCCTAGAAGAGTGTAATTTGTAAGTAAAATAATTCTAAACATTTACCTGAAATAGTTCAAAAATTTCTGAAAAATTAATGTCACTGTTTTTTGTCTAATCAACATATTTCTCAGTGGGACAATTCACCATGGTATAAAAAAGTATTGTCTGAAATTTCTCCTGGAACATTCACAGAGGAAAATGTGTAGGCATTCTAAAAAGAAGCAAAGTTTGGTAAGCAAAAGTTTTAATATTTAATGCTGTCAAATGATTTTTGAATGATGATAAAGACATTCTTATTTCATCAAAAAAGTCCAGATTTATATATCTATTGTATATCTATTAAGATATAAATTAGAAAAGTCTGGGTGGCTTTGTGGGTTGAGCGTCTGACTCTTGGTTTCTGCTTGGGTCATGATCTCATGGTTCAGTTAGACTGAGTCCCATTTGGGGCTCTGTGCTAATAGCATGGAGCTTGCTTTGGATTTTTCTCTCCTCTCTCCTTGCCCCTTTCCCGTTCATGTGTTCTCTCTCTCTTTCTCTAAATAAATAAATAAAACCTTAAAAAAGATATAAATGATATTATACAATATATATATTAAAGTGCTGGTATAAAAGGACAATTCAGTACTAAAAATTTCAATGTTGATAGACAGATAAAGAATTAAAAACAGATTGCTTTTCTAAATGAGAAATTTGGCTGACACATTTGAAATTAGAGGAAAATGAAAGGAAACAAATGCACTACAGACTTGCTCTAGGATTGAGTGCATGTGTGTATGTATATGTTTCTGTTAAGTGCAGAAGATAGCACAGAAAAATGGACTAGCTTTCTCTTCCTGTTGAGAATGGGAAAAGAAAGAGAAGATCAAAACAAATCAGCACGGTTGAAGCCTTATCAATCTATGCGACTATTTATGAACAGCAGATACACTAAAGCCTCGAAACACTGCTAACCAGCAAGCAGAGCCCTTCCTAGGCTAAGAGCAAGCCATGGTAGTTTCCTCTTACAAAAGCTGGTAGAAATGAAGGTATTCAAAGATCAATTCATTCAAAAAATGACCTAGTGGGTGGAGAAGAGGTCAATGGAGCTACTGATAATGACTGGTGCCAGAAGGATTCTTATATTTGGGACACCCAATGCAATAACAATTAGCTCAAAATAGAAATCCTCCACATCTACTCCTTCCCAAAATTTTGCTGAAAAGTGGCAAGTGAAGGTGGGACTGAATGCAGGCAGAAGGTGCAGTCTTTCCCCTTCTCATGGTGCTTGCAATCCATGAACCCAAACACAGTCTTTCTGCTCACCTCCTTGTAGGGTCCAGGCTTAAACACTAGCCAAATTAGCTCACCACTAGTCAGCTAATAGCAACAGCAGAGGCTGAGATGTTACCCGGAGCAGGGGTTGTGGCACACTTGTACAGGAGCTGGGCTAACCAAGAGAGAGTTCAGTCTTCTTGAAGATGTGGCCTTGTAGCATCCCTGCTCAACACTTGGTGACTTTTGAATGATTACTTTCTCACTTTAGCATCAACACACAGAACAGGGCTCCTTCTAACTGGAAGAAAAATAGCAAAAACGAAGCAATAAAACATCTCTCTATTGTTACTGTCATTCTGTATCCACTGTGCATGATATAATAAAGATATGTGAAGAAGCAGAAAGCAAAACCTACATTCAAGAAAAAAAAATTAACAGAAACCAACCCATAGACACTGGAAATATTGGACTCATAAGATAAGGAATTTAGGGGGCGCCTGGGTGGCTTAGTCGGTTAAGCGTCCGACTTTCGCTTAGGTCATGATCTCGCGTTCGTGGGTTCGAGCCCCGCGTCGGGCTCTGTGCTGACTGCCAGCTCAGAGCCTGGAGCCTGTTTCAGTCTGTGACTCCCTCTCTCTCTGACCCTCCCCTGCTCATGCTGTCTCTCCCTCTCTCTTAGAAATAAATAAAAATATTTAAAAAAAAAAAAGACTAATACCAGATATTTCCAAGAACTTAAGAGAGAAGAAAATCATAAATAATTTTCATGAATGTAGATACAAATATCCCTAAGAATATATTAACATACTAAATCCAGAAAGATATAAAAATGAAAAATAATTTTGACTAAGTGAAGTTATTTAAGGAATACAAGACTTAGTTTATATTAAAAAAAATCAATCGGGGCGCCTGGGTAGCTTAGTCGGTTAAGCGTCCGACTTTCACTTAGGTCATGATCTCGCGTTCATGGGTTCGAGTCCCGCGTCGGGCTCTGTGCTGACTGCCAGCTCAGAGCCTGAAGCCTGTTTCAGTCTGTGACTCTCTCTGACCCTCCCCTGCTCACGCTCATGAAAATAACCTAATAAAAATATCTGAAATTGAAAGCACTTCACGAGGAAGACATCCTTACAAATGGGGATTTTCCTTAGAAATGAAAATGTCTTTTATAAAAGAGTACCTTCTCAGTTTTCAGATCTTTTCCTATGTCTTCCATTTCTTAAAAATAACCAGCTTAGGGGTCTCCTGGTGGCTTATTCAGTTGAGCATCCAACTTGATCACAAGGTCGTGGAATCAAGCCCCGCATCAGGCTCTACATTGAGCATACAGCCTGCTTAGGATTCTCTCTCTCTCTCTCTCTCTCTCTCTCTCCCTCCCTCCCTCCCGTCTCTCTCTCTTTCTCATCCTCTTCTCCTCTCCTATCTCATGCTCTCCAAAAATATTTGTGCCCTTTACTGTATGCTATTATTATGTCTAAACTTCTAAAATGGTCTTTTAAAATCTGTTTAAAATCAACTATCTTGAATTCTCAATATTTTAGTTTAGAGAGATTATTTTTATTTGTTCAATGATATTTTAATTTATTCTTTTGCAAATTGCTCATGTCACATATTTGTTATTAATTTTTCCTCACAACTTTCTTCCAATTATATATTCTAATATATGTAAATTTTCACAATTTTAGAATACATAAAATGAGGGTAATTTGGTTTATTTTAAAGGCTGCGTTAGTGTTCGGTTGCTTATACTCAAATCCACCTCTGCTATGTGCTTTCTTCATTTTTAAAATGGAGATGATAATAAATGGGGATAAAATTGGGATAATAAACATATAAGGTTGTTGTAACTGTTTACTAATTTCACAAAAAAGTTCATAAATAGTGTCCAGCACATACTGCTATAAAGTTTTGCCATTAATTTTGTACATGTTTATACACACAAGCACTATATATATATTCGTACTTGCTTTTCTCATAATTGGAATAGAAGCATAATAACAATTCAAAACATGCATATTTTGGAGCACCTGGGTGTCTCAGTTGGTTAAGTGTCTGACTCTTGATTTTGTCTCAGGTTGTGATCTTGTGGTTTATGAGTTCGAACCCTGCAGCAGGCCCTGTGCTGACATTGTGGAACTTGCTCATGATCCTCTCTTTCCTTTTCTCTCTGCCCCTCCCCTCCTCTCTCTCTCTCTCTCAAAGCAAATAAATAAACTTAAAAAAAGAAATATGTATATTTCTCCTGGAAATATTAATTAATCATTTTACCTTGACTTCTAAAACACAGCTTTTCCTGTGTTCATTAGTGAACACCATTTCTACTATTATGGTTTTAAGTCATTACTATGTTTAGAAAATGCAAATAATACTGTAGCCAAATAATTTAGGGATGTCTGGATGAACCACTATTCAAAAGGCTTTTTCAGTAAGGATATAACTGAAGCTTTGATATGATAAGAGGCATTGTGCATATGCACATGGAGAACTTGGACTGTGCAACACTTCCGAACATTAATTTAAAGAGAACTTTCAGTGAAATATCTTAAATAATTGAGGTTCTGTGAAGGGAGCTCTAGAAAATCGTGTCCCAGATGCAAAATTAGTAGAGTGGCACATAGAAATGTAGTAAATCAGAGCACCGGCAATGGTGTCAAAAATAGCTGCATTCAAAATTGTCCCTGTGCAACTGTGTGAACTGGGGCAAGATACTCAGCATCTCTAACCACCACTCACACAGCAAAGTAATTAGAGCAGAGTGGTTGACTATAGTAAGCTCATGGTAAAAGCTGTTTTTATCGCCAATATCATCATCACTCATCATCATCATTATCGTCTAAAAGTAATATTTGTTGAGTTTGGATTAGATATTTGTTCTGATTCCAATTTACATTTACAGAGGTCATTATGGAAAGCTGTTAATTAAAATAGTTGATTTCTAGTTTTCTGCAGATTCTCAGTAAACTGGAAAGTTACTTCCATTGCATGAATTATCAAGATTGTGCAACAAGTCACAGAATTATCTAGATTAGTTTGACTATAGAGAGAAACAATCTGGCAGAAATAGTCTATGCACATTTAAAAATGTTATCTAGTTTTGAGCACTGATAAATAGAAAGTGATGTTAAGTATGTTCACATAGATGTTAAAAAGTTACACAGACTGACATTATATTACCTATTTTTCTTTGCATCCATACTTATACAGTCATTTTATTAAAATTTCATCTCACAGTATGATTCCTCAAAACTCTCTGCAATTCTTTACTCCCTGAATGCTTTAATTTCTGATTACTTCTCTTCAAAATGTGGTGAAGAAAGCTGCTTTCTCTCTCAAATCATCTCTGACTTCTTGAGGCCCCACTCGTCATTATTCTGCAATTAAATGTATATTTTTTCATGAATGTATAAGATTTAATAACAATAGAAACACCATATTGTAATTGCTTAAGTGGCACTTTTCCTAGTAAATAAGTTTCTTGAAGTCACAAGTATGTATGAGTGTTTATGTTCCTAAAACATATTATATATTATAGGTACTAATCCTCTTTCCAGAAATTCATTGTTTCTCTTTCTTGCTTTACTTAAATATACAAATCTGGTTAGTTCTTAACTTTTTTATATCATCTTGTTTCCCAGATATATAGGATTTTTTAGTAAAGTATATATAGTTCTATCATCTCCATTTTCTGTTTAAGTTTATTTATTGGTTGAGAGAGAAAGTGAGTGCAGGGAATGGGAAGAGAGTGAGGGCGAGAGAGAAATCCAAGTAGGCGTGGTGGGTGCTGGGAGCACAGAACCTGTGGGGAGGGGGGGGGGGCGGGTGCTGATCTCATGAACTATATAATCACGACCTAAGTCAATGTCAAGAGTGGGCTGCTCAGCCTACTGAGCCACCACACACCCTGTCTCAATTTCTAATTTAAAAAAGAATAGCTAAGTCAAAGTTATTTGTAATTCCGAAATGTACTGTAATTGCATATTTTTATTGAAGATACACACATGTACACACACACAGATCATAAATGTAAAACTCAATGAAGCAGAAAGAGTGAATACCTCCATGAAACCTGTTCTCAGATCAAGAAATAGAAAATTACCAGTTATTCCCTCTGTAAGTTGTCTTCTACCAGTCACAAATTCCCCTCCCCCTAAACCTTTGTTTTCACTTCAAAATGAAATAGATTGATGGATTCATTTCACCTGTCCTTAAATTCCGTGTAGATGAAATCACATGCTGTGAACTCTTTAATGACTGTCATCTTTTACTCATCATTATATTTGTGAGATTTATTCATGATATTTTAGTAGTAATAGTCTAGTCATTCTTTTATTTACAATGTTCTATAGTTGTTACATTTAGGAATATGTCACCATTTATTTATCTATTATACTGTTGAGTTTTTGGAGATGCTTCTATTTTTATAGTATAAGAGGAGTGCCATCAAGCACACACTTGTGCATGTCTTATGGTGTATATATGCAAGCATACCAAAGAATGAAATTGCTGTGTCTGTTCAACTTTATGCTAAAGATACCAATGCATGCTTTTCTCATGTGGTGCACCCAAATGCAGAAAAGAAGATCTGTACTTGGCCTGTATCTCCTTCAAACTTGGTAATATCCATCTTTGTTTACAGTTTTACATGTAGATATGTTATATATATGTTATACCTTTATTACATGTAGATACATATTTTGTATCTCTGTGCATATATTTCGCATCTGTGTATAAAAACTGCAGCTTCTAGGAGTATAGCTCCATGCATTTTGACAAGCTAATGCATTCATATAAATAGCACTCAGCTCAAGAAACAGAACATGACCATTACCCCAGAAGCTCATTTGCGCCCTCTTTCACAAAATAATCAGTATTTTGAAGTCAGTATAGCTATACCAACTTTATTTTGGTTAATATTCATATGGAATATTTATTCTTTTAATTCTTTTATATTTATCTTTTAATTTGAAATTTTCTGTAACTTTATTTTTAAAATGTTTTCTATAACTGTCCATTATTTTTGTCAGGAAGGGATAAGCATACCAATTTATGTTAGATTTAATATGGCAAGGCTGTATAGTAATACAACTACTAAAAGAACAGTAAAAGAATGTAATACTACCATGCTGTAGAAGTGAAACTGAGGTGAAATAATGACAAAAAGTGAACTCATCCAAAAGGACACAAAAGAAGAGAGAGAAAAAAAAAGTAGACTACGTGGAAGAAATAGGAACCACCATAATAAAATCCCAGATCAAAATTCTAATATTTTAATAATTACATTGAATATAAGTGAACAAAATACTCCAACTAGAAGAAAAAACCATTTACTCTCTATGTTTCTGTGCTTGACTTTGTTATTTTTCATAACAAAAGCTTTGGTTTCTTTATGTTGTTTTGTTCTTCACTCCCTAAAGTTCTTTCTTTTCCAGAGATGCCTTTCCTCTAACTGTAGACTCTGCATTAAAAAGTTTTGTCCTCCATCACTGGCTACCTAGGATTTCTACACCCTAAAATATCACACAAATGTTACTTCTTTTAGGAGCATGCACATTTCCAAAAAACTTCAACATATTGAAAGATTGTTCAGAGAATATAAATTATTGTGTATTCATTACATTTGTCATTAATATAAATAATATTTTATAATAGATTTCATGGTTATTACTAAGAAAACATAACTTGTGCCTTCAAGTAGAAGGCATCTCACTGTAAAAAGAAGGGACTATGGATTTTAACATAACATACACGTTATATCTCTCTCTTTCATTTATCTATCCATCCATGTATCTATCTGTCTATATCTAACTATCCTGTGTTTGTAATAGTGGTGAATACCATCTGTGGTATTTTCTTAGGGAGGCTTTGATTACAAACCAGCCAGTAAATTTAAATAAACTTAGATTCAGTACTAGAGACTGGCCAAATTCTATCATTAATCATTAGCTATTTCCTAAACAATTAACCCTCTCAGTTTAAACTTTACATAGACGTTAAATGATTTTTAAGGACTTACACACATATATATCTGAATAATGTATTCAGTTTTTAAATAACCATAAATCTAATCTAGATAATAAATTGACAGAAATGAAAGTAATTTTAATTTTTAAATAATGCCACTTGTTCTAAAAAATGAAAATGCAATCATGCATTGACATGGCAGTTCTGAATCCTGCCCTCAGGCAGCAGCTGAACATAGTGCTTTATTAGCCAGCAACAATTTGCTGTACATGTTGATGGTTTAAGGACAGCAGTGTTAATGCTAATGTTCAAAGTGTCAGTCTGGAGGGAAGACATTAATTGACCTCATGAGATTAAACTATAAAAATAGTATCTTTTATTTTGAGTATTAAAATATTTCAGACATCTTCGAGTGCTCCTGGTAAAATGATTAGTAACACCATCCAAAACTGTTTTTCACTAAGAGTTTACCTTGGAGAAATTATTTTCAATTAGACTTTAAAAGTGAGAAGAAAGCCACAAGAGTAAATATGGAATGTCTTTCTCTCTCACCTTTCTCCTTCACAGGGTTCACCCATGGACATGTACCTTGCTACATGCTCATGTGTCCCCAGTGTATATCTCCTTACAGATCATTTATCTTATTTTATTGCATTTTACCTTCCTTTTATAAAATGAGAATAAATACTTAAATCATATAAAATGCATAGGGGCTACAATCCATGATGAACTATAATCAATCATTGATTTTGGGGTTTTGTTCTTTTTGCATTTCTAAATAAGGGGTGAACAGTTTATTCCATACCTTGGTTATTCAAATCTAAAATAGATTCACTTCTCTCCTCCCTTCCTTCTAAAATAGTGGACGGCGCTGGTGGAAAATAAAAACATGTGAAATTATAATATTTATATGGTTGTATTATGTATGTATGCCTCTTTGGTTCCACAAAGGATACGAGAAAACATCTGTCTATGGTTTCAAAATTTCTAAAAATGTTCCATATAAATTATCTCATTAATTACCATAATGATTTGTGACATAAATATTTTCGTCCTTAAGTAATAGCTAAGAAATCTTATTTGCTTATAATATCTGGACCCAAAACGCTGGAAAGCTCAAGTGTCATTTGCTAGTAAATACTAAGATGGCAGCCTCAGTCTGGTCCATCTGATTCTGAAAAGAGTATTGCTATGAAAGCGCTACAGGCAGTAAAACATTTAATTCTGTACCTTTTGATAAAAACATATATTTGTATCATTGAACCCCACACCATGCTGTTTAGCTTTCCTGATCTGTATTTCATTTTTATTTTTTGTTATTCCTTATAATTTAGCTAATAACAGATACTCAGACATACCTCAAAAGCCATTTGTCGAAGCTGAACCTAACATCATATCAATATCTAAAGAACTATCCTAGTATTAGAGAATTCATTGCTTCAGATGGTATTTGGGGAGTATATACTGATAATAAATAAAAAATGAATCACCCTATAATAGAAAAGAATATCTCCCAACACAAAAGGGAAAATCCAATTTCTGTAATAGTATAAGGTGAACCTTGACAAATTAAGTTTACTAAATGCAATTGATAATTAGTAAATGACTTAGAAGCCTTGAAAAATGGGCTAAACTGAGCACATTAAAGATTCTCTGCTTTGAAAAGAGAGGCACAGCAACATGATATTATTCATATGGCATTTGAAAGCATGTTATATGATAGAGCAACTGGATATTGAGATTGGCTGCTAAGATCTGTAGGTAGGTGTTCAGATATTGGTTCAGTAAATATACAAACTTCAATTGTAGCTCTTAAAGGTCAAATAGGCTGAGTCCTAAATGACGAAGTTTTCCAACAATGAAATACTGGGTTAAAGTCACAATTCAAGTATTGTAAACATAGTTTTGATCTGTTTCCAAGCTGCTTTTCCAACTCGAAGTGTTATGCAAGTAACAAAAAAATTCTTCATTTGAATTAACTTTAAAATTTTAACCATTTTCACTATTTTTGAGGGTTTCTTTTCATGCTTAATTTTTTTAGCTCATGAAGGGTTATTTTACCTTTTAGAGTAAAATATAAAAACAAAAGTACATTGAGACATAATATGCCAAATCTTCCCCGGAAACTTCGGTAATACTGATGTCGATAGCATTGGAAAAGACGGGTATGCAACCACCACGCAGCCTGTGTGCACTATGCTTTCGGCATCTCCTGTGTGTTCCGCTCCACATATTTTAAGAGAGCTTAATGTGGGTTTTTCGATTCAGTCTCAATAGAGTATGATGTATATTATTGTTACTAAATCTTGTCTTCCTAATAGTTCCTGCATTACGTGGTCTATTGGAAAGCACACGTTTATATCTTTAGGAGGATAAATGGGAAGTCACAGATCTAGAACAATAATCAACTTGAGCTCATGCTGCTAGTGCAGGTATGGATTTTTAATATCATCTCAGGCAGGGAAATGCTTCCGGGCATGTTTTCTCAGTCGGGAGTTGAGAAGAGCATATGCACAATGCAAGACATAAGCAACTAGCCTTTGGCTGGTGAGAAACTCATTGTAAACCTGGGTTTTATACCAAATGTTGTGCTGGATGCCATCTACACTTATGCTTAGAATACACACTGTTTGAGAAGGAAGGCTGACGGTCATACAATTAAATAAATAGTAAGCTATAATTTTATATTATCTGTTCTTCCTAATGACTGAAAATTGATATTCCAAAGACATCAGTTTACTAACCTTAAGTTGAAATTACATTTATTTTGGGCAATTAATAAACTTACTTATCTATGGATATGTTTTTAAAAGATTAATGCATAAAAGAATGGAAATTATATTAAAAATTCAGTTTTTTATATAAACTGAATATATATATATCTAATATATATATTCTCTCTCTCTCTCTCTCTCTATATATATATATATATATATATATTCTATTCTAAGTTCAGATGTATAAGGAGAAAGCCATTCATACTTGGCAAAGGTTAAGGTGTGAAGGATTTTCTCATAAAGTTAGAATCTACATTCATTTTCAAGGATAAGTTATGAAAATTTTGATTAAGAACTGAACTAAAATTTTATTAATATATTTTCATCAATATCCTTTATGTTTCTTATTTAAATTGTCAAATTGCTAAATGTCATAACTTTATTCTGCATTAAATTAGTCACAATGTGAAAAAAATCAATGACAAAGACAAAATTGAGTCTAATTTTGTAAAATTAGGTCCCCTAAACACATCATAGAATTAACATGAGAAAATAGTTTAATCATGCCATTAGTAATGTTAGAAATTTGTGAACTGGTATAAACAACATTCTGAAACACAGATTTCCTATAGTTAAACACTTTCTTCAGCATCTATTCTAATTAGGTCCAAAATGAACACACCCAGGTCTGATGATGTGGGAGAAGATGATAATCATAGGTCCCAGCTAATGAATGTATAAATGTTATTATTATCAATGTTTTTGTAATTCCATTATCTAACATTCACTGCAGTCCTAAAAAGAATTTATGGCAATGCCTAATACACAATAGAGCCATATAAGTATTACTGACTCAATATTGTAGGTTATAAAGTCACCATTTTCAGATAAAATAACTATGGCTACAAGTTTTATTTGATGTAATGCAGTGAGTTTGGAATCATGGTGTAGAACTGAGATAGCCCAATTTCACTTTTTTTCCCCACTCTATCATGCATCCCTAATAGTTTAGGATAATGGCTCCTATTAAAAGCCCTCTTTATTCTCCTTTTACTTTATACCCAGTTGAAGGCCAGAAGAGGAGATTGAAATAGCATATAGGACATAATGTTTCTTGAGCTTCATATTAAATTTTGCTTGCAACTCAAAGTGATAACTTTGTATTATGATAACTTCATGGGATTGTACGTAAGCCCATTGCTTGCAGCATGCTGTGAACCTGAAGGAAGGATTTCCTGTCTAGGACATCTGTTTTTCTGACTCAACTTTAAATAACTTTGGGTCAAAATGATGCTTTGGAGAAATAATATGAAATGTAGGATCTTATCTTTATCAATGTTACCTTTCCATTTTTCTTTTTTTTTAATTTTTAATGCTTTATTTCTGAGAGAGAGAGAGAGAGAGACAGACAGCATGAGTAGGGAAGGGCCAGAGAAAAAGAGAGACACAGAATCTGAAACAGGCTCCAGGTTATGAGCCAGCTGTCAGCATGGAACCTGACGTGGGGCCCAAACCCACGAACCGTGAGATCATAACCTGAGCCAAAGTCCGACACTTAACTGAGTGAGCCACCCAAGCACGCCATACCTTTCCATTTTTCTAAGGGGGTGAGAATTTATTCTATATGATTGTCAAATTCTGTGTACAATATAAAACTCTGCTTTAAATGTATACATTCTTAGTTTTCAGATGTAGAATGGTTCTCTTTTTCCTGCTTTTAACTTTTCCACAATTACAGTGAACTGTCAGAAGCAAATATACTACTAAGACAACTGAAGTTTTATGAAATATTCCACAATGTTGCGATGCTATAACTTACTTTGTCTGTCAGCATTATCCTTTTATTTCTCATAGACCCTTGCACTTGGGAGAAATAAAATGGTCTGCATCATTAATTTCAATGCCCAAATAAAGAGTTTCTCAGCAGGTTGCACATGAGCTATTTAAACTGGAGTGGTGGTAAGACACTCATTAATTATCCAGAAATGAATCTTAAGAATGTGAAAATTGCATTCGTGAGAGTACATATCCTCTGAGAGGGGGCTGGCTAAAAGCTGGACAATGATGTACTGGCACCAGCCAGCAAAAAATAAGAGTGTGATTTCACACAGCTAAGGAATTTAGGCCATAGGTTTGCCATTTAAGATGATCTTAGAGCAAGGGGTGAGAGCGGCCCATGTGTAATGCTTTTTATCTCTGTCTAACCAAAAATCAGGAATGCTAGTAGCATATTTATATAGAATATATGTATGTATATATATATATGTATAATATAGTAGCATATGTATATATATGCACGTAAGAGATTAAATATAAGATTCAAAATATACAAAAACAAAACAAGCATGCTCATCATTTCATCTGGAATTCCTGGTTTGTGTATCTTTTTATCCCTTGGAATAACCAGTATTTGTAGTACTTAATGTATGTCCTTTCATTAGCATTTAGCATATATTAATCCATTTCATATTCAAAACAATGACTTGAGCCAGGCATCTAATAACGTTCCCATTTAATAAGTGAGAAATTAAAACAGAGACAAGTTAAATTACTTGTGAGAGCTGAAATTTGGAACCAGGTAGTCTCACTCCAGAAGCTATATTCTTCTGCACATGGATAGATCACATGAGCTTACTTCTTTAGGCATGACCCTAAGGGCTTTGGATCTGTGCTCCACATTTACTCATCTTTTGTGTTCAGCAAACCATTAGTTCTAAGCAGTGAACATTATGAATCTTCTGGCAAAAATGATCATGTCAGAGATAGAGTAGTAGAAGATAATTTACCTCTAAAAAAAAGATGATTTACCTATTTGTAGGGGGCTCCTTTGCTTTTTTATTTCATTTTTTCTCTTCTTGTCTAATAAAAGGGGGCAGAATTTCTTTTGAAAACTTTTCTAGTTAAAAGTCAAAACTCCTCTAGGTTTATAAAGTACCTTGTCAACTTGCTACTAAATGTTTTTTTAATCATTCTTTATTTTAATTTCTCTGACAGAAACCTTGTAAAGAATATACAGATGTAATGAATATTTCATAAAGATATGATTTATTAGGACTTCTCTGCCTTTGCTTCAAAAGTTATCCATCCTTCAGAAAGCAAATATACAAAAACTACCTGCTGGTATAGTAACTAAACCAAATCCCCTGAAGGCAAACCCAGATTTCATAATAACTTCTGGGCCTTATAGACCATGGAAAAGATAGTTAGTCAATGTTCTATTAATATTTTAGCTGGCAAAGGAATATAGTTCTAAGCTACTACATGTGGCTGTCAGAACTGTCAGGTATGCCACTGTAAAATTATTAATGGTTTAAATTTTTATGAGCTCCAAATCTTTTTATATGAAAATAAATTTGATTTAAGGTCTTGAGGTAAAAAAAAAAATGCTTATAACAGTTCCTTAGGGTACCTTACCAATACTGCCAATTCCTTTCCAAATATTCTCTTGTAACCAGTTACTTCTCTACCTTTGGAAATTACATGTATATGTATCTTTCTGTTCATTTATGAATAGAGTTGCCTTCAAATGAACACCTTTTACTTTTACTACAATATTAATATTATTTATTGCATGCTCTCAGTTATATACAGTGAATTCAGGCATAATTTGTCACTATTATTAATTATTATTTATAGAATATCCACTAGATAAATGTCTTAAAGGGCAACTGAAATACCTAAGGCACAAATGAAGACAAATAACTGTAATCTATCTCGTTCTTCTTTTGTGTGACTCTGATTTAATATCTGATTCATTCTCAGGTTGTGGTGCACATCACTCTTACAAAAATATACTATTGAGGGACAAATTTAAAAGTGCCTCAGTGGTGTATGTAACAATCCTCTTTTCTCTTATTCTCCATATGCAATTGGATGTATTTTATTTGTTACAAATACTTTTTTTTTTAAGTTTACTTATTATGAGAGAGAGAGGGAGAGAGGGAATCTCACGCAGGCTCCACACTGTCAGCGCAAAGCCTAATATGGGGCTCCATCCCATGAACCAAACCCTAAGATCACGGTCGGAGTCAAAATCAAGAGTCAGAAACACAATGGACTGAACCACCCAGGTGTTCTTGTTATAAAGTCTTCCTAAGGTAGTAATTTAGTTAATGTGTTGCAATACACAATTCATTATTTTGTTCTGACAAAGGAAGAGACCTACATGTGTCACTTTTTGGATACCCAAAAATAGTTTAGGAACATCCTGAAGTTAAAAATTAATGATTCAAATACTGCTTATGCTTGCTATTTTAAGAATTCTACTTTGGCCTCTTAATAATATTACTGAAAGCACATAAAATGACATTCCTTAAAAGCACACACACAAAAAAAAGAGAGAGAAAAAAATAGATATAAAGCATTTGCTACATTTTGCTGAAACAGAATACGCTAAAATTGTATACCCCTTAGGCAGTGGTTCTCACACTTTAGTGTGCTTGAGGATGTTTTAAAATACAGATTTCTGGGCTTCACTCCTCAGTGTTTAATTTCTTGCAGTCTGTGGTATAGCCCTAGAATTTGTATCCCTAAAAATTTCCAGGCGCTATTGGTACTGATGGTCTTGGGAATATCCATTGAGCACTGCTGTCTTAAGAGACAGAATGTAAATGCCAATTGTTCTGCTATGAAAAGATAAATGTTTCCATCACAATCACATAGTAACTTGACACTATAAGAGAAGAAAAAAATGAAATTAGAGACTCAAATAATATTGTTCATGTCTTGAACATCATTAGATAAGGAAAGAAATCAAGTTAAATAGGGAAAATAAACACACAGATTTAATGCATGCCATATTACTAGCATAAAATAAGGAATTAAATGAATATGCATTAGGAAATACATTTTTTAAAAGATACAAACTTCATATTTAGATATTGAAACTGAAGTGAGATATTCAATTACAGTTATTTTATGTTTTTTGGTAGGCTTTTTAAAATAAAATCCAAACATTAAAAAATCCATTTGAACACTAAAGTTATGAGAACAACATTGAAACAAGGAAGATCATTTGGTATGTAAGATGAGTATTGTGAAAGAAATGCCAATCTAACAATTAAACCTGCATTGTAAAGATTGACTCCACAGGTGGTACCAAATGTGCTCCGTGTTCTCCATCCATGACCTCTCTGCGAAATCTACTACCATAGGGTGTAGCTAATATCAGTGCAATGTAGCCGTGAGAAAGACCACTAGTAACCACTCATGGGTGGCCAACTCATTCTCAGCCACAGCAGGTCTCTGAAAAGCTATTGCTATTTCTAGTGACCGAAGGATCACTTAAATTTCTAAGAAAGAGCTCTTCAATGTGTCACTTCTCCAGTTTTGTATAACACCATTTCCACTCCAACCCAATTATTCAGCATTTTTTAAAACTATAAACTTGGAAAGCTCTGTTACTGAGCAACACAACTTTCCATTACACTGGTCAGGGAAATTTTAATATATTAATTTTATCATTCATAAATCACTCAAAGACCTGGGGAAGACAATGGCAGTTTGCCTCTAATCTGAGTCTAACCTGACTTAACTCTTGTACTCATTCATACATTTATTCAATCAACCTAAATGTGAGAAATACCTATTTCCTGCCAGTCTCATAGAAGCAGTATGTATACGTGGATAAAAAAAGCAGGAGGACAATGTGACTACACCTCAGTTAATAAATGGTTTCATGGGGTCAAGAGGAAGATACAACTTTATAGCCTGCTGTATTGTGAGACGGACATGTGACTAACTCTCACCAACAAGTAACGCTCAGAAAAGATTTGTTTCATATTTGAATTAAAGTGTTTGTGAGACCTTTCAATGTCCTTTCTGTATCATTAAAACATTATTGTATGACATTTTGGAAATAGTAAAATCAGTTCTTTGATCATTCCATTTGAAAATTATGACTTCCAGTCTATTTTAATTTTGGATAGTGTATTGTGAAGTCGAAATCCTTGATGACTAGTCTGTCCCACCGTAGCTGAGCCTTCAAGATCTGGGTTAATACAATCATTTTGTTCTGCAAACATTAGTTTAGCCCAGAGCCCAAATTCTCCTAAATTTCAGAATTTGAAGTGGAATGGGAAACCTTGGTGGGTAGAAGTTGCCTTTGCACTTAACTCTTGAACATTCCGAGAAGCATGCCTGTATTGGTTCCTGTTACTGGTTTCCTTCCCTGTGCCTGGAGTGGTGTCCCTGCCCCCTCCCGGAAAGGAGCAGGAGTCAAATCAGTTTGTAATGCTTTGCTCAGAGTCCATTGTGATATTTCTAAGAACAAGGTAAAAAGAAAAATATGTCCAATACTGTATAAGCCTATCTTTCCTGAAAAAATAAAATTTTCAGGAAATGAATCAAAATTTGGTAATATGTCATATAATTATATGATATAATTATGACTGTCATCATTTAAAAGCAACACACAAAATAGAAGGTAATGAAAATTACTTTAAGAATGGCTAATATAGAGCCACCTGGCTGGGCTCAGTTGGTTAAGTGTCTGACACTTGATTTCGACTCAAGCCATGACCTCATGGTTCATGGGATCAGCCCCATGTCCGTCTCTCTGCTGACAGCACAGAGCCTGTGTGGGATTCTCTCTCTTCTCTCTCTGCCCCTCCCCCTAAAATAAATAAATATATTTATTTATAGAAATATTTATTTAAAAATGATTAATAAAATGAATAAACTGGAAAAATGTGGCAGAAACTTAAATGTTACCAAATTTGTATATTAAAGACATGAAGTTCAATTGAAGTTAGATTTGTTGCACTAAAAGCACCTGTCATATAAAGTTTGTAGAAACACAAATCACTATTTTATTAAAACTCCTTCCTTGGCTTCCCATTTTATACAGTAGGAATGGAACCAAAAGTGTGAACATGGCTTCAGAGCACCGAATGGTGCAGAAATTGTGGAATTTTTCTGCCTTGTCTCACAAAACGGTCCTTCTCCCTGCTCTGTAGCTATGCTGCCCTTACTCCACTTTCAGAATTAACCCCATGGTACTTCCTTCACCAGAATTTGCTCCTGTTACTATTTTCTTACTGGAATTCTCTTACTTTAATACTCACTGTCCCATCCTTGCCTGACTAATACAATGTAATTACACATGTCTAATACCTACTACAATGCATGGTAACTTCTCGTTATGTCTGAATTAATGAGTGTGTTTGCATATTATATACTGATGTGGGTATATGCGCATTGATGTGTAAATATATGTACATATGTATGTATGTACACATACAGTTTAAGTAATCAGAAGTAACAATCCTTAGGATCTTGACATTTATATCCAATTTTCCTGGGTTCAAGTCCAGGTTCCATCACTTTATAGCTATGAGAGTTTAAGCTGTCATTTATTGTAGTTTTATCCTAGTTTTCTTATTGGGAAAATGAAACCAAAAATATACCGATCTCATAGGTTTTAAAAACAAACAGTTTAATTCATACTTAGAATGATATCGAGTTGAGTTTTGAGAGTTCAATAAATAATAACTATTGTGTGAGTATAAAACACAATATTTATTATTCTATTTCAGTATCCTCAGAATAGCCTTCCTCTTCTATCCCCAGGCTTTTCTTCTTATATCATCTCCAAAAATCTTACGGTTTCTTTGAAGCATTTATCACTATTTTAATAACATATTTGTGTGTCCTCTGCTTACTATCTCACCAAATACCACAAAAGACCCATATAAGCATTAACCTTATTTGGTTTGTTCAAAAATATATCTCTAATGCTTTTTGTAGTGCCTAGTAAGTCCTCCATAGATATGTGTTATATAGCAAATGTGTTAAACTTCAAATATCCATAAAAATTCCAAGGAGTTCATAACTTTCCCTTGGTAATAGTACTGAGATGAGAAAAAATTTATCACATTTTGAAAATAAATATCTCATAATAAAGTGAATAAAAGGTACATGAGCACCTAAAAGTAATCAATTTGATGATTAATTCAGCTGAGAAAAAAAGTTACCATAACCTGTAATTTCTTGCCTAACTCATTCTTTTCTATTCCTGAGGTTATATAAATCTGTGTCATAAGTAATTCTCCATTTATTTCCTTCTTGATTGGATTATAATTTCTGGATAATAAACCATCCTGAAATTTATCAGCTTAATATTACAATTATTTATTACTTCTAACTAACCATCAGATTGGCTGGGACAGCTTATCTTCACTTCCTTAGCTGTACCTGTCCTACTTTGCCCTACTCCATACATCTCTCTGTACTTGGACCAACTTACTAGTCTGGTATCTATGTGTATATGTATGTCTTTGTGTATATATATGTGTGTGTGTGTTTGTTTTCTATATAAATATACATATAATGTATATTTATATACTATACACACACAAATTGTAAAAAAAACACACATAACATAAATTTGCCATTTTAGCTATTTTTAAGTACATAGTTCAGTATTGTTAAGTATATTCATATTATCATGACACACATCTCCAGAGCTTTTTCATCTTGCAAATCTGAAATTCTAATACCCATTAAACAATTCGCCTTTTCTCCTCTCCTCCATTCCCTGATAACTACCATTATACTTTCCATTTCTATGAATTTGACCATTTTAAAACTTTTTTTTTTAATGTTTTATTTGTTTCTAGGAGAGAAAGAGAGAGAGAGAGAGACAGCATGAGCAGGGGAGGGTCAGAGAGAGAGGGAGTCACAGACTCTGAAACAGGCTCCAGGCTCCGAGCTGGCAGTCAGCACAGAGCCCGATGCGGGCCTCGAACCCACGAACCGCGAGATCATGACCCAAGCGAAAGTCGGACGCTTAACCGACTAAGCCACCCAGGCGCCCCGAATTTGACCATTTTAGATACCTCATAAAAGTGCAATCAGACAGTATTTTTATGACTGGTTTATTCCACTCAGCATAATATCCTCAAGGATCATCCATGTGTTAGCATATATCATAGTTTCCTTCCTTTTCCAGGCTGAAGAGTATTTCATTTTATGTATATACCACAGTTTGTTTATCCATTCATCTATTGATGGATACTTGTGTTGCTTCTACCTCTTTGCTATTGTGAATAGTGCTGCGATGAACATAGATGTGCAAATATCTCTCTATGACACTACCTTCAATTATTTTGAATGTAAACCTAGAAATGAAATTGCTAATATTAGGTAGTTCTATTCTTATTTTTTTTTTTTTAGGAAATTCCATACCATTTTCCAAATGGTTATACCACTTTACAATTCCACCAACATACAAAAGTTCCAATTTCTCCACATCCTGGACAATGGTTATTTTGTTGTTGTTGCTGTTTTAGTAGCCCTGATAATGGGTCTTAGGTGATATTTCATAGTGGTTTTGATTTGCACTCCTCTAATAATTGTAATGTTGAGAATCTTTTCACATACATTTTAGTCATTTGTGTATGATCTTTAGAGAAAGGTCTATTTAAATCCTTTATACATTTTTAATCAGTTTATTTCATTTTTGGTTGTTGAGTTATAGGAGTTCTTTATCTATTCTAGATTTGAACCTCTTATCAGATATGTATTTGCAAATATGTTCTCCAAATCTGTAGATTTCCTTTTCATTCTCTTCATGATGTCTTTTAACACATAGAAGTTTTTAAGCTTGATGTAGCTTCGTTTGTCTATTTTTACTTTTGATGTTTGTATTTTTTATCTCATGTCAAAGAAATCATTACTAAATTCATTGTCATGAAGATTTCTTCTATATTTTCTTTTAGGAGTTTTATAGTTTTAGTTCTTGTGCTTACATCATGAATCCACTTTGGGTTAATTTTTGAATACAAAGTAATGTAAAGGTCAAACTTTATTATTTTGCATGTGAATAATCAATTTATCCATCAACACCATTTGTTGAGGAAACTCTTCTTTTCTCCCATTGACTACACTTCACAACCTTGCAGAAGATCATTTGACAGTGTATAAAAAGACTCATCTCTTGGATTTCTATGTTATTCTGTTGGTCTAGATGTCTGTCTTCATGCCAGTTACACACTGTTTTGATTTTGTATATTTTTTATATGTTTTGAAATCAAGAGGTAGGACTCTTCCAACTTTATTCTTCTTTTTCAAAAATTGTTTGGCTATTTGGGGTCCATACATGTGAATTTACGTCTAATCCAGGTTTACTCTCAAATAACACTATACTAATTATAGTTTAGGTATTTCTATCCTGGCATTGAATCCTGTGGCTGTTTCTGACTTCCACCTGTGAGTCTCTGCTCTAGTAAGCAACAACTCCTTGTATTTTGGGTAGTGGTTTGTCCTCTGTTCTCCCTTCCTTGTGTTACAGATTCAAGAGAAGTTATTGATTTTTCAGTATTTTAAGCTTTTTCTTTTTTTTAATGTTTTATTTATTTCTGAGAGAGAGATAACGGAGCGTGAGCAGGGGAGTGTCAGAGAGAGAGGGAGACACAGACTCTGAAGCAAGGTCCAGGCTCTGAGCTGTCAGCACATAGCCCCAAGTGGGGCTTGAACCCACAAGCCACGAGATCATGACCTGAGCCGAAGTTGGACGCTTAACCGACTGAGCCATCAGGCGCCCCTGTTCAGATTTTTCCTTGCTGTTAGAATAGAGTAGTGACTTCCAAGTTCTTTTATGAGGAAACAGAAAACAAACTCAGTAATTTAATTTCTTTCTAAATTGTGCTTATAAATTGGCCTGTTTTTGTTGTTTGTTTGAGTGTACTTCCATCTTGTAGAACCTAGTCATATGTGTCTAAAAGAAGCTGATTCATGGGATGCCTGGGTGACTCATTTGGTTAAGTGTCCGACCTGGGTCAGGTCATGATCTCACAGTTTGTGAGTTCGAGCCCCGCATCAGGCTCTGCGCTGACAGCTCAAAGTCTGGAGCCAGTTTCAGATTCTGGGTCTCCCTCTCTCTCTGCCCCTCCCCACTCACGCTCTTGTCTCTCTTTCTCTCAAAATTAAATAAACATTAAAAACTATTTTTTTAAAAGAAGCTAATTCATTCCGTCAACTCTCTGCCTGGCAACAGTCTTCCTCAATTCTTTAAGTACAGTTTTTAGTTACTGTGAGTGACATAAGGCAGGTTTCTATTTTTTAACCTTCCAATAAATTTTATTATGTTTGTTACTGTCTTTACTTGCTCTCGCTTCTAAAGCCAATGCTACATATTTGAGGATTTTATGATGACAGCTCTCCATTTCTAGTTGCCAATTTTAGTAATGGCTGGCTATCGATACATAACAAAACACTCCCAAATTCAACTGGAGGTTAAGTGATTCAAGATGGATTCATTTGAAATGTATCTGATTCATATTTTTCTTATACTTCTTGCACCAGCAGGCTAGACCATGCATAATTTTTCTTAGGGTGATGGCAGAGGTTCAAGAGAGAAATATCAATAGTACATGTATTTTTAAGGCTTTGCCTCTTTATTCCAAGGACAAATGCAAATAACATGGCTGATCCTAAAGATCAAGTTTTGGGGATGGCTCTTCTGCCCAGAGATGGAGGATAGTTGAAGTAAATATTTGTGAATAGTTATCAAATCTGCAACAACTTATTTTTTTCCATATTAGCAAATATGCTTTTAAATGAAATTTTTATTTACTTGTCTGTTTCTGTATTTTTTAATTAATTTTTTCAGTTTGTTGATATATTTTGAGAAAGAGACAGAGCAAGCAGGGAGGGGCAGAGAGAGAGGGAGAGAGAGAATGCCAAGTAGGCTCTGCACTGTCAGCGTGGAGCCCAGTATGGGGCTAGAACTCACGAATGTGAGATCATGGCCTGAGCTGAAACCAAGAATTAGACACTTCACCGAATGAACTACCCAAGCACCTCTATCTCTCTCTTTCAATAAACACACATGCAGGCAAGCACACACACACACAGATATTACTAGTCTATGTGGAGATTAGAATAAAGGGGTTCTTTCTTGTGAGTGGACACATTTCTAATGTGCAAGGTTTGGTAAGCGAAGTGAGTGCTAATTTTAGGTTGCTCTTACCTTCTTACTGATAGGTCCTCATGGACTGAATAAGTTGCACTGCCAAATATACATATCTTATATGAACACAAACTAACGACAGAAATTACAAGTGTATTCTTAATGACTCATAGCTTCCTAGACTTGTGGTATGTAAATTCCTGTGCCAGCTTCTCTAAACTACATTTTTTTCATATGAATCACCAATAACACATTCAAAATAGGATCTTTTACATTGAGAGAACATTATGTTTTGTTACTATGGAAACTATCTGCTCTTCCTGAAAAGCTTTCATAGTTCCTCCCTACCCAACCCCACTCTCTGCATGTTTTACCCCCCGTATTCCCTAGCTCCCACTTTGTGTCTGCCTTTGTTCTGACTTTGATTAAGTGGAGTTTTATGACCTTTATCTTCCTAGTATAATCATTTCTTTGATCTAAAATTGTGCTTTCTTTTTCAAGAAAGAAAGAGTTTAAGTGGTTATTTGTCATTTATTTTTACTATATCTTTAATTTTTAGGTAGAAAATAGTGGTAATCTAAATAAATCTTTTGCAAGAATAAATATTTAAGTAAATAAAATAATTGCTAGTCATTGGGCACAGATCATATTTTCATTTTCCATCTTTCTTTAGAATGATAAAGCATTAATCAGAGACTTGAACACAGAAAAAAAAAAGCCCCTGCAATCCATGATTTTCCCTAAGGCATTTGTGAGTGATTTAAATACTGTTAGAAATTGTACCAATGGATTGCTTAAAATATTTGAGACACTCCAAGGATTAAAACCTAAGAATACTTCAGTGGAGTGTTTTGTCTATAAAAACACAGCTTACTTGGGAATAAGATGAGAGCAATATGTGCATCAACATTTTTGGAAAGAGAATGGATCCTCTACTTTCTTGTCTTATAGAATATTTACTTGTGAGATTTTTTGAAACAATAGATCATACCCTGAAGTTGAATTTCATTTTCAGTTAAGAATTAGTCAGGTATCTATGAATAGTGGAATGTTGGTGGGGAAAAGGTATAGGATGTCAATTCCATACTTAAATAGAGTTTCAATATGTTTTTTAATTTTTCATGCACTTTTTTGGGGCATGGTGACTTTCTGTTTAGAACACAACAGCTTGTAATGTCATATGTCAGTTTGGCTAGCTTATGGTGTCCAGTTGTTTAGTTAAACAGTAGTCTAGATAATTCTGTGAAGGTATTTTGTAGATGCGATTAACATTAATTATAATCAGTTGATTTTGAGTAAAGGAAATTATCTTTAATTTTTTTTTAATGTTTTATTTATTTTGGGGGGAAGACAAAGAGACAGTACAATCAGGGAAGGGGCAGTGAGAGAGGGAAACACAGAAGCTGAGGCAGGCTCTAGGCTCTGAGCTGTTAGTGCAGAGCCCAACATAAGGCTCCAACCCAAAAAGTGTGGGATTATGACCTGAGCCAAAGTCAGATGTTTAACCAACTGAGCCACCCAGGTGCCCCCGTAAAGGAAATTTTCTTTAATAATATGAGTAGGCCTCATCTAAACAGTTGAAGGTCTTCTAAGGAAAAATTGAGGTTTCCAGGAGAAAAAGGAATTCTACCTCAAAGCTGTAATGTAGAAATCCTAAATTTGCATTTTGTCAACCTGCCCTATAGCCTTTGTATTCAACACTGCAATGTCAGACTGCCTCAATTTCCAGCTTGCCAGCCTGCCATTCAGATTTTTGACTTGTTAACCTTCAGAATCTTATTAGCAAGTTCCTTAAAGTAAGTCTCTTTCTCTCTATATGTTTACATTGTATTGTTTCTGGGTTTGGTTTGTTTTTTTGGTTTTTTTTTGCGTCTGTGTTTTGGGTTTGTTTGTTTTTTGTTTTTGTTTTTGTTTTTGTTTTGAGAAGTCTTAAAGGAAAAAATATTCTGACACTTGTTAACATGAAAGACTTTATTTAAGGTTATTGCGGTTGGGGAGAGAGCTCAGGCTCAACTCCACATCCAACCAGGACAAATGGGAATTCATAGTCAAAGAACAAGATGAAAGGGTGAGGAATTCAGTGAATGGAAAGTTATTAAGAAAAGACACATGGGGGGCTAGGGGCACCTGGGTGGCTTAGTCGGTTAAGCGTCCGACTTTCGCTTAGGTCATGATCTCGCGGTTCATGGGTTCCAGCCCCGCGTCGGGCTCTGCGCTGACTGCCAGCTCAGAGCCTGGAGCCGATTTCAGAGTCTGTGACTCCCTCTCTCTCTCTGACCCTCCCCTGCTCACGCTCTCTCTCTCTCTCTCTCTCTCTCTCCAGAAATAAATAAAACATTAAAAAAAAAAAAAAAAAAGAAGACACATGGGCAGGTGGGTTGGTTTTTTGCTAAAGCAACTTAACAGGATTTTCCCTGAAAGCATGCTAGATGATTAGATATGAAGAATGGGGGCCGGGTGGGGGGGGGACTTTTGCTAAACTGACTTTGTAAAATTCTTGCTAACAGTGGATTTGCCTAGGACATAGAAGCCCAATGTTGAGACCTAGTAGAGAAGAGGACTTAGAGGACCCTAACTAAACCACTGTCAGTGAATCTTTGGCAAAAATGATACTGATATAGTGAATGCTTTTCTCACAAAACATCTTTTACTATGTACCTAAAAGTGTATACACTTGTTAGCCACCATTTTCTGGAAGAACATGAAGTATGACATACAATTTAAATCTCATTCAAAGAGTTTGTGTCTACGCACTTAGGTTTGAGAATTCCAGCTATAAATAATTGGCTAAACATAGAAATATTTTGGCATCCATAAAAATATCTACTTGCCCACAATGAGTAGAAATTTAGAATCTGTGAGAGTAAATGTAGGATAATTTTACTCATTTTTTAAGCACAGCATATTTTAAATATATGGACCAAGTTTAATCTCATTGTCTAGAATGGTAAGCTCTGTCCTCTTTCTTATTATGCCAAATAATAGTGTTCTATATTATTAAATATTTCTTTAAGTGGCAGCAGTTGGCTTACTGCTGTGTAAAGTGCAATCTCAGCTACATCCATTATTTTGAAATTGCTAGAATTGGAACTGAAAATAAGAGCAGATAAAACTTTATTAGCAAATACACAAAAATGTACTTACTTAAATATAGGCACATAATTCTAAGGAATGGTTTAATGGTGTATATGAAGACCAACAGAATGTGTGCTGAAGCTGTAAATACTCATCTCTACACCACTATCTATAACAATGAACCATTTCTATTATCAAGATGAAAGAGTAATAATAATGTCAAGGGATTCTATGTAAATGAATCTCATAGGCATTGTAACAGCACATAATAGAAATGACTTTCTCACCTGGTAAATGACTTTCTAAAAGGCCAGTAGTGGCACAGATTCAATTATTGCAAATCTGAGTTTCTTTCCTCTCTCCTAGTTAGTATGTCTTTTTTGTTTCCTTAATAATAGGAGAGTGTTTGTAAAGTAGTAGTGGAGAAACAATTAAGGTTGGCTGAAGTGAGAAATGGAATATATCTCATTATATAGCAAGTTTGCCACTCTCCTTTGAAGTGATGGAGGTTATTTCTAAGACAACAAATAACCAAGAGCCTTTGTGTGTGTTTATTATATTATATTTAAAGAGAGTACGTGACTAGATGACTTTTCTGTAAGCCTGGTACTCTCCAGTGCAGTATTTCAGATCCTAAATATTTGCTAAAAAAAAATAACAGGACTTTGCAAGTGATATAAGATAAAGTCACCATCTACAAGTCTTAATGTACAAAGCAGATCACTGTGAAATACTCCATTAAAGGAATAAACTATCCACCTTTACACTATAATAAAGTGAACATTTAATATATTGATATACATTATGATCTCCAGATAAATATAACTTGCAAAATTTCAAAGGCTTTATTTTTTAACCAGAACTTCTCATGATACAAATGTGAAAAAAAATTGTTTTTAACATTTATTCATTATTGAGAGACAGAGACAGAGCATGAGTGGGTGAGGGACAGAGAAAGAGGGAAATATAGAATCCAAAGCAGGCTCCAGGCTCTGAGCTATTAGCAAAGAGCCCGACGTGGGGCTCAAACTCACAGACCATGAAATCATGCCCTGAGCTGAAGATGGATGTTTAACTGATTCAGCCACCCAGGTGTCCCTTATAATACAAATATCTAATAATTGTCAGATACTATATTATTACAACTAATTACTGGCTCCCTTGCCTGAGGAAGATGGCTCATTCTTATCAGAAGCTCTGTAAGTAGAAGAACCTCATTGTGAAAAGGGTATATTATTGCCCAGCTGAATTGACCCTTAGTTCCATAACTCGTTTTGTCCAGTGAAATGTGGGTAAAAGTGATATAGGCTTAGCCAGAGGAAAAGTTTTAAGAGCCATCTTATGGACTGTCCATGTCCCCTCTTTTTTGCCAAGTGACCATGATTGATTGAAGTCATTCTTTTATCCTGGATCATTAGAATAAAGAGGAATCTGGAACAGAGCAGCAGCCAATCCTCAAAGGGCATGTATTATTAGAGAAATAAACTCTTTTGTTGTAGATTGCTAAAATTACTAAGTTATTTGTTATCACAACATAAAATTTGTCGGCCACCTGTACTTTGGGAAAACTTTTATCCTAAGTAAGTCTTTGTTACTACACAGCAACAGAATTTACAAATCTAATATTAAAAGTGTGACATCACTATTACTACTATCATCCAATGTATATTGATCTGATAAATTTGCTTAATATTTTAGGCTCCAATTATCATACAGTGACAAAAAGACACAATCTGGCTTTACATAGATTCAAGACAAATAGAGAATATAATTTTTGAACAGTTGGAATATATAACTCAAACTTGTACAAACAATATTTTTCATAAAGTATAAATATGTATAAATTACATCTATTGATAATATTTTTTATCAGTGAAAATGGCATTATTTAACATAAGTATATAGCAATACAAATTAGAAACAAGTTTTCTGAAATAAATATTAATAATTAACATGCCTATAATATACAGGTACCTAAAACTTCAGTCAAGAAAGTATTACTGGGGGCACTTGGGTGGCTCATTTGGTTAAGTGTCCAACTTTGGCTCAAGTCATGATCTCAGGGTTTTTGAGTTTGAGCCCTGCATTGGGCTCTGTGCTCACAGTTCAGAGACAGGAGTCTGCTTCTGATTCTGCACCTCCCCCTTTCTCTCTGCCCCTCCCCTGCTCACAGTCTGTCTCTTTCTCTGTCTCTCTTTCTTTCTCAAAAATAAATAAATCTTAACACTTTTTAAAAAAGTGTTACTAAATAGCTGGTCTGATGGTAACTCCATTCTCAATACTATCCAAATACTTTAAATGCTTTCTCTTCTCTATATATTAAATCTTCGTATATAATATTAAGTGGCCAGACAATTTAGGCATTAGTTTTGAACTATTTTTCTGAGTCTAATGGAAAAAATTTTCTTATATTACTTTTCATCACTCACATTTCTGGCCTAAACTAGAGATTTTCTCACCAATTTAAGGCTTTCTGATAAAATTCAAAAATCCAGTTCTTGATCCCATTTTTTTTCTTAAATAGTTTATTGTCAAGTGGGTTTCCATATAGCACCAGTGCTCATCCCAACAAGTGCTCTCCCCATGCCCATAACTTCCCTTCCCCTTTCCCCTAGCTCAGTTTGTTCTCAGCATTCAAGAGTCATTCTCTCATGGTTTGCCTCCCTCCTTCTCCCCAACTATTTTTCCCCTTCTTCTCCTGCATGGTCCTCAGTTAGCTTCCTCCTAATCCACCTATATGTGCAAACATATGGTATCTGTCCTCTCCACCTGACTTATTTTGCTCAGCATAACACCTTCTAGTTCCATCCATGTTGCTACACATGGCCAGATTTCATTCTTTCTCATTGCCATGTAGTATTCCATAGTATAAATATACCACATCTTTTTGATCCCATTCATCAGCTGATGGACACCTAGGTTCTTTCCATGCTTTGGCTATTGTGGAGAGTGCTGCTATGAACATTGGGGTCCATGTGCCCCTATGCATCAGCACTCCTGTGTCCCTTGGGTAATTTCCTTGCACTGCTACTGCTGGGTGATAGGGGAGTTCTATTTAAATACTTCTCCATTCTCAGTATATCCAACACTTATGGGATGCTTGGATCCATTTCTCATTGTCTCATTCTATTTTATTCTTCATATCTCAGTACCAATATGACCCACCCAGTGAAAATTTACTTGATTCCAACAGCTAGAAGCACTAGCTTCTTGTGAAAAAAATATTGTTTAAGGACTAATAACTTTTCCCTTATATCATAATCTTATCTACTTGCCATTCATTCTGTTATCCTATAATTTCCTTCAGGATAGCAGTTAATCCTTATATTACATTCAAATACTGGGCTATATTTGATAGGATGAGCTCTATTTTCTTCATACCCTGTCTTATACTTCCATGTTATGCATGGAATGTATATTGAATAAATGAATGAATTAGAAGTCAGGATGCCTTGTGGAAAAATATTAATTTTATCCTTTTATATATTGTACCACTGAAAAAGGTCTAATTTGAGAATTCACTTTACTGGAACATAGCATCTCATACTGATTCTATAATTTTATAAGTTAAAAAATGAATTTTATAGATACGATATTATGTTATTTATTCAAGGATTAGAAATTAATAGGCCTTTTATGATCTTACTAGACCTTTGCATATACTTGATTAAAACTGCCAGATATAGAAAACTTCCTTTTACATAATATCTAATCATCAGCTGTGGAGGAGGAAGAATTTTCTGAGTTTAATTTTATTCCCTTGAATGAACATAAAGAAAGTTATATATTCATCTCTGAAACATTTTCTTTGACTAGTAGTAGTGTATAGAACATATCATTCACTGATGTGAATGTAATAATTTTAGGATTTCTCTAGATTTGTGGTATTTTTGTTCTGAAACAGAAAACCTAAATTTGCTAAATTCTGGAAAAAATATTTTTCTTGTTCAAGCATTCAAAATATCCTAAAGGGGAATCATTTATTTAACAATCATATAAGGCAATGAACAAGAGCTTGGGTTTTATATTCCATACTTTCATTTCAATTTTACTGTCATGAACACCAACTCAATATAAACGTAAGAGCACATATTGGTAATGCTCTGCCTGAGAGATACTGAGTGAAAATCTAGCCATATAAAAATTAAATAAATATAGTGAAATAATATTTGTTATCTATATTTGATAATATAAAAATTTATTCTAGTTATATTCCTAATATTATCAGATACATGTATAAAAGATAAAATGCTTTAATTTAGAGTTTATTTCTAATACGTATATATTGTATCAGCCAATTGAAGGGCCCACCATTAGAGTATAAAGGAACAAATTTAAAAATTTCAGCAGTACAAATTGAAAAATGATTAAACACTAAATAACAGAACAGGAGAGAAAACAAAAATCCAAATGAATTTGACATGTTGACAAGAAAGTAGTGAGCAATAAAACCAGTGAAACTCCTATTACTCTTTCAGAAGGGGATTTTAGAAGGAAATAGGAACATTAATAGTGAAATTATTTTTTCCATTTCTTTAAAAGCAGAAAGACAATTAGAAATACCGTAAAACTGTCCTTGGGGCTTCTTTTGAATTTACCTATATTAGTTTTCTGTCACTGCCATACAAACTGTACAAATTAGGCAGCTTAAACAACACCCACTTATCATTCACAATTCTGTAGCTTTGAAATCTGACATGGGTTTCACCCGGCTAGAATCAAGATACTGTAGGCCTGCATCTGTTCTGAAGGTTCCATGGAAGAACAAATCTTTTAGGTTGTTAGCTAAATTTGTTTTTTTGCAGTTATAGGGGTGATGTCCCTATTTCCTTGCTGGCTGTCAGCCAGAGACCTTGCTTAGCTACAAGAAGCTTGTCTCCAGGCTTTGTACATGAGTCCCTACAACTCAGAACCAGCAGTGACAATTGGAATTCTCCTTATGCATGGAATCTTCTTGACTTTTCTTTCCACAGTAAAGGTTTCCAAAGATTTTCATTAACTTGGAGACCAAGGAAATAACATACCATGAATTTAATCTGAAGGGTAGTAGAAAATTCCAGTGTTCGTGGGGATAAGCCCACACTTATCTGGTTATTTAGCTATGGGACACAGGTATTGCTGCAACAGATATTTTAAAAAATCATTCCATATGCTGAATTTTGTCTCAATATGTCACTTAATAGGTAAAGGCAGAGAGATTAATAAGTGCACATATGAACAGAATAACTAATAAGCTTAATTAAGCCACACGCAGAATCTGTACCTAAGAAAAAGAAAATGCCCAGAACTGCATAAACAGAAGTATTCAACCGCTAGAATTCTTCAAAGAAAAGAAGACATTTTTCTATATTTGTGTCATTTTGTTTTAGGGGCATATCTCTGATTTGATAGTATTTTCAGAAACTTATCAACACTGATTTAGATTTAAAGTTTTTAAAAATATCGGGGCACCTGGATGGCTTGGTCGGTTAAGCGTCCGACTTTCGCTTAGGTCATGATCTCATGGTTCGTGGGTTCGAGCCCCGCGTCGGGCTCTGTGCTGACTGCCAGCTCAGAGCCTGGAGCCTGTTTCAGAGTCTGTCTCCCTCTCTCTCTGACCCTCCCCTGCTCAAGCTGTCTCTCTCTCTCCTAGAAATAAATAAAAATATTTTTTAAAAAAATTTTAAAAATATCAATATATCTCTCTATTTTTTTAAGTTAACTTTCATTAGCATTTCTGTCACACATCCAGGAAAAGGGAAATGGAGTATTGCATCCCTAATTCTTTACCATCAAACATGAATCTACTGTAGTCCTTTATTTTAAGTTAAACTTTGAGCAGATAACTAATAGAAGATTAGTAAAGGAAAGAAATATTTTATGTCAGAAATGGTCATTTATAGTAAGAGTGTGACAGGAGCTTTAGAGAATATGGAGAGGACTTTTTATTGGGGCTTTGTCTTTTGTTTTAATCATGTCAGTTTTATAAGGCAGCTTTTCCCAAGAGATAATAAATGATCTTGTTGTTTACTCCTTAGAAGAATGTATATGGTATTGCAGTAGCTAAAAATGTTTACAGTGTACTCAAAACTACTACATTGAAAAGAAAGTTTTATTCTATACATTAACCTGTGTGATCCAGATAAGTTTAAAGCACATCTCAATGTGATAGAGTTACAATATATAAACCAAGTGATAATTACAAATTTGCTAAGAATCAATGTTCCCCCAAACCACAATTCTGATGTGATTTTAATGAGGCAAGTTTCACTTTACTTTTATTCTCTTGATTAAATGTCTATAATGGATTAAAATGAAATTAAGCAAAAGCATCTTTAATATTTATTATCATGATAAAATACTTCATGAACACCCTCAAACCAAACATTCAATCATATAGAACAAATGTAGACAATTGGCTTTCACTTCAAATCTGTATTATTTTCTCCTTCTAACAAAATGGAATTAACATTGAAGTTACAAAGTACCTTTTTAAAACTGTTATATGATTATCACCATGATTCCTAGAATAAGTCTTACTATCTAATGAGGATTAATCACTTGAAAGCTAGAAGAGTTGATTTCAGGCAGAAATGGGGTAAAATTATAATCAGTATGTTACTTTAAAATATTATTTAGTAAATAATTCCTATATATGTCTTAGAAATACTGTTATCTTTCTTAGAAAATAGGAGGAGGAGGAGAAAAAATTGAATATAGGCAGAGTCTTAGAACATGTGTACACACGGGGTGACTTTTCTTCCTCTAAAATTCACCCCTTAAGCACAGCCATATACACATATAAACAAACGCGTACACATATAGAAGTTTCGAAAACCTATATTTATTGTTAGAATCTATTATGGGGTGCAGGTATGGATATCCACATTCTTTTTTTCTTTGAAGTTTTTAGTTTTTTCTTTTTCTTTTTGAGAGAGTACAAGCAAGGGGGTGGGCAGAGAGAGAGAGGGACAGAGGATCTGAAGCAGGATCTGCACTGACAGCAGCAAGCCTGATGTGGGGCTTGAGCTCACAAACTGTGAAATCGTGACCTGAGCCAAAATTGGATGCTCAATGGACTGAGCTGCCCAGTGCCCCATCCACATCCTTCATGAACATAAAACCAAATATAAATGAGAGAAGGAATAAATCAAGGACATCTGTGTCTAGCCTGACATAATATTTCTGGATCCATTTTATTTGGCTGAAGCCCTCATTTCCACAATTAAAAAAAAATCTTTCTGGAAAGAAACTTGTCAGCTTTAGTGAAGGGTAGTATAACTTGCATTGATTAGCCCAAAATGTTGGTAATCATGTGGATTATATTGAATATGAAACAGGAAGCAATTTCCCTTTCATTAAAAAGGAACACCCTATCTTCAAAGGAGGTTTGGCTTCCAACTACTTTATGAGTCTGCATGTGTACATGCACACAGGTTAGTGCATACCATAAATGGATTTTATAGTATAAACCATATTAAAAACGTTTAAGTGCTGAATTTTGTTATTATCAAGCATAATAAAAAAAAAATACTGGGTTTCCAGAAAATCTGCAGGGTTTAAATCTGAAAGACACTAAGTACACAAGAAGGCAGTATTTTCAGGGTGCCCAGATGTGTGCCAATATTAATGTTAAGGGGACTACTGAATCATACACAATCCTACCCTACACACAAAGATTATAATAAAAAAAGGAATTGTGTATCAATCATTATTTAAAAATTGGGTATTTTTGCAATGCAATTGAAAAGTATAGAGGCACCCATGTGACACTTTAACCTAAGAAAATTCTTTACAGTATCACCTATCTACATACAAAATTCATTATCTAAAATATGAAATATATTGCTCATTCTTGGAGAAAAAATATATTTTTGTGGCAATTAGTAATGTTATCTAACATGCGTTTAATTTGATCAAGTAGTATACTGGTTTCTTAAATAGGTATTCCTTCTCAACAGATGAGTAGATTGCTCTTAAGAAAAGATTTCTCACTTGAAACAACAACAAAAAGATTTCTCACTTAGAATATAATAAATCTCCTTGGATTCATGTTATAGGAATATAACTAGTATAAAAATATAAGAAAATTGAGTACACTGACAAATTGAAGATTATTTTCCCAATGTATTAAATTTATCTAATAAGGGATATGAAAACGCAAGCAAACAAACAAAAGACATATGAAAGCTTAAATCTTAGAATTAGTTTGGCCCTTATTCATTTTATCCAACCCAATTCTCCCATTAGGAGAATTTTCTTTACAAGAATTTTTCTTTACATCCTTAATTTTTTTTTTTTTTTCCATTTGCCTTCTCTCTCACTGATAAGTCACGGGAATAAAAGATACAGCAGAGGGAATATAGTCAAGAAAGGTGCCAGATGGGAGCTACATTTTCAGTGAGCACAACATAATATATAACTTTGTTGAAACACTATATTGTACACCTGAAACAAATGTCACATTGTGTGTCAAGTATACTAAAAGAACAAAAACAAAGATTACTTATACAAAACTATTTTTACAATCTTTATTTTCTTAATGCTTCTCTGTCAGTGTTTTTAAAAATATTTAAGAAATTTAAAACATTACAAAAGGAACAAGGTGTCATAATACAGACATTTTCTGAGGAATACAGGTTTCAGTAAAGTATCACTTCATATGACACACCCTGTTCCATTAATTGTAATAGAAAACATGACATTTACAGCCACAGCTTCCTTTTAAGCTAAATTGGTCCTGTTAAATAAAGGCCTCTTTCATTTTCCTGACACATTGAAGAGTGTGGGCCTTGCAGTTTGGGGAAAAGATCTAGGTCAGAATTTCAAATTGGGAAAATAGAGGAAAACTATGAAGGCTCTCAGGGAATTTGGGGAAAGGAATATCATGGAGAAAAAACAGGGGAACAATTAAATGAAAAATGAGTGATAATTTGTTGCTATATTGGGTTAAAGAAAAAGAGTAATATTTCTATTAATATTTTATAGCTTTATTTACATAAAGAAAAGTTACTAATTTATATGATAAAAATATATGTATTTCCATCCAGCCAAATGATCAAATGAGACAGATAATATTTAAAATTTCCATTTGTAATGACATAAATACACACCTAGAAATAAACCTATAAATGTTGTAAAAAAAATCTCTATATTGAAAACAAAATATGACTGAGAGATATATAACTCAATTAAATAGAAGATCATTGCATGTTTGTGCATTAGAAGACTCAACATTTTGAGGTGTCAATTCTACCTAAATAGATGTAGAGATTTAAAACAATACCATTCAAATCTCAGAAGATTCTCTCATTTATTATGTTTTCTTTTTTTTTGTTTTTGTTTTTCTTTTCTTTCTTTCCTTCCTTCCTTCCTTCCTTCCTTCCTTCCTTCCTTCCTTCCTTCCTTCCTTTCCTTCCTTCCTTCCTTCCTTCCTTCCTTCCTTCCTTCCTTCCTTCTTTCTTTCTTTCTTTCTTTCTTTCTTCTTTCTTTCTCTTTCTCTCTACTCTCTTCTCTCTAAATTATAAGAGACTTCAAAATTACTATTTTAAGAGAAAAATGAGGGAGGCCCTACACTATCAAAAATTAAGGCTTTATACAAAGCTACAGTAATTAAAACAGGGCTTTATTGACAGAATGATGCATGAAAGACAACACCGATAAATAGAGTATGGAAATAGACACATATACACAATCACTTGACATGATAAAATGCCACTGTAGAACACTAGGGTAATGAATTTCTATTCAATACATTGTGGTGAATAAATTCTATATAGAAAATAGGACCCTTCAAACTTCTATCACTAGCTCAAAAATTAACTTGTGAGAGAGTTTTTAGAATAAAAATAGTAGATATCTTGATGAGCTTGGGATAAACATTAAGTTGATAAATAGGGAAAAAAAATCCCATAAAAGGAAAGATTAACTGTACTTCATTAAAATGTAGAACTTCTGTTCAACAAAGTGCATCATTCATAAAACAAAATGTCAAACCAGTTTTGTGATTAGATATTTGCTACACATAAATCTCCTAAAGGCCTTGTAGATAGAAGAAACAAAGAACAGACTCAGATCAATAATGTCACGATATAGTATATCCACACGATCAAGAAAAATATTAAAAGGTGTTTAACATCATTAGCATAAAGAGAAATTCAAATTAAACCTACAAGGAGATGCTACCACATCAACCTCCACCGTAATGATTGATAAACAACAACAACTACTACTACTACTACTACTACTACTACTACTACTACTACCACCACCACCACCAGTAGATATATTAGTTGTTGGTGAGATTATAGAGCAACGAGAAATCTCATGAATAATTGCCCAAAGTATAATTCCTGCATTCACTTCAAAGAACTCTCCCACAATATCTACAGCTAATATATAGCAATTGTAGTTTTAGTAATATACGCAAGAGAAAGCAATGCATATTTACAAAAACGGTACATAGAAATGTGCATAGCAGTTTTATTCAAAACAGCCAAAGACTAGAAACAACCCAAATACTCCTCTAGTGGAAAACCAATAAATAAATTGTGGGGTATTCATAAAATGGGACACAGCACAGTAATCAAAAGTATACTAGTGGTACACACAAGAAGAATACATTTTTTTTAAACTTATTTTGAGCAAAAGATGCTAGACACATTAAAGTATGCTTCCACTTACAAGAAGTCCAAGAAAGGACAAAATTAATATATGAATATAGAGTTCAGAATAGTGGTTACTGACCAGGGACACAAGGGAAATTTCTCAGAGTGATGGCATTGTTGTGGATTTATGTGTATATGCCTGTGTAAAACATATGTAGCTATACATTGAATTTTGTGTATCTTACTGTATGTAAATATTATGTCATTTAACAAAGAAATTCAGTTAACTCTTTCACAATGTAGGAGTTTAGGGGCATTCAGCCCCCATACTGTTGAAAATCCACATAAAACTTTGCCCCACAACATCACCACTAATATCTTACTGTTCACCAGGGTTCTTACTGGTAACATAGTCAATTGGCACATATTTTATATGTTATATGTATTCTACATAGTATTTATACAATAAAGTAAGCTAGAGAAAATAAAATGTTAAGAAAGTCATAAGAGAAAATACATTTACGGTCTGTGCTGCATTTATGTTAAAAATCTGTGTATTAGTGGACCATGTAGTTAAAGTTCCTGTTGTTCAAAGTTCATCTGCACTCTAAAATATAGAGATTACAAATATGTTTATGAAAACAAATTTTCAAATTAAGCTGAATCATCATATTAGAAAACTATGATACTTTGAAATGTATAGTTACAGATATTGGAAATTTAATTCTATAACTGTTAAGTAACTGAAATATTAATGTCAAATATCCCTCCAGTAAAATTTTGGTGACCATGAAGCTTCACCAATGAATTATACTATAATTTTTCTAAATGAAATAAACAAAGGGGACATAATCTAAATCATTTTATGAAATCCATATTATCTTTATATGAAAACCTTGAAAGGAGTGCCTGGGTGACTCAGTTGGCTAGGCATCAAACTTTTGATTTTGGCTCACATCATGATCTCACACTCAAGATCAAGCCCTGCATCAGGTTCTGTGCTGGGTGTGGAGCCTGCTTAAGATTTTCTCTCCCTTTCTCTCTGTCCTTCCCCTGGTTGCATTCATTCTGAAGGAAAGGAAGGAAGGAAGGAAGGAAGGAAGGAAGGAAGGAAGGAAGGAAGGAAGGAAAAGAGGGAGGGAGGGAGGGAAGGAGGGAGGGAGAGAGGGAGGGAGGGAAGGAAGGAAGGAAGGAAGGAAGGGAAAAAGAAAAAGAGAAAGAGAAAAAGAAAACTTTAAAGGAAACATGGGATATTAAATGGTAAACACACATTTAACATAGAGATCACTGGGGCACCTAGGTGGCCCAGTCAGTTAAGCTTCAGCTCAGGTCATGATCTCACATTTGGTGGGTTTGAGCCTGCCTCAGGCTTTGTGCTGACAGGTGGGAGCCTTGAACTTGCTTCAGATTTTGTGTCTCCCTCTCTCTCTGCCCCTCCCCATTTGTGTTCTGTCTTTCTCAAAAATAAATAAACATTTAAAAAAAAGTAGAGATCCCTTAGGATTATATATAAAAAAGCAACAAATCAGAACAAAGATGTTTGAAACATGTAATATGAATGTTTGCATAGCCCAAAGGGAGATCTTTATGTGTGCATGAACAAGGTGAAGGGCCAAAGACAGAGTCAGTGTGGTAAATGCTCCTACAGTCTTCTAGGTTAATATATTTAAAAATCACTTGGAAGTTGGGTGTTGATTTATGAATTGCTGCTGAGAGAAAAAGGGAGGGAGGGAGAGAGACAAAGAGACAGGCAGGGACAGAGACTTTGGATTGGCCATTTTCTCCATTCATTGGTTTAATCATGAAAGTATTATCCGGTTCATGTGTTTATATATTAACTACACACACACGCGTGCACACATATGCACATAAAATACACACCTATAATATTGCTTAGTAGGTGTTTTTCAATGTTTATCAATTTCTGTAGATTAATGAGTTATGATATTTGACTTTTTCATTCAACATTAAATTTCCTAGATAACCAACAGGGATACATACAGATTTGCCTTATGGATTATAACTGCTAAATATAAATATAGAAATATACCAAAATGTATTTGCTCATTCTTCTAATTATTGGCAGCTCACTTATATCTAGTATTTCTCCATTACAAATAACGCTGCTATAAACTTCTTTGCACATGACTTTTTATATGTTCTCTGGGGCATATAACCAGATATGAAGTTTCTTGGCTATAGCATATGTCCACTGAAAACTTGATTAGATATTGCAAAATTAGTTTCCAAAAGGGTTTTACCAATTGCCCCATAACGGACAATCATTGAAAGTTCCTATTCTCTTATATGCAAACAAGAGATATTTTAATGGGTTGGAGGGACAAAATGCAGATTGGAATTTGAAAAAGACAAAGTGGGAGATGAATTGTAGAGACATTGGACACAGACATTTTCTTTGTGTTGGACACCATAGGAGAGAGGAGAAAGTTATTTATTTATATTATTATATTATTTATATAAATATCTATTTATATTATTAGTTATTCTCTAGGTATTGAGATAATAGCAGTGTTTCTGCTTTTGGGGACTTACTTTGTTGTCAAGGACACACAATATAAATAAATATATGTATCTTAATATCACTAATAACTGTTATAAGGAGGAATAAAATATATACAATGGAGATAAGGAATGGAGAGGACTTACAGATGAGGCATAGATATGGGTGATAGAATGGCCCAGTAAGGCCTCAGTGAGGAGGTGATATGTGAGGGAATATACTTAAATGTTGTGAATATGCCAGACTATACCTGGCAACTATACAGAGGATATTCTATAAAAAAGTAATGGTGAATGCAAAGACTTTAAGGCAGAAACATGTTTGATGTGTTCAAAGGTATGACAAAAAGAGCAATGTGGCTGGATTGGTGAACATGTTAGAGACCTTAGGAAATGAAGTTACAGACTTTGGCACAGGTCTGATCACATCGAGTCTTTTGGATATATTACAGACTTCAAACATTATTCCAAGTGTGACCTGACAGCAGGAGAGAGTTGAAACCAACTCATGATCTTTTTCTTTTAATTATCTTGCATTCAAGGTAGTAGAGAATAAATTATAGGACATCAGGGTAGAAATGAGAGGCTAGAATAGATTCTCTTACTATAGTTGAGGGGGGGACATCTTTATGACTTAGAAAAAAATCAGAAATGGAAGATGTAAACTTGATCGAATTAAAAGTACAGTTTCATAGTATTTGCTGAGGGATTGGTTAGGACGCTAAGAGAGGAATAGCTTTTTATCATGAGCATCTGGGACAAAAGCAATGACAGAGCCTTTGGTGGGAAGGCCTGGTGCAGGGGATTTGAGAACATAAAGGAAGCTGGAAAAGTTGTAATTTACATCTTGAATGCGAAATGTTTCTGAAGCATCAAAGGGAGGATGCAAGTAGAAGTTTCGATTTTATTCTGGAACTTGAAGGGAAGCTTAGGGATGGGGATAATAACCTGGAAGATCATCCGTTTATTTAAACCCATTGGGAAGTAGGAGATCCTCAAGGAGTGGGTGTAGATAGTGATGAGAAGAAGCTCATGATGGATCCCTAGACTCTCCAACTTGCTGGAAGACAAGAAGCAATAGCACAGGCTGTGAGAAACTGTTACTAGGAAAATAGCAATAAAACCAAGAGGGCATGGTACCCTGTGGGCTAAAGAAAAATACGGTGTTTGTTTTACTCTTGGATATCTCCTGTTCCTTATTTGTCTCTGTTTCTACCTAGCCAGCAGCCCATGAGTCCTTTAAAGGAGCTTTGGTTCCTTTAACCTGGCATCAGTGACTTGCACTCAGTGTCTTCTCAATTTATGTTGAATAAATGTAAAAGCAGATGTCAAGTTATAAATAATTCTAGAAGGTATAACACATAATTTTGAATGAAGGATGAAAATAGTATGCAAAGTGTCTTAAGAATTTAGCCTAGGAAACATGATAGAGCTGAATGAAGATGTGATGCTCTTGGAGAAGAGTATAAAAGAGAGAGGCTGAAAATTGTAAAGGCAAATTTCAAACCCCTCACAGCTTTGCCTTTGGCTAAACCTGGGGCTGAGATATTCAATTTAGAAAAAAAAAAAAAGGTAGCAAGTATTGGAATTTTGGAATATAAATTACATGAAGCCAAGGTAGTTATAGATTACTGTAGGTTGTTTTTAATGTATAATATGTCTGCCGCGTTGGTTACCTGCCAATTTCTTAAAGAGATAATAAAAGGCTTCATTTTCTCCTTTGACACTTTGAAAATGTATCATAGATTCATAAAGGTTAGTAGGTGATGCTTTCCAATAATATATGCATACTAGATAACCCCAAATCTTATAAGTGAGATTTTTTTCCAGGCAAAAATATGATTAAACTAGATTCAGCCTAAAGCAAAATTTCATTTATGATTTATTGATATTTTTGGTTGGTTAAATCACTGCAGGGGAATTATGTTAGAAAAGCACTTTGTGTCATCCTAGTGAAACTTAACCCTGTATCCAATAAATGACAAAGCAGCACTTATATTTCACTTTGCTATGTACCAGAGAGCTGGGATCTATAAACTGTCCTGAATATAAATGCTTCTTTTACCTTGGAGCTATACTGAAGAGCATAAAGGCTTCAACATACCAAACTCAATAAAATATGAAGCTCTATTTTAGTTAATGATCTAGCATCCTCTAAAATGTTTTTATGTCAAGGAATAACTGCATATAACAAGTAAATAATAAAAAGTTTTCTTTTGAAATGTCCTCAGAAGGGTTAAAATCACAAGGCAATTTCATTGTGTAGTGCTCTTCCTACATAATAAAATTGAATGAATCATTATCATTGAACTATAAGCTATGTATAGATTTTTTCTGGACTTGCTGACAAAACATTTTTAATGTTTAATCAGTATATTTTAATTTTGGAAACTTAATATCTTGAAATGCAGGCATGAATGCATAAAATGAAGTAAATGTTGAATATTTACAACACTTGGGTAAGGTAGGTAGCCATATGCAAGCTCTTAAAAACATAAAAGTATGAAGGGAGGAATATGGATATAAAATAAGACAGATCAACATTTGATTGTACTGTCACCAACTAAGGCCTTGAGGAATTTTCTGAGTTTCAGTTTCCTCATTGCTATTTTATGGGGGAGAAATTACATGTATCTTTCAGTTAATTGAAGTTAAAGTGCGAAGCAAAATTCACTAGAATTGACTAAAATATAGAATTAACTAAGAATATGTCAGTTAATAGAAGATAAAGTAAAATTGTAAAGTAAAATTGACTAGAATTGACTCAAATATAGAATTAACTAAGAATGTCTTGTAAAGAATACTTTCATTTGGTATTGCAAAACATTAAGTAATCTTTGGATTGAAAATGATTCTATAGTTTCTCTTATAGGATATTTTCCCAAGAGGAACTATGCAGATAAAATCTTGGCCTGTAGGAGTTCACAAACTTTGTTACGTGTCTTGAAATCAATAAATGGAGGTCAGTGTGTGTTATTAAGGAACAATCTTGAATTACTGATTTTTAAAAAATCTGTCCAGTTATTGATCAAGTCTATGCTAGAGCATAATTTTGGTACAGAATGTATATAGGATTGCCAGATAATATTCAGAGTGATTAGTTCTATTTGGATGGTGGCTTTACGACCTGGGAATGGAACTGCTTTCAGTTCCCTGCTGCTCCATCCCTTTCCTTCAGGACATTTTTACAGTGCCTCTGGCTTCTTGTTTCCCAACAGTTTTTTTTTTTTTTCAAAAGCTTTCTAGGGTTCATATAAAAATTCAAGGAACTCAGAATAGTAAAACTAATTTGAAAAAGAAAAGAGAAGTTGAGGATTCATCCTTTTATGATTTTAGACTTCTACACAGCTACAGTAATCAAGGCCATCAAATACTTGCCTAAGGACAGACATATAGAGTAATAAAAAAGGACAGAAATTTCTGACATAAACCTTTATGTTTATGGTCAATTGATTTTAGACAGGTAGTCAAAACCATTAATAGAGAGAAAGGAAAGTATTCTCAACAAAGGTTCTGGGACAGCTGGATATCTACATGCAAAAGTATGAAACCAGATTCCCAGCTAACATATGCAAAATATAACTCAAAATGAATCATGGACCTATGTTTAATATATAAAACTATCATAGAAGAAACCATAGAAGTAAGTCTTTGAGACGTTAAATTAGGCAATGGTTTCCTAGTTATGGTACCAAAAGTAAAAGCAGCAGAAGGAAAAAAAATAGATAAATCCAACATCATCAAAGTTAAAAATCTTTGTGCTTTAAAAGATACTACCAATAAAATGAAAAGACAATCCACTGATTTGGATACAATACACGTCAATCACATATATGACAGGTTACTTGTTTCTAGAATATATAAAAAGTTTTATAGCTGAACTTTAAAAATTGGGCAAACATTTAAATAGATATTTCTCCAAAGATACACAAATGGCCAATGAACACATGAACAGACACTTAACATCATTAATCACTCATAAGGGACATCCAAAACAAAACCATAATGAGATATAATTTTAACCCACTAGGATTGCAATAATAAAAAAAAAGTTGGACAATAATAAGTGTTAACAGGGATACGGAGAAGTTTATACCTTAATAAATGATTGGTGAGAATGTAAAATGATGGAGCCACTTTGGAAAACAGTTTGGCATTTCCTCAAAAAGTTATACATAGTTACCATAAAACCCAACAGTGGCACTACTAGGATTATATGCAAGAGATCTAAAGACACAAAATCTAGGGGCGCCTGGGTGACTCAAGTCAGTTAAGCGTCCGACTTCGGCTCAGGTCATGATCTCACGGTTCGTGGATTCAAGCCCTGCATTGGGCTCTGTGCTGACAGCTAGCTCAGAGCCTGGAGCCTGTTCAAGATTCTGTGCCTCCCTCTATCTCTGACCCTTCCCTGGTCATGCTGTCTCTTTCTCTCTCTCTCAGAAATATATAAAAGATTTAAAAAAAAAAGACACAAAAAATCTGGTACACAAATGTATACAACATCATTATTGATAGTAGGCAAAAAGTGTAAAAATCCCAAATTTCTATGAACTGATGAACAGATTTAAAAATGCAATATATACATACAATGGAACATTTTACAGCAAAAAGGAATATAGTAACAAAAATGTGCTACAAAATAAATGAATCTTGACATTATGGTAAGTGATAAAAGCCCAGTATGAAAAGAAAAAACACATAATGTATGATTCCATTGATGCCATATCTACAATAGACAAATCAATAAAGGCAAAAATAGATTGTTAATAGACAAAAAAATGAATAGTCAAGTTCTGGGAGGGGGTTAATGGAAAGTGATTGCGAATGAATACGGGGTTCCGTTTTGGGGTGTCATCAATGTTCTAAAAGTAGACAGTGCTTATGGTTGGACACCTCCGTGATATACTACAAACCTCTGAATTGTATACTTTAAAAGGGTATATATTAAGGGTTAGTATTTTATCTCAATAAAACTTATAAAAATTGAAAAGAATGATTTTTGAAATGAAAGTTGTTCACTTAGTTGACTGACTTATTTAAAATTTTAAGAATGCTGATTTACTGTACAGTTCACAAAGGTGTGTAGAATTCCACCTGAGAATTTAGAAATCAGCACATCTATAGAATTCTTGTGCAACCGGAGACTGATGTCAAAATTAACTATGCTCCATAAATAGTCTCTTGGGATGGAGCTGTCTCTGCATCATCTTTTCACTGCTGACTCCTGTGTTTTGTTTTGTTTTGTTTTGTTTTGTTTTGTTTTGTTTTGTTCTTCTCATAGCACTTTGCATTGTTCTTTAACTACCAGTCAACCTCATGGGTGTTTGCACTTTAGAAGAGCAAAATATAAATCAAAATAGAAAGATAATGTTAGACAACCTATTTGTTTAATCCAAATAAAAATTAAGTTTTGCTAGTAATAGTATGTAGGTGCTATGGACTGAATATTTGTGTCATTCATATGTTGAAGATCTAATCCCCAGTGTAATGGTATTTGGAAGTCAGACCTTTGGGAGATAATTAGATCACAGGATTGGAGTCCTGATAAATGGATCACTGCCCTTATTAGAAGAGACATGAGAGAGGATGATTTCCTTGCACCATCTAAGGGTAGGAGTCTATCTCCACTAGAAGGAAGGCCCTCACTGGGAACTAAATTGGCCAGTACTTTGATCTTGGGATTTCCCAGTCTCCAGAACTAAGCACAGAAATAAGCATCTGTGTTTAAGCCACCCAGTTTATGATAGCTTGTTATAGCAGCCAGAACTAGGGCAGAGGGCAACACTTGAACCCTTCATGTACTATGTCTGAGAAACCTTCTGATATGTAAATATATAAGTGAAATTTCTGCAAACATATTTTCTATATATCTTATATAGATCTATAGGTCATAGATCTATTATATCATACATATATACACAGATATATATACTTATATATATATCTTATGTAAGATATACTTAAGATATAAAATGTATCTTCTATACTCTATATAGAGTAATGAATTTTATTATCTAGTTTTTAGCTAGATAACAATACCAAATAGAAAGGTGGTATAAAAATACCTTTGCACAAAAGCCTGGATTAGGGAAAATATTAGTAAGATAATCAAAAGGAAACAGTGACAAAAAGTAAGCTGAACACTACTATTTCCAGAAAGAGCTCTTGGTTAGCCAAGATTATAAACAGTAAGAATGCAGTAATACATTAAAAAATATATAAAACTTAAAGCTACTCTGCAGTATAAATGTGATAACAAAGGAAATTTTAAGTTTTTTAAAAGAAGAGCCCTTCTATTACAGAAAAGATATTTTAGAAATAGTTCCATTATTATATGTTAATATAGCCCAAGGAAATATAAGGATGTCACCATTTTATGAAATCTAAAATTGAACATTAGAAAGATAGAAAATATTTTTTAGTCTTTTCTTTTTCTTTTTTTAAAATTTTTTAATGTTTTATTTATTTCTAGGAGAGAGAGAGAAACAGCATGAGTAGGGGAGGGTAAGAGAGAGAGGGAGTCACAGACTCTGAAACAGGCTCCAGGCTCTGAGCTGGCAGTCAGCACAGAGCCCGAAGCGGGGCTCGAACCCACAAACCGCGAGATCATGACCTAAGCGAAAGTCGGATGCTCAACCGACTAAGCCACCCAGGTGCCCCGAAAATATATTTTAGTCTTTAAAAAAATCTTCTAACTAAGGGGATTCTGCCAGATGTGTTTTCTTTTTTAAATCTAAAAGCCAACACTCTTCAATCAGTTTTTTAAAACTACTGATTTATGTTTGGAAATTGACACTCACTAGTCAACTTTCAACAGTAACAAAAGTCAGTAATTAGTTGGCATGTTTGAAAAAGTGATTGTCATAAGCAGTCACAGAGAAAAATGTCCCTTTACAATTTGAAACATCTTTGAAAAAGCATTGTTTTTATTTATGGTAAACTTAAATCTAAAAAGAAACAAGGCTTCTTTTAAAAAAACAAGGCTAAAACAATGAATTTAGACTCAGATCCTTTAATAACTTTGAATGAAGCGTTAAGAAATGAAACAAAATCAGTGATTCATTGTCATCATAAGAATTCATAAGGATGAATATTTCCTTCATCTGTAGAAGGAAATCTAAGCTTCAGATACTTTGAATAACTTTCCTAGTTAACACAGTGATTGATCCAGGATTCAGTCACATGCCTGACTCCCAACCAGCCTTGCTGCACTTCCCTTGGGAATTATTGTTCCTTTGAATAGAAAATATTTCACTCTGTTATGTAGAAATTAGGTAGAAGTATGTTTTCTCTCCTGCTTATAAATCATCTTACAGGCTTGTGAGTTCCTATCTCATTGACCTTAGGCTTGGCCAGATGACATGCTTTGACTAACGAGACGGTCGTAGAACAGCATTGCCCCATCATAGTGGATGCTTGAAATGTGATGTGCGATCCCCTCCGGGCCTCTTGCGCTCCTTCCCTTTCCCACAAGGCCAGGATGTGTAGATAGTAGTTGCTGTTTCAGTCTGGGTCCTCGGTGAGGAGACACATAGATCTTGGCAGAGTCCAGGGGAACCACAGCCAATACAGCAAGACCTACTATCTGATTCTGCTTAGACAGAACTGATTCTGCCTTTACAGGTGAGGAATATTATCTTGCAACAATACTATTTATAATAGAGGGAGCTAAAAAATAGATGGTTGAAGGGTGCCTTGGTGGTGCAGTCAGTTGAGAATCCAACTCTTGATTTCAGCTCAGGTCATGATCCCAGGGTCGTGGGATCAGGCCCTGCATGGGACCTGCTTAATATTTTCTCTCTCTTTCTCTCTCTCCCTCTGCCTCTCACCTCTGATCATACATGCTCTCTCTAAAACAAAAATATTTTCATTTTTTAAAAAAAAAATAATTTCGATTTATTTTTGAGAGTGAGGCAGAGAGAGACAGAGTGTGAGCAGGGTGGAGGCAGACACAGAATCTGAAACAGGTTCCAGGCTCTTAACTGTCAGCACAGAGCCTGATGTGGGGCTTGAACCCATGAACTGGGAAATCATGACCTGAGCCGGAGTCGCCCACTTAACTGATTGAGCCACCCAGGTGCCCCTAAAATAAATTTTTTAAAAGAAAAGAAAATAGATGATTACATGTTTGTGGGAATTTTTGTGTTCAGATCCCTATAGAGAATAAGCATCTGATGCTTCTATTACCTCTTGTAGCATGTTTAGCAAGATTTGTTGTCAGGAGTATCTGTCCTTGCCTGCAACCCTCAGGACTGAGGGAACAAGTACACAGACAAAACTTTTACATGCACCAGCTGTGCATGAGATGACAAAAACAATAGACATATTCAACAATATTTAGAGAAAGTAATTTCCATAAAACATTCTGTAGTTGAAATTTACTTACTCATTGGTTGCAGTCAGATCAGCAAAAGCTGGTTATTCAGATCTCACTGGCCTACTAACAAAACTGTTTTTCCAAAATGTAATTCTGCATATTGTCAATTGATAATAAGTGCCATTATAAGAAAAAAAAATATAGTCTCATGGAACTCATTTTACCTGTGTCTCTTTTAAGAATAATTTGAAAATGTTATTTATTACACAGCAGAGAAATCTCTGTCTGCAATTTGTACAAAGAATAATATACTTCTCATTAGTAAATGGTTCGTTTTGATCTTATCTTTGCAGTAAATTTGTCTAACTAACCAGGTTCCTTTTGTTTCTTTGAAACTAAAAATCTTTAAGCTTAAGTTTGGCACCGATTTTTCTCAGCTACATTTTCCCTATACTTCTATCACATTACATTTTTTGTTGTTTCTTTTATTTTAATTTTATATATCATGTTATTTTATATGTCATTGTAAATTCATTGGAACCTTTCTGAAACAAATTATAGCATCAATACAGAAATACGTATTTTTGCAATTCTGACATGAATCCATAAACATCTTTAGCCGCTTTTTCAAAATATCAGTAACAATAAAAATAAGTGACAAAGCCATATATGTTTAGTTTTTTTCCTGTAAAAATAGAATTATATAATATCTAAGGTATTTTTAAGCTCAAATAATATAAGACTGTATGAACTCTTCCTTTTAAGCAAGAGCAACAATTATCCAGTTCTTTCCATCCACACTTAGTACCAGAACTATACAGGAATGAATAAACAATTCTTGTATAATATCTTCTTCAGCACTTTGTTCTTAATAAGATCATGTTTCTCTGACTTTCATGTGCATGTTTGTTACTCTACTATCTTCAGTTTCTGATTCTGTACTTAGGAGGAGGGGGTTCTGAATTTCATAGGCTGACACTGCTTGTCAGCAAACCACACATAAAAGGGATTAGACTCAAATAATGTTGTGGGAAATAATATGATGTTAGCAACTCAAGGAGGAAAGATTTTACAGGTACTCTCAAAATTGAAAAACATATCAGGGACCTGTCACACATTTTTGGTATGATATTCTAAAAAAAGGTAAAAAGCTACATTTAACTGACTATTGACCAGTAATTACCCTATTTTCAGTAAAGTAGATGTTTGCATTGTGTAATTTATTAAAACCAAAACACTATGCAGCACAGGAGCCTAAAGAGTAACAAATGAGTAAGCGTGCTTCACCTTGAAAAAAAAAAAGGATCAAGAAAAGAAGTTGCTAGGACCAGAATCAGAGTTTTCATTAGTAAATTTCAGCGTATTATGAAAATAAGTTCTGGAATTTAGGTTGTATAGTTAGCTTAAAGAAAACATGATTGTTTATGTATTTTGTTTTGGTTTAAACAAATCTGTTGGCATTCTGCAAAGAGAAACAGAGACAAATGGTTTAAACAGAGCTCTGCTCTGTGTTTCAGCACACTGCCATAAAACAAGTTAGATGAAATTAAGCATGCAGTAAGATGGAAAAATTTTGCTGGCGTTATCACAAGTGCTTACCATAAATATATTATAGTACATGCAAAAAGGCTGCAGGGAAAGCTAGTGCTATCAAACTGTGAATTGATTTCATCCATACTTTTCATACTGGCTGCTTTTGTTTGTTTATTTTTGGTTTGCTTTGTTTTGTGTGATTATCATTCACAATTGAAATATGCAGAAAAACACACCATTAATTCTCTCCATTATTTGTGAAGCATTAATGAGGAATTATGTAAACATTGATAGTTTTAATGAAGACAGCTTTCCTTTTAGTGAATTTATTGGGGCTACGGGGATAAGAGCGTTTCATGTTATTAAAAATAAATCTGCAGAAAAAATATGCCTGCTTTGACACTAGACTGTGATCTTCTTAGGGGATTTTCATTTTATTCATCTTTGGACCCTCAGAGCCTAGCATAACTGTTGGTAAGTAATTATTTGCTACATCATTGCTTCTTCATGCTGTATCATATGATAAGAAAAGTCTTATTAGGTCAAATTAATGCTATATAAAACTCAGTTTTCTGTTATTTAGAGTATCATCTAAGCTGAATTATAGAAGAATAGAACGCTGATGAAGGAGAATAGGACAGAAACACGTTGCCATGTGATTTATTTTTTATTATAGAAATGAGTTCTAAGTAAAATCAAACTCTTTACTTCTCTTTTTAATTTCACAGACTATATAGGACCACTCTTGGCTTATAAGAAATATATTATGATATTATTCTCATGATGCTTGAGGTTCTGATTCTGTCCTTTTATTTGATAACCATAAGGCTTATAGGTCTAGGGATTGGGGACCTTTCTTACAGTCATACACTCAAATATTTTGTCTCTTTCTTTTCAATTTCATCAATAAATTTTCTTCCTCTCTTAATGATTAATATTGGTCATGTAGATATAGCATTGGTATATATTCCACAACTGATTTAAAAAATATATTGAGTGCCTATTTGGGCCAATTACTGTACCAATGAAGGAGACCCAAATCTTCCTTTAATAGTGAACATAATCGAGTGGGTACAGTCAGACATTTCATTGTTTGCTGAACTTGTGGTTCATTATCTTGCTAAAAGCAATAGTCTAATTTCATAATTCCACCCATTTTCTTTTCTTTATTAAAATTTTATACTTCTTTGTGTTAGCACTTGTAACAATCCCACAATTTTCCACTTTAACTCACATTGGACTTTAATATTTACTACATACCTCATCATTAACCACAATTATTAAGCGGAACTCTGTTGACTGGTGAGTTGGTTTGTATTTGAGCTATAAAATCAGATTCACTCAGAGAGCACTTAAAAATATTTATGCATGACAGACTTAACATGAATGTCTAAAATATATATGAGAAAAAACTGTAAAAGCCTCCTGAAAGAAATAAAACTGGAATTAAAAGGTGGAAAAGCCTATGCTGTGCTTGAATAATGACAGATATAACAGATAATGAAAATATGTTATGACATCCCCTTAATCAAAATTAATTCATTAATAGATCAAATAGATAAGAATAGAATATTCAAAAATAGATTGAAGTAAACACTTCCTTTATATGAAAAGGTAACAAATAGATCAGTGGAAAAGGAAGAATGCTTTAAGAGGCCTTAGATAATTATTCATATAAAAAGTTGAAGTGTGATCTGTCTCAGAGGCTACATAGAGGAAAATAGATAATTATAGGTAGATTAAAGATTTACAATAAAAGAAATAATTTGTGATTGCTAGAAAATTTATATGATTTTTTTTACAAAATGGCTGTGAGATAATGTGCTAAAATAAGTCTCAAATTCAAGAATAATAATACAAAAGAATGAGATACATGACTAAATAGAAATAAACAAAAATTACACAGAAATAACACCAAGATTTTAAAAAATGGAATACTAAGGGAAAATTGCAATGACATTACATAGGTTATATGAAGAATATATTTTAAAACTTCTAAAAGTGACATAAAGGTACACTTGGGTGGCTGAGTCTGTTGAGCATTTAACTCTGGATTTTTGCTCAGATCATGATACCAAGGTCGCAAGTTGGAATCCTGGGTCAGGCTCTGCACTAACAGCACAGAGCCTACTTGGGATTCACTCTCCCTCTCCCTCTGCTCCCCCCATCCCCACTTATCCTTGCTCTCACTCTCTCTCTTTCAAAATAATTAAATAAATAAATAAATAAAATTAAAATGATATAAAAAGACCATCATTTATAGAAAGTGGATAAGATATAGAAACAGAAACTGTTCTCTAATAAATTTGAGAAATGTACATTATTGCTGTTACATGAAATACTACATCGCACCCATCGAGACACTGTCATTAACAACATTCTTGATGAGCTAATAAGAAAATGAGCATGCTTCCATAGTATTGGTGGTAATACAAAATGCTATAAACTCCTATGGAAGTGAATTTAGCTATATCCAATAAAAACCACATCTGTTCTCATTTTAATCTTATGTCTAGAAATTCATTCCAAAGACACATTGCAAAAATTCAAAATGACCAGAGGCTAAAGGTTATTCATTACAGCACTATTTAAAGTAGCAAAGAACTGGGAAGAACCCAAATGTTTATCAGTAGTGGAATGTATAAGAAATTATTATACACAGACTCCATGGTACCAGCTTTAAAAGGAACAACCTCTGGGTAATACTTTGGGTTGATCTCCAGGATACAGTGTTCCAAAAAATATAACTAGTTTAGTTTCTTTTAATAAGAAATTAATGGAATGAAAAATATATATGTAATTGTTTATAAATTCAAATAACTCATTGAAAGAGGAACAACATTAATAAAAGTAGTTAATTAAAATAGTCTGGAGGGGATATTTTGGAAGCTAGACTCTCTGAATATATCTTGTATAATACTGACCTTAAGATCATGTAAAAGTTTTAAATATTAAAAATACTATACCTAGATGAAAAAGAAGACAACTCTGTGTGTTGTGATACAAAACCTTATGTAGTTTAACTGCATAAAGAATTGTTTTCTGTTTCTTTAAAATACAGAATTTGGTTGAACATGCCTGGCGAGATATATCCTAGGGAGAATTAACAACTGCAAATAATCTTAGCCTGTATTCAGAATTCATGTTTTAATAATAATATTGATATGTTTAATCTTCTTTAGGTTATGTGTACAACTTATAGTAGGTATCCACTGCCTGTGTTATATATATATTGGTTGATTTTATGTCTCAACTTGATTAGGGTAAGGGATTAAGATATTTGTGAAAATATTATTTCTAGGTGTTTCAATAAAAGATTAGGATTTGAACTGGTGAACTGAGTAAAGCTGATAGTCCTCCCTAATGTGGTGGGCATCAGCCAATATGTCGAGTGGCTGAATAAAACAAAGAGACAGAGGAAGGGCAAACTTATGATCTGTGCTTGAGCTGAGACATCTATTTCTGCCCTCTGACATCAGTACTTCTGGTGCTTGGGCTCTTCCACTCAGATGGGGACTTAAATCATCAGGCTTAAATCATGTAGTATTTTTCTATTAAAAAAATTATAATTCTTATCCCTGCTTCCTTTAAAGATATATATGCAAAGACATGTAGAACACGTACAACATGAGACAGGGCTTCTTGTTCTAGAAACCAGAAACCAAGTAAACTACTCAACATTGCCAATACTGTGCTCTAAGGAGACTGATTCCAGTATATGGAGGCCTCCACTAGCGAGGCTCTTGTAATATGAAGCCCATCAAAACATCCATGGAGTGTTTTTGCCAAAAAAAATAAACTGTGATCTAGTTTCTAGATAAGTTGTTTACAGAAACCAGGTAGAAGAAAATGTTAAGTGGTGCCACAGGTATACAATCCTAAACATATGAATATGGAGTATTCTATAAGACAGAAGGATAAACAGAAAGTAAATCTCTTATGGAAGAGAATTAAAATGCATGAAATGTTTGAGTCACGTTTGATCTATGAGTGTAAAAACTTTTCAATTGCATTCTTAAGAAAATGAAGTCCCTGTGACTTTGATAGGATATTTGATGCTGTTAAAAACATTATTATTAAAAATATAGATGTGATACTGTTATTATGGTACTGCTTTTAAAAGTGTCTTTATTTAAGCACAAGTATCAAATTATTTATGAAGGATGTCATTTCTAAGATTTGCTTTAAAATTACTCAGCCTGTGTGTGTTTGTATGTGTGTGTGTGTATGTGTGTATGTGTGTGTGTGTGTGTGTGTGTGTGTGTGTGTGTGTGTGTGTGTGCAAGGGTTGGAAAGGAAGAAAGATATAAAGATGAAATAACTATGACCATATAATAAGGGCTGTTGGAGAAGAGTACTGGGGTTTACCCTACCAATTTTAACCTTTCAATGACAGCATTATTTAAAACAGCAAAGATATGGAAGCAAACAAGTGATCACTGATACATAAATATGGATAAAGAAAAGATGTTATATATATATGTACATAGATATATACACACACGTATATACATATTTGTGTATATATATAATGGAATGTTATTCAACCATAAAAAAATGAAATCTTACCATTTGTGACAACATGGATGGAGCTGTAGGATGTTACACTAAGTGAAATAACTCAGGCAAAGAACAACAAATCTTGTATGATTTTACTTATATGTGGAATCTAAAAAACAAACACACAAAGCACAGAAACAGAACACAAAGACAATATAGACTGGTGGTTATCAGAGGGGAAAGGATGAGGGGGTGGCCAAAATGGATGAAGAGGAAAAGGAGGTTCAGGTTTTTAGTTATGGAATGAAAAAGTCACAGAGATGAAAGGTACAGTATAGGGACCATAGACAATGGTATTATAATAGTGTATAGTGACACATAGTAGCTACGCTTGTGAGCACAGCATAATGTATAGAGTTGTCAAATAGTGTATACCTAGAACTAACATATAATTGTGTTCACCATTTAGCACAGCTCATCAAACAATGTTTATAACAAGTTACAAAAGTGTAAGTAAAGGAGATATCACACTTGCTTATTTGTCTCATATCTGTTTATGTGATATCTAAAAGAGCTAGAGAGAATAAGAAAATTCAGTTTTAATACTATTTTTATAAACTAAAGTAAAAATTAAATATCCATTAAATGTTTAAGAATTCTTAACCTAAGAACATTATATACACCCCCTATTCTATTATATGAGGCTGCCTGTGTGTTCGGGGGGGGGGAGAGAGAGAGAGAGAGAGACAGAGACTGAGAGTTTATTCAGACATTGAAGGAGAAAATGTGGGAGGATATAAAGCACACCTGGGTCTGAATCTCATGGAGTTACATAGAATGTGCTTCGGGCCTCTCATCATAAAAATTCACAAAGGGTTGATGGTGGGTCTGATCTCATATATATGAATCTCTGAACTACTGTTCCACAAAGACAGAAAAGGATCAACCAAAGAACAGCAGAGACGCCATGCTGGCATTCAATGAATGCACTAACTGCTTTTTTGCAGTGTTCTTCAATGTGTTACTTCTGTCATGCTGAGACCGGCATAAAAATGAAATGTCATACTTCACTACCCTTCCAGCCAGTGGTACAGTTTATTTTCTTGTCTTCTGATAGAGTTCACAAATTTAATAACTGCCTTTTATCCTGGTCTCTATACTCCCTTTTAGCTTCCTATTCAGTCTTCTCTCTCTGCAGTCTTGCAGGAAATGCCTCATTTTAGGTTTTCTATAAAGGACATAATAGACAAGAAAAGCAAAAAAAAGGAGAGGATATTATCTATCATTTAGAAATGGACAAGAGGCAATCAGGCCATTTTAATAGAGAAAGGGTCGGGTGGGGGGGAACTCCTTGCTATTGTGGCATTTGCCATGTTCTTTTGGATGAGACAATTTGGACTGGAATAAACTGAGTAGTTTGTGTTGAAAAGTATATTATGATTCTTCTGATCAGTGCCCATTTTGAAAAAAAAGTAATTGATCCTTAATCACAAAAAATAATAGGGTTATTTTCAGGGAAATCTGACAAAATGGGACTGATTTTTCAGCTAATTAAGAAATACAGTGATGAATTTGAGTGTTTCTGCTTTGATGCATGTGGCTATAATTAATAATGACTTTGCAGGTCTCCACATGTTTCCTAAATGATAACGACAATATCATTAATGAGGTGCATTATTGTACAGATTTTTTTGAAAGTTGGGAAATAATAGAGTAAGGTTCAGGCAATATTTCTAAAGAAATATCATCTGCTGGTAAAACCAATAATGCTTCCTTTACATTCTCATTAAGGTCTGAGTAGGCAGCACACCACATTTGACTTCCTTTTAAACATGCAGGCAAGCACATTACTAGCAAATTGCAAGAGTGAGTTTGTAACTAGACATCTTTGTTCCTGTCCCATGCTCTATACCTTTCACCTCTTTGATTAAAAACACAGCATGTAGGAATGAATCATTGTTAATCTCAGAGAAAATGGTTTCTAACATTGAATTATTTAAATGCTAATTGCAGTGCATTGCCTACAAATAATCAACCGGAACTTTTAACTAGATGATGTTTAATTCTCTTTTGAAATACCAAGCGGCTCTCAATGCTTCCATAGTTCTTGCATCCCGATAAGTAAACATCAAAGAGCATCCTTTAGGAAAAGTATGAGATTGACAATGGCTGGAATTAATTTTCTACCATATCCTATTCTTACTCTATGGCATTAGAATTCAGGAACATAATGTTGTCCTATGTACTCATAAAAATTCCAATACTAGATACATTTGATATGAATTTACTATTATTCTAATCTTTAGAATTTCATGAGAATGCATTTCATGCCATTTTATATTTTCTCTGGCAATGCTAAAGACATAACAGGCTTTGTAAGAAAATTATGAGGTAGCTCACAGTTAAATCATTGTCTCACAGAAAATTTTCAAAGGGTTCGTAAAAGGAGATATTTTTATGTTAGAATACTAAGAAATTGTTCTTAAATTTTGGTGTGCGTTCATCTGAGGTGTCCATTAAAATATATATTCCTGGGCTGCATCTCTAGAGATTTGGAATAAATGCTTTGGCAGGAAGCTCCAGACTTTGCATTTTAGTTGTCAACTCCTTATGTGATTCTGTTAGGTTTACAAAAACACATTTTGAGAACTTGTTTTTTCATTACAATAGCAACACTTGTAAATATCTTTATTATCTTTAATACCATCTTCTCATTTCCAATTCTGCTGAATTTGCTAAACAGTTTACTTTGTTTTATTTTTCCATCCTCTAGTCTTAAATGTGCTTCTTTTCTCCTTAAAATAACTTTTGTTTAATTTATTGTGTATTTTTTGTGCTCCTATAACTACAACACCTGCCTGGTCGACTTTCCTATGCCAATTTGCTCTACGTCAATACATCATAAATATTGCCATTAAAATAGTTCTTAAATTAATTTAATATCTGTTGAACCACATTATTGTCAAAGCAATTACACATAGAGTAACACAAATGCTTCCAATTTTTGAGATTATGAATCACAATAAGAATGCCATTTATAATATGATGATGATGTGTCTGTGTGAGTGTATTTGCAATATCCATACAAAAATACAAAATTTGTTTTGCAAAGCAGTACTTACCCTAATTATATATGATTCAATTCTTTTATGCTGTTTTATTCCATCATATGAGTTTTTAAATGATTGATGAAAATTTACTAATTTGGCCCACAAATACCTTTTGACTTGCATTTTGGCTATTGGCCATGGACATAGTGACCACCTTCAGGAGTCACTTTCTATGTGGAGACCTTTTTTTAATTGCTATTTATTGGTCAGAAAGTCATTGTAGGGAAATATAAATTTATTTGATGGTGAAATGGAAGGATTGGTTTCATCCTGGTTATCTAAGTACTGGAACATTGCACATATCTATATATCAGCTTATACTCCCTAAGATTTATTCTGTAAATATTGTAGCATTTTATTCACAAATGATATGATTTATATTCTCAATGGGATCATGATTTTATTACTCACCAATAACCTCATGCCTTTGGTTATGTGCTATTCTCAGCACTTTAATTTACCTAAAGTAAGTACACACATCTAATTTTACTAGTAAACTAGTCTCCCCAGGCAACCAATATTGTAGACATATATAATTTCTATTTCATGGAATGTCAGAGTTTTGGGGCAAAGGAGAAGCCAACTGTTCCTGTGATTTGTGAATTTCCTCAACGATGTTTCCAATACGTTGATTGTAGTTGAAACACTTCCAGAGACAGAGGAAGCAATGATCAGACAGAAAAATGGAAGTCACCTGAAAAAGACTAGAAAGACAAAATAGAGTCAAAGTTGTCTGAACAAAATATCAATGGTATATTAAAAGTAGGGGTTTAAAATTATAAATAACATATTTAGCTAAGTAACATTTAAATGGATAAAATTAGGTGAATTTGGTGTCAACATTCTCTTTTCTGTCTTGTCCCATTGGAGGATCCTTGGATCCATCACTGAGTGGCTGGCATTTTTCATCCTTCCACCAACTTTAGATATTCATGTTTAGATATGAGTCTCTAAAGTAAATTCCAGTAATAAATACACTGACCTATTCTTAATTGAAATAGTACCTCTCATATAAAAATTAATGTGTTTCAGCAGATTAACTAAACTGGCAAGAGACTCCATTTCCAATTCTTCGAACTCAATAACTTTGGTTTGTCTCATCACCACCCCAGCCTTTGACTTTCAATACTTTTGGATTTGTGTCAGGATCTTACAAAAATGGTTTCTTGTAGCTCATTCTTCAGGGCTTCTGTTTGTAAATGTCTGTCTGTCGTCTGCCAGAAACTTCTGGGCTGATATTTTTTTAACTACTTATTTTCAAGATCTGGACTAGATGTCAACATTCTGTAATCATTCCTATGAATTCAACTGGGAAATTTTTCATTTAATGGAGATATTCAGCCTATTTGCAGTATAACCGTATCTTTCAGCACCTGAAAATGAATTATAGTGCATGATAATCCTGGCATTTCCACTGGTAGGAAATATAATTCTTTTCATCTTATTATTTTATAATATTTTTTTTAATGTTTTATTTATTTCTAGGAGAGAGAGACAGCGTGAGCAGGGGAGGGTCAGAGAGAGAGGGAGTCACAGACTGAAACAGGCTCCAGGGTCTGAGCTGGCAGTCAGCACAGAGCCCGATGCAGGGCCCGAACCGACAAACCATGAGATCATGACCTGAGCGAAAGTCGGACGCTTAACCGACTAAGCCACCCGGGCGCCCCCATCTTATTATTTTAAGTAATACATTGTTGACATTTACTTCGGTGAACAAAACAATTAAAAAGTCAAAAAAATAAAAAGACAACATTAGAGATACAGAATGAACTAATATAAATTTATTTGAAAGCATCAGCATAATATTTACAAATAAATTATTCATTTACCTTGACTATTGCCCTCATGAAGCAAATATAATGATTCCTCAATTAACAAAAAATGAAAATTCTTAATTTAAAAATTGCTAAGAAAAACATGCCTTTTTCTGAAATTATCTAATGAATTGAATACCCTCATACTTTAATAATATTGCAATTTACTATAGTCCTTGGCAGTGAGATAATATTTTTCAAAGGTGAAGCCTGAGTAGCTTCTGAATCAGATATATAAACTCTTTATGGGCTTATATATAGACCTCTTTTAAAATGCATTTTACATTAGGCAAAATATCAACAAGGATTACAAATAACCTGAGTTGATATTAATGATGTATATAATAAATTTAACATTTTAATACATGTATTAACAACTGAGTCTGATTGCTAAATACATTTCTAATAGATGACTAAACTTCTTTGTAATATGAATGCTTCAAGTCATCTCTTTCAGCATACAACACACACACACACATACACACATACACACACAATTTGCAATTCATGCATTCAAAGTTTTAGGAATTTTCATTATTAAAGTTTCAGAAGACTGAGTAATATTATGAATTTGTGAGATTAATACATATGCATATATGATTGATGAATTATATTTTCTTAACTCCTCCAAGTTTAATTTTTTCTTCTAATGGGGTGGGTGGACTTTAAGCTCAAAAACATTTTAAACATAAATAAATATAAATTCATTTTAAACCACCATGTGTTCAGCAGTCATTCTCATGACATCTCATACAGCTAAAAATGTTTCCAGTGAAGAATAAACAAGCAGGCTAACAAACCACTATGAAATAATTCTAAATTGAATTTTTAGTTACTGAGCTGTTGCACTCATGGATTTTGATGATTGAAGTTGGGAAGTCTGTATATTTATGATGCATATAATTTTGGTTAAAGAAAAATAATCAGTTTAGAGATACAGTAGGCTGTTGAAAGGAATCATTTTTACTGTTTCATACAAATACAACAAATAACTATTTTAGATCTGGTATTTTAATTCATGTGGACTTATTGTATATTTATAATCCCAATTTTCCGTGCAAAATGAGTTGCACCCAGAGCAGTGGCATCCCAAGAGAAGGGTGGTGTAAGTGGTCTGCTACCATGCAGAGGAATGGTGTTCTATAAATGACATTGTTTAAAACTGCCAAGCAGAGACTGTCTTTTAGTTGGTTTTAAAACTGTCTTAAATTTTTTAACATAAAGCAATCCTTTTTACACATACCCTTGATACTTCCCTCACCTACATTTCATCGTCATTAAGATTAAATACAACTTTTGTGGACCTGGTATTCTGATATTATTGTAGGCATTTTTCTTGTCTCAATACTACTACTAAATCCTAGACATAAGTACTTTTTTAATATTTGGAATAACATTTCTTCTGTAATGTGAATATATGTTTTTAAATTAAAAACCCAAGATTGTCTCCTGTTGTTCAATTTCAACTGGCCGACCTAGGGTGCCTGATTGGCTCTGTGAGTTAAGTGTCCAGCTCTTGATTTTGGCTCAGGTTGTGATCTCACAGTAGTGGAATCGAGTCCTACTTTGGGTTCCGTGCTGGGTATGGAGCCTATTTGGGATTCTCTCTCTCCCTTTCTCACTGCCCCTCTCCCACTTGCCCTTGCATGCTCACATGCTCTCTCTCTCTATCTCTGTCTCAAAAAAAAAAAAAAAAAAACTGAAAAGATTATATAACTAAGTAGTGTATAAATAATATATACATTTAAAATAAACATCTTTATGTCTACTGATACTGATGATATTGAATATCATTTCATATGTTTATTGTTAATTCAGATAGCCTCCTATGCTAAGTGCCCACAGAATCTTTTGTCCATTTCAAAAACTAGGCTGTTGAGGGGCGCCTGGGTGGCTTAGTCGGTTAAGCGTCCGACTTTCGCTTAGGTCATGATCTCGCGGTTCGTGGGTTCGAGCCCCGCGTCGGGCTCTGTGCTGACTGCCAGCTCAGAGCCTGGAGCCTGTTTCAGTCTGTGACTCCCTCTCTCTCTGACCCTCCCCTGCTCACGCTGTCTCTCTCTCTCTCTCCTAGAAATAAATAAAACATTAAAAAAAAAAAAACTAGGCTGTTGATGTTTTATTGATTGACAGGAGTTTATATATATGAGGATATGTGGATGAATAGGAGTCCTTTCTCTTACATACAATTGGAAGATATATTCCTCAATTTGTGCTTTGCATTCTCAGTTCCTTAATCGTGTCTTTGAGGAACAGAAATTTCATTGAAACCAAATACAGTTTATTGGCCAGATTTTGTATGATTAATGTTTTTAATGTTTTTCTAGCCTATTTATAAAACCTTTCCCTAGTCCAATGTTGGGAAAACATTCCATCTATCTTCTACACACATAATTGTCTTACTCCAAATTAATTTTATAACCCATATAAATTTATTTTTTTCTGTATGGTATTAGATGAAGCCAGTGTTTTGTTTAGTTTTGTTTTTTTCTGGAGAACCAACTGTTTAAACCAATACCTTGCTGTTTAATTTGCCTTAAAATATGTTTTGATATTTGGTGGCGTGTCTTTCAGCTTTGTTCTTCATCAAATGTGTCTGATGTTTTCTCAGCTTTCCATTGCCATATATATTTTAGCATCTGCTGGTCAGTTAAAAAGCTGCTTGGATTTTGATTGGAACTGATTAAGTTTTTACATCAATTTGGGGAAAATTTTCATCTTAATAATATCAAGACGTATAATTGGTGAATGTAGTTTGCTTCCCAAAAGATTTATGTCTTTGACTGATACAGTCTTTTTAAAAAAGAATGTTAATGGTTACTCTAGAATATACAATTGCACTACCTTAAATGATAATACTTATCGATGCCAGACATGGCAAAAACCTTAAAACAGTTTAAAACTTCTTCCCCACTTTTCTCTTTTGTACTGTTATTGTCATAACATGTATTTCTACATATATCCTAAATCCAAGAAACAGTATTATCAAACTAAATTTATTTCTTGAATTCCTCATTCTAGCCAGGGTCAAAAGATCTAATACACATGTAAATATTCAATATCATCACTTGAAACTTCTACTTTTTACAAAAGACTTGATTACAAACACAAGTCAGCCAAGTTTTTGCCACTTTATAACTACATTTGCCTTTTCTCCGTTGTCCAATAACTTGTTCCTCACTCCATCTGAGACCTCATCAAAATGGCTTTTATTATGCATATTCCTACCTCCGTTTGTACATGATTATGTATTCTCTGAGAAGATGGAAGCTTTCTCCACAGCTTTCCTCTTTCCCTACTGGGCTGTCATCACAATCACTGTGTAACATCCTATCACAACAGTCTCTACCCATTACTCAATACCAAAGTCACTTCCACACTTTTAGTTTTTTATAGAAGCAGCCAACTTCTCAGTACCAATTTCTTAGTCATCTTGGGCTGCTGTAACAAGTTACCATAGATTGGGTGACATAAACAGCAAACATTTATTTCTCACACTTCTGGAGGCCATAGATTTAAGATCGGTGTACCAGCACACTTGGGTTCTTGGTGAGCACCTCTTTCTAATTGACAGAGGACTATATTCTTGCTGTATCTTTACATAATGGAAAAAGATCGAGTTAACTTTTCTTATAAAATCTCTAATACCATTCATGAAATCTCTATGCTCATGACCTAATTGCCACCTAAAGGTCTCACTTCCAAATACCATCACACTGGGATTAAGGTTTCGAGAAATGAATTTTGGAGTGATGCAAACATTTCACTCACTGGAACGTATTTTCAAAATTGTGTATAAGCCTAAATAATATCCCATTGTATGAAAATATGACATTTTGCTTATCCATTCATCTGCTGATGGATGCTTGCGTTGCTTTCATTAGGTATTGTGAATAATGCTACTGTGGACATGAGTTTACAAATGATCTTTGAGACTCTGCTTTCAGTTAGTAGAGGTATGTACCCAGAAGTGGAACTGCTGTACCATCTGGTATTTCTATTTTTAGAAACCATCATATTGTTTTCCGTAGCAGCTGAACTATTTTATGTTGCCACCAATAGGCAACAAAGGTTCCAGTTTCTCAGGAACACATTATTTTCTGGGGTTTTTTATTTTGGGTTTGTTTATTTTTTATGGCAGCCATCCCAATGGGTGTGAGGTGATATGTCTTTCTAGCTTCTAATTTCATGTACTTATGATTTGTAATTTTGAACATTTTTTAATTTTTTAAATTTACATTCAAGTTAGGTAGCATGTAGTGCAACAATGATTTCGGGAGTAGATTCCTTAATACCCCTTACCCATTTAGCCTGTCTCCCCTTTACAACCCCTCCAGTAACCGTCTGTTTGTCTCCATATTTAAGAGTCTCTCATTTCCCCCCTCCCAGTTTTTATATTATTTTTGCTTCCATTCCCTTGTATTCATCTGTTCTGTGTCTTAAAGTCCTCATATGAGTGAAGTCATATGATATTTGTCTTTCTCTGACTAATTTCACTTAGCATAATACCCTCCAGTTCCATACATGTAGCTGCAAATGGCAAGATTTCATTCTTTTTCATTGCCAAGTAATACTACATTGTATATATATACCACACCTTCTTTATCCATTCATCCATCATTGGACATTTGGGCTCTTTCCATACCTTGCTATTGTTGATAGTGCTGGATGTTGAACATTTTTTATCTGTCTATTGTCATTGTATAACTTCTTTGGAACAATGTCTATGTAAGTCTTTTGGCTATCTTTGAATTGAGTTGCTTGTATTATTGCTGTTGAGTTTTAGGAGTTATATTCTGGTTATCCTGTACATCCTGGTTATTAATAATTCCTTATCAGGTATATAATTTGCAAATATTTTCTCCCATTCTTTGGGTTAATTTTTTACTCTATTCCTATTGTTTTTTGATATACAATTTTAAAATTTTTTCATGGAGTTCAATTTGTTGATATTTTTCTTTTTTCTGTACCCTATATCTGCTTCCTGTATCTTTTGTGTCAGATCCAAGAAATCATTGCCAAGTCCAATGTCATAAAGGTTTTGCTCCATGTTTTCTTTTGTTTTATAGTTTTAGGTATTACATTTAGGTCTTTCATCCATTTGAGTTAATTTTTATATATGGTAGGAGGTAAGTGTTCAATTTCATTTTTATACATGTGGGTATCTAGTTTTCCCAGTACCATTTCTGAACAAAACTGTACTTTCCCCTTTGGATGATCCTGAACCTTGTCAAAAATCATTTGGGTCTTAGGTTTTGAAATAAAATAATATGGTTTACATGGGACAACATGGTATTTATCAGAGGTTTTCATAAATTTGTTTATCTTATGAGAACCTAGTAGGTTTGCATGTTATACTATATCTGTTCGTGTTTTGTCAGGATTCAGACTCTTTCTAAGTTTTCTATTCCTTTTAAATATACTCCTCTATTTAAAATTTATTTAAAATTTAACATTTTAAAGCAATTATTTTTGGAATAATATCATTGACAGTATTATATTTGTTTTAGGTGTACAACATAGTGGTTTGATATTTACATATGTTACAAAATAATAATCATGATAAGTCTAGTTATTGTCTGTCATCATACAAAGTTTTCATAGTATTATTGCCTATATTTCCTATGTGGTACATTACTGTCGGAGACTGGATCTGAGAGGCCTAAATAAACTTAACCAGCTTTTCCGCTTCTGAGCAAATGCCTGCGCTGCGGGAAGCTAACACCTAACCAGCTCTCTCTGCTTCTGTAACAATGCTTAAGGCTCGCTTCCCCGCCGGATTGCCCAAGGGACTAGCCTCAGGGCGGCAGCCACTCCCAAAAGGCCAGCAGCCACCCCCCACCTTGCTGAGGGAAGGGCCTGGAGAGAGAGATGTTAACCTGTTAGTCGCCAAACAAGACTTAAAACTCGCTCTATGATAGACTGAATTCAAAGGTATCCCAAATGTTGTAATTAGATCCAGCCAAACCTGATGGCGGGAACCAATCAGATACGGTATATGTTCACATTTGAATGTTAACCAATGGCAAACTTGTAACCATGGAAATCTGTCCCTCCCCATGACTTGTTTACTTCTGTCTATAAAAAGGCTGCAGAGGCTTTGTTCAAGGCCTCCTAGCGTCACCGGCAATGAGTGAGTGCGCGGAGGACCGGGTTCGAACCTGCAAATAAACAACCCTTGCCGCTTGGCTTTGACTCTGGTCTCTGGTGGTCTGATTTTGGGGTTCTCTCGAATTCTGGGCGTTTCAGATCCGGCAGGTTCAGGGGTCCCTGAAGGATGGACAGTGTCAGCAAGAGAGAGTGAGAGAGCCCCAGAGATTCTTTCTGATCACCAGGCAGGCATCTCTGCTCTGACTGGGGCTCAACTTTATTTTATCATTAAGTGTTTGAGAGAAGGCACAGAAATGCCATTTGCCTTAGACAATGGTTTCTGATAACAAACTTCTTTGATATGTAAGAATTTCCCAGAACAGAGATATGTAGGAGACTCATGCATAATATTTACAATAGTGACTGATGTACGGGATTTAGATGCTTATCCTAAGGGGAAGGGAGGCATCTTTAACATACCAGACAAAGTTTTTAGCATAAAAAGGGTGAAGTTACTTCTCTGTGGACAGGGGTCAACAGCTTGTTTATTTAAGGTGGAAGTATCAAGAAAAACAGGTCTTTCAGGGAACACCTCTGCTCTCATAATCACAAAAGAAGAAGTTCCTCAATAGGTTCCTTCACAGGGAGCAATCAGCATATACAAGGCCAGAAAATGTTCTAAGCAGAAACAAATGGGTGTGGGTGGATATTTGCCCTTAACTCTAAATTAGGCTCTTAGTCTCAGGGCCAGACTCAATGGTTTTTGATATGCAAGGTCCATAGGAAGAGGCTTTTTACAATCATCCAAAGAGCTTTCATCGAAAATCTCTTTTGTAAAGGCAGGAATATGCTTTTCCTTATGAAGTATCTGTGTTTGGAATATTGGTCTGATATGGAATAATGTGAGGCCTGGTCAGTACCAGCAGCCTCATTTCCAACATGAGCCGGTAGTAGAAGAAAGAGATACCAGTTTTCGTTTCTCATGGCAGGAGCTGCAAACACTGCCATTTCCTTGCTGTGACTGCCATCCACAGAGGCCGGTGTGGCTCCCGGCACATTACATACCTGTGTCTTATTTATTTTAATACACTCCCCTTTTCTCTAGCAATCAACAGTTTGTTCTCTGTATCTGTGAGTCTCTTTCAGTTTTGTTTGTTTTGCTTTTTAGACTTCACATAAAAGTAAAATTGCATGGTATTTGTCTTTCTCTATTTGACTTAGTGTAATACCCTCTATGTCTATTCATGTTACTGTCACAAATGACATTTCATTCTTTTTTATTGCTGAGTAATATATATATATTATATATATATATATGTATATATAATATATATATATATAATATGTATATATACATATAACAAATACATACTTACATTGCTTTCATATCTTGGCTATGATAATGCTGTGATAAACAGGGATGTATATATCTTTTTGAGTTGATGTTTTCATTTTTTTTTTATAAACACTCAGAAGTGGTATTGCTGAATCATATGGTAGTTCTATTTTTAATGTTTTGAGGAAACTCCATAGCATTTTCCATAGTGGTTGTATACTAATTTACATTCCCACCAACCATCCATGAGGCAGGCAAGATCAGGGTCCATGCATGTTGCCATCTGGAGCCCTTTCTACCTTCTAAGTATTCTGAATTTAAATTAATGTAGAAATTAAAGTTTATTTTGAATGTGGAGGACATAAGGAAGCAACAGGGAAGTTTTTGTGAAAAGGCCAGAAGCTGCCACCATAAGGTTAGAGAAGCAGAGCTGAACCCCTGCCATGCATATTAAAGATGGTGTTTGTCAAGAGCTAACTAGAAATTATAGCCTTTTTAAAGGAATTTCTAGGAAATCTCCCACCACTTACGTCAGTTGGCAGAAGTGTGATGGTAGTTCTCAGTTCTAACGGAAAAGCAACTATGAATCTCACATATGCTCACTTGTGTGCTTGAAATCACTTCCAGGGAATAACATCCTCTGCTTCTCTCCTTTTTTCTAAAGGAAGATTCTAAAAATATAGTGCTAAGGTTCTCTACTTATATTCTAAAAGAATTTGGTGATCATACTGAATTGCCAAGAGATCATTGAAACACACCTATCAATTTGAAGTTAGATATACTTATATAAATTTTTGGCCAGGGAAATATGAAAAGTATTTGTATCATTTATGGACAATGAATTATGCTGAGTCTAAGAGTATGAGAAGCTTCCCTCACACTCACTTTCTCCTCCATGAGATGATAGAAGCATATGCCAAAACGGGCCACCATCAGCCTGGTGTCTGAAAAAACCGCCCTGAAAACACACATTGGGCATGTTGTAAGAGTAAGAAATTAAATTTTGTCACATTAAAGCCACTGACATTTTGTTAGGAAACCTAACTATTCTGACATAACAACAATAAAAGCACACCACATTCTCTCTTACACACAAACACAGATACACATTCACAAATACACACACACACACACACACACTCATATTATCTCTGTGGTTTAAAGCAAGAAGGGATTATTTATTGTTATTCTCACATTATGTTAATCTAAGGTTTGGATTGAGTCTATTTTGTGTCATCCCCATTCCCAAGTTGATGGAATAGCCATCATATTTAATGTTGCTAATCACAGTTACAGAGAGAAAAGTAACTGTTTCTTGTTTTTTCCAGAAGTGACACAAGACATGTTGACTGCATTTTATGGGACAAAGCAAATCACAGACATGCACTTATCTTCCAGAATCCAGGGAGAGTAATCCTATCATAAGCCTGGAGTAAAAGTGAACTGTAGTGTTTATTTATATTCCTAATTATTGTCACAGTGCTATAAAACTCGAAGAGATAATACATTACAATTAGAGATTCTGAAAGTATTTCCACAAGCTAGAAAGATAGGTTGGTTTCAGGATGTAAAATTCAAGAGGGATACAAATAAAGTTTCATATTCAGTTCCCCCCAAATAAACTCTTCAAGTTCTCAACAAACTGCAGAGATAATCAACTAACTAAACAAACACACATAACAGTTTTAGTTAATGATAAACAAATGAAAACCCAAAATACTGGTGCTACTTTTCAAAAAAGTTTTAATTCCTAATAGTACAAGAAAAAAAGTTATTCCTTATCCTTAAACATTTCTGAGATAGCCCTGCCATTTCCAAGTTCTACATTGTAAGGGATATAACAGTATGTCAGATTGATACTGAATAAAAAGTATTCTAACATACTTTGGGGGGAGTGAGGGAATGACTTGTTGAAAAACCTGGAAATGATTCTTCTCTAGAATAAATATTTCATAATTTAATAATAGCTATTTGGAGATGATTCAAAGAGAATTATATTTGCTCTTTATTCAGTATAAATAAAGAAAAAATGTATAGAAGTATTGAGATTGATTTTAGTGTAGTATAAGGAAAAATTTGAAGATAAGTTTCAAAGCAAACAACAAACAATAATAATAGCAACAAAAATAAAAGAGAAAAAAGATGCTGGTAGAAAATCCCATCTATAAGTAATTAAAAAAGAAAGTAGTCAGTATCAAGCACCATCACACTGATTTTATTAAAATATTCCTATTGTTTGAGAGGCTTGCTATGTCTGAGATGGTTAGATATTTTATTGCATCAGGTATTCAAAAAACAAATCATAGGTCAAGCAGAATAAATACCAAGAAAAAATGGAGATATTTTTGAATCTCAGAATTTTCAATTTCTTGATTGTCATACAAAGTAGTTTCATGTCCAAATATGTCATCTGGGCAAATAAGAGTGATTCTCATATTTTAAAATTTTAAGATTCAGGCTAAAGCAAAAATATATTATATTTTAGGCAAGAAAAACTACTGGCAATGTTTAATGTTCATTTTGCTGTGAGCATACACATGAAAATTAAAGGCCAATATTTTAAAACATACATATATTTTAAAATCGACACAACAAAATATCTGTCCTAAAATACATTTTAATATATTTATTATTTCTTAAACTATGAAATATCTATGAAACAATCATGCATTTTGCACAGAATATGCTTTAAACAATGAAACATAATCAAAGTATTAGACACACTATTGCCTTATGAAAAATGATATTCAGCTTTATAAAAGAACATGAATTTCAGTAGATTCACACTTTCAATTATGTGTTCTCATAATTGCATAAAATAGTTAACTTTACACTTATTTTTCTTACAAGGGTGAATGACAGCTTCTGGAGATACATAATTGAGGAGTTTCTTAAAAAGAATTTGCACTTTTGCTATATAAAACATCTTTACACTATAGGTCAAGGTGAAAAATAATATATTCCTTTTCAGAATCATAAGACGATTGTACAGTCAGTTTAAAAATCCTCGTACTCATGCAGATAAACTGTGTCTATCTAGTTTATATAGTATTAGCAAAAAGGTAATTTCTGGTATAGTAATGCAGGCATAGTAATGCAAAACAGTTGTTGAGGTTCATGTAATGGTTTTGAAATGTATATTGATGGTAGGAAGGCTGTGGTCAGTATTCGGGCTACTATAACAAAATACCACAGACAGGATAGCTTAAAAACAGAAATACACTGCCTACGGTTCTGAAGGTTGGAAGGTCCAAGATCAGACAACAACATGGTGACAACCTGGTAAAGATCACTTTTTTGGTGTAGAGCCAGCACCTATTCCTGTGTCCTTACATGGTGGAAGAGATGAGAGATCTCTCTTGTGCACCTTTTGTAAGAACATAATCCCATTCATGAGAGTCTACCCTCTTGGCTAAAGCACCTCCCAAAGTTCCCACCTCCTAAACCATGAGGGTTAGGATTTCAATAAATGAAATGGAGGGACACATTCAAGCCATAGAATGCATCTTTTTTTTTAGTTAAAATGCTAAAATTCTAACACATTTTTGTTCCTGAATACATTTGTGTTTTCCACCACAATAATAATGACAACTTACGTTTTTTACTAATTAGGAAATATACCATATAAAACCAAGTGAGGGAACCTCACCGTATAACAGGTCACTGATTTGATATTATATCTAGTGTCAATGTAAATTATAAGTGTGAAATATGAAAGTGGAAAATAGTTGAATATATAGTAATTATATTAACCTAAAGAAAAGTTTGAATGAAATGTCTTCAAGGAAATGAATTATTATTTTAAAATAAATGAAATTCAAGAAGCTAATAACCTATGCATGGCATTACAACAATACAATAAAGGCTTAAATTTTTCGAACTTCAAGAAATCACATATGACATGACAACAAAATTTAAGTTGGGCCTGTGCTAACTGGGATAATTATAATCCACCACCTGGAAACTGAATACCTTTAATAAATCAGCTGTAGGCCCTCTGTGTCATGCTTGCTGTATGTTGTCCACTTAATGAATGTGTGGAATCATTTATAAAAAAAGTAAAAAAGAGTTGTATTTCATATTCAATGAAGAACTCAAAGTGTTTGGATGGTTGTAATCATATGAAAATTCTTCAAATCACAATAAGTTTTCCTAATTTTCTACCTTGGAGCTGCTGCTCCATTGCTAATTTAGACTGAAAATCATTAGATGCTTTTACAAAATCAGCATATACTATATATTTAAACTGAAAACTTTTTATTTCCCCAATATAATAGAGAACTAGAAAGCTCTAACTTGAATAATTAACAATAAACTAAGTAGAGTTATAATTATTGGTAGAGTGAAAACGTGGCATTTGGTTTCACCCCAAAAGGATTCTACAATGTTGTTGGGAAATCAAGACTTATGCAAAAAATCAACTGCTATTTTATCAAAGAATGTTAAAGTTGCAAGATTCCTTAAATACCATATAACTTGGCTTTCTTATTTTGCATAATGAATAGGAACAAACAAAAGGAAAAATGTTTAGGAACTTTCTCAAAGTCATTCAGAAATTAATGACCAAAACAAGAATAAGACTCAGGTGGAAGGCAGAATATGGTAGGCAGTAATAGTGACTTCATAGTGAGAAAATTTCTTTTTTTTTTTTTTAATGTTTTTTTATTTATTTCTAGGAGAGAGAGACAGCGTGAGCAGGGGAGGGTCAGAGAGAGAAGGAGTCACAGACTGAAACAGGCTCCAGGCTCTGAGCTGGCAGTCAGCACAGAGCCCGACGCGGGGCTCGAACCCACGAACCGCGAGATCATGACCTAAGCGAAAGTCGGACGCTTAACCGACTAAGCCACCCAGGCGCCCCCATAGTGAGAAAATTTCTAAAATGATCACTCCACTTCATTAGTATGACTCACCCTTAAACGCAGTGAGCCTCAGTTGTCTCCTATACATCCTCATGTTACTATCTGAATTGTGTTCCCTCCAAAATTCATGTGTTAAAATCCTAAGCCCAAGTACCTCAGAATATGTATTTGGAGATAAGGCTTTTCAAGGGGTAATTAAGGTAAAATTAGAATCTTTAAAAAAGGCTTTTATTAGGCTATATGACTTGGGCCATAACCCAATATGACTTGTGTCCTTATAAAATGTTAAGATGCAAACACAGAAGACCAAGTGAAGACACAGGTAGAAGACAGCCATATTTAAAATAAGGAAAGAGGCCCTTAGAAGAAACCAACCCTACCAGCACCTTGATCTTAGACTTCTAGTCTCCAGAACTATTAGGAAATAAATTCTGTTGTTTAAGCTCCCTAATCTGTGGTACTTTGTTATGGTGGGCCTTGCAAACTAATAAACCATTAAAAGCATAGAGCTGATGTGATGATGAAATAGGATTATATGTAAACAGAATAAAACATGTGATTAATCTGTTTTAGTTACTTTTCCCTCTCTAGAATCCTTCCTTCTTCTGATTCTACCCAATTTCCCCCCTCCTGTCTTCCTCCTTATCCTTCTCTTCTTCTTCTTCTTCTTCTCTTCTTTCTTCTAAAAAAAAAAAAAAGCCCACGTTAAAGAATTCCCAGCATATCCAAAAACTCAATAGGCAGAAGATTTATTGGTGAAGATGTTCAATTGTGCCAAACCGGCAGAGAATGAAAATAAGAAAAGAACCAAAGAGAGAATAATTATCATTTTAAAACCAGCTAGTAACCTTTCCAAAAGGAGGTGAAATTACATTTCTGAGTTGATCAGGAAATTACAGAGGTGAATTTGGTGGCAGATTCCTAAACATGGATTCAAATAGGCCTTGGAGAGTTAAATATGGGTCAACATACCTATTTCCTATTATCTTCTACAAACTACCTACTAGGAAATATTTTATCACTTACCAAAACATCATATCTGAAAACATTGCTAAACATCCCAAAAGTTTATGAGCTGAAAATAAGTAGAAAGTAATCTAATCTTAATGTTTTCAAGTTTCAAAAGAAATTCAAGACATGATTTTTCTTTCATCCAATCAATTTTCTCATTGACTAATTATTATTGACTAGAGATAATTACTTTTGAAAAATCCTTTATTTCTTTTATGCTTATCCTAGGGCCCTCCAGGGAGTCTTGTGTATTAACTAGGCAAACAACTTGAGACATTGCCTCAAGATAGATTTATTTAAAATAAACAGATACCATTAATCTGACTATTAATCTGGCCAGGCAAATATTTCTGCTTAAGTGTGCAACTGCATACTGCTGAGCCGTCATGCTGGGATGCAGAATAGAGCTCTGACATTTGAATTCAGTGACGTGTATCACCTCAGGTCTCCAAGAGATGAGTAGGTAAGTTTGGCATATGGAATACTGTCTTCACTGCCCATCAGCACCTACAAAACACAGTGCTATGTCCAGGTGACTATGAAATATGTCCATGAATGGTGTCCCTTTTATATAGTATGACTTTTTTCTTGCACAAATAGAAAGGATAGTAAGCTATAACAGTTTTTTAAATACTCATATTGCCTTTCTTTTTTAAAAAATGTAATTATTTCGTATATATTGTACAAATAGATTGGGTTAAGTTGGCTGTGTTTTTCTCTGAAAAGGAAAATCAAAGACAAACCAATGCCAAAAAAATTTAAATAAGATCAAATGCATCCTGATACGATGCTAATTTAAAGTTCAATCAATCTCTGTTCACTGATGATTGTATGGTCAGTTGTATGATTGTATGATCAGTTGTGATCTTCAGGAAGAATAAGACATTTGGGAGCCTTGCAGTCTGAACCAATGAGCATCAGTTTGTCTTTCTAAGAGTTATCTATATCTAGGTCTGTGAGACATAGATGACCCATTACAACTTCAGGCAACGTATTTTTAACTCTCAGGATACAACATTATTTAGAGAGATTAACCTCTTTCGGCTCTTGTTGATGCACTGGAAAGAGGAGTTTAGAGACATCCAAGAAGGATGACTTATCTAAGGAGGAATTTGAGTGTATATTTCTCAAATCATATGTGGATTTTGGACATAAAGGAAGAATGTAGCACTCCCCCAATACATTGACATGCTTGTCATATATTGCCACTAATGTATATGTTAAGTTGTTTTTCTTTTAAGTTGTAGTAACTCTGATATAATTATAAAAGAAAATCAGGAGCACAGAAAGTAATACAATAGGTTATCTGACAACTCACTAGATGAAATATCTAACAGAACACTTTTTAATTATGATTTTGTAGACATACATAAAATAACCACACAGTCATAATAAGATAGGAATAATTGATCAATGAAAATATCATTTCTTGAGCTTTATCATTTGCAAGACATTGTATCTAATACTGTAGAAGCTGATACATTTTTTTTTTTTGCCAATATTCTATAGATAGGAAAACTGAGTTTTACTGGGGTGAATAATGCACCCAAAGACGTATGTGTTAGGAACTAGATTTCAGGACCTGGATTGAAACCTGGGTTTGTTATATTTCAAAGCTAATGTTCTTAATGAGGATGGTTTGGGTACAAATCTCTGAAAAGATATACAAAAATAAAATTAGTGGGGCACCTGTGTGGCTCAGTTGTTTAAGTGTCCATCTCTTGATTTTGGCTCAGGTCAGGTCATGATCTCAGAGTTTGTGGGTTCTACTATCAGTGTAGAGCCCACTTAGGATTCTTTCTATCTCTCTCCCCTCCCCCCCTTTCTCTCTTTTTCAAAATAAGTAAATAGACTAAAAAATTTTTTAAAATAAAATCAGCTAACATATCATGGGCAAAATGGAAGTTTATTCTCACTGAGGTAAAGGCAGTTTTCGTGAATGTTCTCAAACTTCTCTTTTTCAGTTGTACTAAGGCCAAAATGATTAGTCTATCTAAATAATGCTGTACATGTACAATGATTCTTCATAAAAAACACACACATCCACAGGCACATCACATATATATATATGTGTTTACGTAGATAGATGAAGGGGAGGGAGGTTAGTCAGGGTTCTCCAGTGAATCAGAATCAGAACCAATAGGAAATACATATATACAAAATAAGGAATTATCTCATGCAATAGTGGAGGCTTACAAGCCCAAATATCTACAGTCTATAAGCTAAAGAACCAAAAGAGCTCATGGTATAGTACCAGTTCAAAGACCAGCAAGCTTGAGATCCAAGGAGACTTAATATTTCAGTTTGAGTCTAAATACAGGAAGAAAAGTGATGACCCAGCTGGAAGGCAGGTATGCAGAAAAAAATCACTACATTCACTGGGGGATCAGACTTTTGTTCTATTTGGGCCTTCAGTTGGTTGTATAAGGCCCACACATGTTAGGAAGGGCAGTCTACTCAGTCATTTCCTCACAAGTCAATTTACTTATTTAATTATTGGACTTATTATAAAACACCCTTAACAAAAACACCCAGAATAAAATTTAACTGAATACCTGAGCACCTTTCAGGTAAACACATAAAATTTACCCTTGCAGACAGATATATGGATAGATAGATACAGATAGGAAGGAAGGAAGGAAGGAAGGGAGGATGGGAGAGAAGGAAGCTCTACAAACCTGCAGTTGGCTTCGACATACAGAGAAAACAGATACAGCAAACAGAAACTGTAGTACTATTAACAGTGTTCATTCCCTAGAAATGTTATCAAAAGTCTAAACTATGCATAAATGAGAGGTTAGTATAATAACTATCATCTCTGATCTTGCTTCATTTTTAAGTCTTTAATGTTCAGTCTGATTTTAATATTTTTATTCTATTTAAATGGAAGATTATCTGGCATGGCAAATATTTTTCATTAATCAGAGAATTTTTGTGTTGTTAAGTAGACATCATTAGGACCAATTCTGTTGGAAAGATAAAAGGTCTCGTGTGTTGAAATTTCATTCCCTTGACATTAGATCCATTGATTTTTCTTAAAAGATGTTTATATACATCAATTTTACAGCTTTTTAGAGTAGAGAATATAATTAAGTATTGACATTCTGAAATGCATGTATTAAAATATAAGATTTATAATTAAAAAATTTTAATGGTCAAAAATAAAAGGATTTGGGATGTTTCTTGCTATTCATGATGATGTTCATTTGCTCCTATGTTCTGCTTCAAAGCAGATCATGATTAATTCATTGCAAAAATCCATAGAGGATTTCTTGCTATTATAATTAAACATTTTTGTCTTTATCAGATTTTTAGAAAAAAAGATGATTGATTTTGAACCTAGGGAATTGCCTTATGTGTCAAACATCAAGACACAGTTCTTTATTGAGAAAGACACTATCCAATATATATTGGAATAAAAGATCATGGATATCCTATTACATTTTTGTAATTTTGTTCTCCCTCCTGGTCTTTCTCCATGAATTTTAGTCTTACATTTTTTTGTATATGCAAAACTTAATTATTTGATATAAGATATAGAGAGAAGAGCCAATTTACCTGCCAGTGAAAAAGCTTTAATTACTTCTATCTTTGTCTTGTTCCTCCACCTCTCAGCATACAGAATTTTATGTAAGCATTTATCATTTAATCCCATGGAATCAAAAAGTAATTAATATTTCCTTGTCTCCCATCTCTACATGTATTTCCCCAGGAATTTTAACTGTGAAATGGGCTCTTCTGATATCAATCCCAGGAGAAACAGGAAGAAATTGTGCACTATTAACAGAAATTTATTTCTTGATAACATAATTTATCTTATCATTTGAGGAGCTAGTAAAATGTACATAAATACTTTACACTGTAGTGGTACAATCATTAGAGGCAAATTGCCTAAGTTTTAATTCTGATTCTGTCAATCGTCAATTTCTAGTTGTGTGATCCTGCTATGTCTCTATTTTGTCCTCCTTAAATATGGATAAAAATAGGGGCACCTGAATGGCTCAGTCAGTTGAGCATCCAACTCTTGATTTGAGCTAAGGTCATGATCCTCAGGTCATGGGATTGAGCCCCACACTGGGCTCTGTGCTAAGCATGGAACCTGCTTGGGATTCTCTCTCTCTGTCCCTCAGCCCCTCTCCTCTGATAGACGAGAAGAGGAGAGCAGAGGAGAGGAGAGGAGAGGAGAGGAGAGAAGAGAAGAGAAGAGAATAAAAATAAAATATATTGTGTTGTTAATTTTAGTATTACAGCATTAATGAAAAGCTAAAAAGGGTTCATAGAAGTAGGCATTTGGTAGACTACCTGACGTATAGAAAGTAACCTTTCCATTTTTATTATTACATTATTAATTACTTGAACAATGCTCTTACCATTATATAATGTCTATCTGCATAGGAACAATGCATCTCTGTTAAGAATAGGTTTTGTTAATGTATTTGTCCTTGAAGCACTCCAGAAAGACATTTTCACGCATTATCCCATTTAAAAATTAAGAAGGATCTACTAACCCTAAGCAATAAAATCCTTGGATTATGGTACTTGATTTAACTCATTACTTAACTCTGAGGACATAGATTAAAGTGAAAAAACATTTCCTCTGATTACATCTTTTGTTATATGGAGATAAATAAGAATTTTATTCAATTTGGGGGGACACAAAAACTCATTACAGCTGGGCTGCATTTAGTGCAAAGTGCATTTCTATACTCTGCTTTTTTTATCAGTTAGGTTTTATGTTTAACTATATGTGTTTGACAGACAGAAAATGAAAAGACTTTGGGCAGATAATTAATACAAAAATTAACAAATTTTTAGTTTGATCATGTCAGCAAATTTTTATGTACTTCCAAAATGTTAAGACATTTTGCAAAAGCCCTATCAGCATAATATTTTCATATATAATTATTGGTAGGTGGAGAAATATGCTTTTTTGTATCTTGTTATATGTATTTAGTTTACATTTTAAAACATTGGTTAATACTCTGACTAATTCAAAGTCATTCAAATGTGGCTTTTCACTTCTGCATAAATTTGATCAGTTGCTGATGAATCATGAAGAGTTTAGATTAAATTAACTGAACTAGTTTTTTCTTCTTCATCATGGAAACTAAAAACAAGTTACATAAATAAGCTGCAAAACAAAATTTTCTAATTTTTATTTAAACTACTGACCATTTAGGCAAAATTTTGACCTTATCCTTGGTTCACAGACATTTTATTATAACTTGCTTATACACAATGATGTGTAAACTAGTTTAATTAAAGTAAAATTTAATTTTTATTTCTGAAACTTACTATCTTTACATATCTGTTGCATTTTTGAAATATATATGATCACTAAGAATAATATACCATGAACAAAGACATGTCACTAGTGGGCATATAGGAAAATGCTAGTGACAAATCACTACCATTTGATCTACCATCAAATATTAAAAAGTAGCATTGAATTTCAGATCGCATATAACAGAAATTACATCTTAAGTTGTGCTTGAATTCGTAAATAGGATCAGGTAACCTGTACTCTGACCTGGGAAAATTCATGTTTCTCTGGGTGATGAATGGAGTTTGTTGTCAATAGAGTAAATAGAAATTATTTTGATGGCATCCCAGAACTAAGCAGGAGGATAAGGGCTACCTTTCAAGATTTTTTTCTGTTTTTACCATGAGATATAGCACTACTGTACTGCACACTAAATAAATAATCGAATGCCCAATTCTACTGGGATAGCCCAAATTTAGGCACAAGAGCTTCATGATTAATGTAAGATGTGTGGGCTAACAATGCTGCAGCTATTCTATAACACTGTTTTGTTAGGTAGAGATAAACTTCGAAGATAGAGAAATGTCTTTCTTGTCAGCTTCCTACGTTACATATGGAATTTTCTTTAATACGAGAGAAAATACTTCACAGTGATTTTTTAATTCAGCTAAAAATATGATCTATAAATGTGTCACACTGTTTTTTTAAATTAATATTAGAAAACTTATTTTTAGATACCTCTTCAGTTGTTTGGTCCGCTTTAAAAATACAAGAGAGGTAGAATGATCTATGCTGTGATGCGAGTAGGTTGGCAAATCCTCTTTCGAAAACTCACTATTACTACCGGATGGAATTGCTAAAAACAAGCATTTAACGGCTCCAGAAATTGACCAAATAAAAATAAACACGTTCTTGAAAAGCTGTTGAACTTTGAGTAAGATCAGTTAAGAGTCTGTGGCGTACTTGACTGAGGCTATTTCCAGCCAGCCGGCCCAGTAGGACTGTAGTTCCACTGGATTGGAGAAAGACACAAAACCCCTCAGCTCTTGCATCAGAGGCGACTCCCTTACTTTAACGTGGAAGCAAAAAACACCATGCTCGGGTTGTAGGTCTCAGTGGCAATTGAATGGAGGAGATGAGCAGCTCTGATAGCTTGAGGCTGCAGTTCTGACGAGAGCAAGCAAGGGATCAGAGAACTAGCAAGAATTTTGACAAGGAAATCTTGAAACCGAAATAACCTTGTATAGGCCCTCCGCACATCCCTGGCCACCTTCTGCATGCATAAGACTAAAGGGTGTCCAAGATCAACACACCCCTGAATGACCAGCAGACTACTTACATATGTAGAGATGCAAAAGGGCCCAGAGAAAAGCCTGGCATGTCTGAAAACTGCCAGATGTTTGAAGGCATTCTCTGGCTAGCTTGAACACAGCTTCTGACAAGCCCTTGTCCTGACCGCTAAGCAATGCAGACTAAAGAGTGACCCTAAAATGCCAGGTTCAGAAAAAAATTAATAAGTATATAAAACTGAGCAGATTAATAAAAGATTTAATACTATCCAGCCAATCAGAAAAAAAAAAAAACTGAGCAGAGACATTCATAGCCACACACTGCCATGGAGACAGATTTTTACAGATTTGTTATAGGAAAATCACTAGATAGTAAACAAACAAACAAACAAAAAACCAGCAATAGCAAATCTCAAAGGGGAAGTTAGAATCCAAAGTTGCCAAAATATATTATCTAAGTATAATTTTACGTGTCCAGATTTCAACCAAAAAAATCACAAGATATGCAAAGAAATAGGAAAGTGTAACATATGCTCAGGAAAAGTCAGTAAAAACTTTTTCTTACTGGGTCTACATAGGAATTAACAGATATGACTAAATATATACATATCTATTTGCCTCCACAAAGGAAGAATTTTTTTTTTTTAAATATTTTTATTTATTTCTAGGAGAAAGAGAGAGAGACAGCGTGAGCAGGGGAGGGTCAGAGAGAGAGGGAGATACAGACTGAAACAGGCTCCAGGCTCTGAGCTGGCAGTCAGCACAGAGCCCGACGCGGGGCTCGAACCCACGAACCGCGAGATCATGACCTAAGCGAAAGTCGGACGCTTAACCGACTAAGCCACCCAGGCGCCCCGCACAAAGGAAGAATTTTAATAGAAAAAAGGAAACATAAAATAATAGAAATTTTGGAGTTAAAAGGTATGACTTTTTAAGAAATATATGTTGCCAGACATAAATGTTCTCATCTCAGGACTTTCTATAATGTCACAGAAATGAACATAATATTGTATTAGGCACATAGATAAATGGAACAAAATAAAGTCTAAAAATATATCCACACATATATTATCAGTTAATTTGCATCAAAAGCACTATTCAGTAAGTAATTTGCCAAAGAAATTTCAACAAATGCTGCTGGAAAAACTAGATGAACTTATGGAGGGAAAAAAATGAACCTTGATCTCTACTTTCACCATCCACAACAAATTAATGTGAAATGTGTCATAGACCAGTGTAAAAACCACAACTATTATTTCTTAGAAGATTATAGGATAATATCTTGGACACTTTGGGTAGGCAAAAATGTTTCAAACAGATCATACATTCACTAGAAACACAAGAAAAAACTGTAAAAATAAACCTATTCACCAGAAATACACACACTGAAATATAGACACATTTGTACATAGTAGTGTTATTTATGATAGCCAAAATAGGACACAACCCAAACATCTATCAACAGGTAACAAGATTTAAAAAACTATAGTATAGTCAAACCATGAAACGTTACTCAGCAGTGAATAGGAATACATTCTTGACATGCAACAACAGGGATAAAAATATGTGAATGAAATAGATGACAAAGAAAGAGCATATACTGTGTTAATTAACTGAGCAAAATTATAGTAGTAAAAATCAGATCAGTGGTTGTGTAGGATGAGGCATGGGAGTTTGGGAAGGGGCATAAGAAAACGTTTTGGATGATGGAAGTTTTTTGTATCTTAATTTGGCAGTTTGCAGTAGTATATACAGGTTTTTATTAAACATTTGAACTTGTATATTTAAAGTGTGTGCACTCTTTTTTTATGGAGATTATGCCTCCATAACCAACTTTAAAAAGAAAAAGGCCTATGCAGTCTCCTCCATGGTCATAGTTCCAAAAAGTATGTATAAAATCATCTACCAAATTGGTTCAAATCTTACTTTCTTTTGGACTCTGGATCATGTACCTTTCTCTTTGACTGATCAATTTCAATATCTAACAGTATTCTTATGCTTATCTCAAAGACAACCAATTAGGGGCATAAGGATGGCTCAGTTGGTTAAATGGCTGACTCTTGATCTTGCCTCAGGTCATGATTTTACGGTTCCTGGGATTGAGCCCAGCGTTGGGCTCTGAGCTGACAGTGTGAAGCCTGCTTGGGATTCTCTCTCTCCTCTCTCTCTGCCCCTCCCCTACTCACACTCGCTCTCTCAAAACAAATAAATAAACATGAAAAATTTTTAAAAAATAACAACCACCCAAAAAAATGATCAGTTTGTTTCCCTGCAGCTCTCAGCATCTGTATTAATGGTATTTGTATCTATCTACCTTATCCCTTTTATCTACCATCTACCTATCCTCAAGTCAGAAACCTGTAGGCAATTCTTGACATTTTGTTCTCTCCTTTATTTTTTACATATTGTATATGTTTTAAAAATACATGAAAAGTATGATGACAATGACTCAACAAAGAATTTCGCATTGGTATTTTTCATATCTAATCCTGTTGATACACTCTATGGCATCCACCTTAGTCCTAGTCACTATCTCTTCTCCCAGAATTAAAGTGCTCATCTTGGTCTTCCTGTTTCTTTTCTTGTCCTATTTAAAACCATTTTCAATACATCAATAAGGCAGATATTTAGAAATTGTAAATGAAGTAAAAAAAAACTACGGTTTATATCCATTGAATAGATTTTCATTAAATTTCAAATAAAATCCTACTCCTATTTGTATCAGGTGTACCTCTCCAATATGAAAAACAACTCTCCTATTATTCACTACACTGCATAAATTTATCTTGAGGGAGATTCCATTATAAACAGTAGTACCCATCATATAGTAGATACCTGGTAAGTATCTATTGAATTAATAAATGACATAGACTACATTTGTTTTCAAAATAACCATAATGCTTTCCTACATCAGGGTTTCTATAACTGATATCCTTATTACCTGGAATAGTATGACCCTAATTCTTTGCCTGTCAAACCCATTCATCTTCCACTTTTTATTTTAAATGTCACTTTATCTGGCAGAACTTTCATGACTCTCCACCACTTGAATTAGGTTCCATTCATTTAATCTATTTCAAAATACCCTGAACCCTCCTTTTATAGTATGTATCACATATAGTAAATATTTATATTTAAAATAGCACTAAATATTTAAAGTACTCAGAATGACCATGAAATGATGCATTACACATCTATATACCCAGTTAACAAGGTAAAATAAGGGTTAACATTTTGCCATAGTTGTTATAGCTCTCTGTCTTTCTGTCTCCCTCTTCTTCCCCCTTTCTCCGTCTCTCATTTTAAAAATACAAATGTTCCAATAAAGGTAAAATTTGTTTCCTACTTTGTGTTTATTGTTGCTCTTTGCCAAATATCTGGCCACTCTGAATTTGTGGTAAGATTGTACTTTCTGGCATCCTTCTTATTTGACAGAGTTATACCCATAGTCCTGGCCAATGAGTTGTGAGTTTAATTAATGCCTGCCACTTGTAGACCTGGGAATTTAATTACCCATGTTATCTCTTTTCCTCTGGCACACTGAACGCTAACATTTCAGATGGTGCTGTTCAGTTCAGCTACTCACTGATTTAGCATGAGCAAAAACATTCACTTTCCTCTCTTGATCTACAATAGGTACTAGCATGTATGAAACAAGTTTTGTTGTTTAAAGACACTAAATGTTGGAAGTTGGTTTATTCTTCAGAATAACCTAGTCTCTCCTCCTTTACCAGTCTCCTTTACCATAGACTGGTAAAGTCTATGTCTCTTTATCCTTTCTCCATCCCTATGTGAATATTGAAATATACTCTTGTTTTAAGCATATGATATACATATGCACTGTTCTTTGTTCATTTTATATTTTTAAAAACTAGCAGCATTTATATGTTACTATATAATAATTAATATTAATATATAATAATTTTAATCGTTCTATTTTTTGTGTGTGTGGTAAGAACATTTCTGTGTGTATTTACTTCCTGAGGCTAGATTGTTTCCCTTTCTCACAAGCACAGCTTAGGAGTAAAGATCCTTACAAATGTACAGATGATTCCTTTTGTGTAGGTACAAGAATTTCCTAGAATGAAAGCTAAATATGGTTAATAAATATATTAACCAAGTTTTGGATAATTCCTTCAACTTTAAGATATTTTGCCAGTTATTCTATGCAGTGAGTTTATCAGTTTGGGTTCTCATTAGTCATATATGGCAACTCATGTATTTCCTATAACCTGTCTACTACATAGATTTAGGAGACAATTTTTTCATTACTTGTGGACATGAAATGAAATTTTCATGGTTGTTTTAATATGCATTTTCCTGATTACTAATAAGGCTGGCTTTTAATTTAGGTTTCTTTTTCATGAATTGAATTACCTTTTCAAATATTTTCCCATACTATTTCCAACCTAAATGTTTATTATTTCATAAAATTGTGTAGAATGGTTTTACTATAGCCTAGATACGAAATCTTTGTCAGTTATGTGTGTCTCAAAAATCTATTACTTTTTATCTCACTGTAATTGTAGTTAATTTTATGATATGTATTTCTCACAAAATTAATAAATTTATTAATTTATTAATAAATTTAAATTTATTCTTTTTAATTAGTGATGATCAAGGAAGGAAAACAAAATTCTGATACTTAATCTCATACTGAATGTTATAGTTTTACTTCCCCTTCAAAATCTTTACTAAAGGTTTCTATCTGATTAGGAGAATTTCTGCTTGGAATTATCATTGAAAATTATCTTGATCATTCTTACCCTTTCCTTAACATAGGAGTTTAGTCAAATTTGATTAGTTAGTCAAATTCCATGGAATTACAAGATATTTTTTTTAAATGTTTATTTTATTTTGAAAGAGAGAGACAGAGAGAGAGAGAGAGGAGTGGGGGAAGGTACAGAGAGGAGGAGGAGAGAGAAACCCAAGCAGGCTCCCTGCTGCTGCCAACACAGAGCCTGGCATGGGGCTTGAACCCATGAACCATGAGATCATGACCTGAGCTGCAACCAAGAATTGGACGCTTAATTGCCTGAGCCACCCAGGCACTAATATAAAGTAAATTATATGTTAATTTGGGAAAATTTCCATCTTTACTGTATTGAAGAATATATTATTTTAATTGGTTTAGATCTCCTTATGTGTCTTATATTGATGTTTTATTCAATGTTAAAATTTTCTTTCTATAATTATTTCACATATTTAAAGGTTTATCACATATAACTTATAATTATTGCTATTGTTTATGGCATCTTTAAAAATGTTACATTTTGTGGGGTGCCTCAGTCGCTCAATCGGTTAAGCATCTGACTCTTGTTTTGGCTGAAGTCATGATCTCACACTTGTGAGATCAGGCCTTGCATAGGGCTCTGCATTGAGCATGGAACCTGCTTGGACTTCTCTCTCTCCCTCTCTGTCTGCCCCTTCCCTGCTCTGCTCACACCCACTCACTCTTTCTAGAAATAAATAAACATTTAAAATAATAAAAATAGGGGCACCTGGGTGACTTAGTCGGTTAAGCGTCTGACTTTCGCTTAGGTCATGATCTTGCGGTTCGTGGGTTCGAGCTCCACATCGGGCTCTGTGCTGACTGCCAGCTCGTGGCCTGGAGCCTATTTCAGAGTCTGTATCTCCCTCTCTCTGACCCTCCCCTGCTCACCCTGTCTCTCTCTCTCTCTCTCCTAGAAATAAATAAAAATAAAAAAAATAAAAAATAAATAAAAATAAACACAATTTATATTTTATAATTTTCTTAGAACTAACTGCTATGTATCTAGAAAACATGTTAATAAATAACTATATATAAATATGCATAGCTAAATTATTTTGCCTTTATTTAATTCAGGATTTTTATATTTACATTATTAAATGATCTTTTTCTTTCACATATAGTTCTTGCATGAGTTGTTATACAGACTTCGTAAGATAAATTGAGGTTCTTTTTCTATCTTCTTATTTTGTATAGGTTATTTCCTTGTGAGTTTGATAGAAATAAAAGCAAAAGGAAGTGGTGATGGAAGAGGAATGCCAGGTTTTGTTGAAGATTTTTGACTAGTGGTTTCCTTCCATTATTGATCACAGATCTTTCCTGCTTTTCTATTTCTTGTCAAACATATTTTTTAAAATTGTTTTTCCAGGACATTATCTTCTTAGATAAAATAGATAATACTTTTTTGGGGGGGGTGGAGAGCGTGTGTGCATGCAAGGGGGGGATGGAAAGGGGGAGAGGGAGAAAAATTTTTTTATGTTTATTTATTTTGAGAGAGAGAAAATGCACAAGCAGGGAAAAGGCAGAGAGAAAGAAAAAGAGGGAGAAATAGAATCCCAAGCAGGCTCTGTGCTGTCAGCACAGAGGTAAATGTAGAGCTTGATCCCATGAACCATGAGATCATGACCTGAGCTAAAATCAAGAGTTGGAGGCTCAACAACTGATGTTTATTCAATTTTTGAGAAAGAGAGAGAGACAGAGAGTGAGTGGGGGAGGGGCAGAGAGAAAGTGGGGGAGGGGCAGAGTGAGAGAGTGAGAGAGAGCCTCAAGCAGGCTCCAGGCTCTGAGCTGTCAGCAAAGTGCCCTATGTGGTGCTCCAAGTCATGAACCATGAGATCATGACCTAAGCTGGAGTTGGACGCTTAACCAACTGAGCTACCCAGGCACCCCTGTGGTACTCTTTTCCATTTTCCGGACAATAAAAAACTGGATTTAAGAATGTAATTTACACTTTTTAACTAGAAGAAACTTTGATTTCCATCTTGTGGAATTGACATTGGAAAGATTTACAGAGCCAACTCTGCTTGTAAAACCTACATTTGACGGCAGAGATGGAAAAAACATATTAAACCTCCCTCCAAAATGTCTCTTTCCTTTGCAGGAAATAGTACGGAAATGAAAAAAGAAAAAAAGCTATGGGAAAAGAGGACATAATATATTCTTTGGTTTACACATAGCCTATAGGACAGATCTCAAGCTATTTGGTCCGTTAGATAACTACCTCTGAAACACAAAGTTTATAGTTTTAAAGGGATGTGCAAAGCAGCCTTAAATGGAAAACAAATGTTTAGTTGTGATTTTTATGAAACCCACAATTTTTTAGGAGAGAAGAGACAACATAAGAAATTATAGAAACATCAATATTGTGAAATATCATGGCTTGTAATACACTACAGAAATGTAGAGATTTTTGTTTAAAACTAAAGCAAAACATCTAGTTGGCACTGCCAATTAAGAGTAATAATAAATGATTCTTACAACGTCATGGCAAGAGCAAATATCTGTAAAGGGGCAAATATTTCTATTGTACAATGCTGAGTAACATTATAGAAATGTGATGGCAAATGAGTGTTATTTTTTTGCCTAACCTACAAAATCATAATTTTTTTTTTAAGAAGACAAGCAACAACTCTCTAGCGTATGGAAAATGTGAAACTTGGTATATCTGAATAAAGAATAGTTTCCTATGTCACATGAGCCTTATTGCCCATAACTTTATTGACTGTATTTTTTATTAGTTCTCAATTCAATTCTACTTGTAAGAGGAAAAAATTATTTATTTCCTTGTTTCATCTGTTAACCTATCATGACCTTCATCTTTCACAGCAAATACATTTATCCTACCTTGCAAAGCTCAAAGTCCAGTTTTAAAAAGAACAATTCATTCTTTAAAATGAGGAAGAGAATGAGATCCTTCCTGGAAATGTTACCTTTTTATGCTATTATCTGTCCCGTCATATACCATATGTGATGATGCTAAGAAGGGATTTCACTCACAATAATAATTGTCAGCAAGCATATACTTCCTTTTTGTTAAGTATCTTAGCAGTGACACTGAACTTTAAGATTCTCAGAATGTTTGCACTTTAGCAAATTAACACATATGGTTACTTTGTATCCATTTTTAGAGTAAATTTCCTTAACAGACTCTCCTATCATATTCACTTATTTTCTGCATTGTATGTACACCAGAGTAAATATGGTTTTGGAGGAATAGAAAGGCAAAGGGCAAATTTAAGTCATGACTTGATGGCCGCATGGTTTAAGTATTTCTAATTTATAGCATCTGTGATGAGTTTTTCAACATGGAACCTTGGAATCAAAGGGATATGGAAGCAAATGGAACCAAAACATAAGTCTGGAGGACTTCAGATTTAATTACTTTAGACATACACACAGGCATAATGCTTCTTTGGCTGCCAAATTTTCATGATAGGGCTTGGTGAAAGGGCTTGGTGAAAATGTGTAACCAGTGAAGGTTAGGCACATATCTCTTTTCTTCATGGGCATCTTCTTTTAATTTGTGTTTGAACACCAAGATGAATACACAAGATGGCCAACTGCTTTGACTACATATCTTAAAATATGCAGAGTACAGAGACCTTGGAACTTCTCCTGTACGTGCATGTATCACTCTCTTCACTATGTTGACTTCCAGACCTCTCGCTTCCATTTATTCATCACCAGCTTTACTGCCACTGTCTTGCTTCAGTCACAAATCATTCCTTTTGGAGACTACTCTAATAGTTTCCTCCACCCACTCCTACCCATGTCTTTTACACACCTTAATAATTCCATCATTTCATGAGTACTTAGTATAGATTTATCTTGTTCTTGAAATATGTTGATTCCTCCTTGTCTGTATTTTCTCAAATTGGGGTACTCTTTACCCTAAAATGGGCCAGGAGACTCTTGAGGGTAAGGATCCACATGGCACACAGCTGTTGAGTGTCAGGGCTTTTGTTGTTCTTTTTGCTTGTGATTTAGTATTTGTGGAAGAAAATATTGTTATTATATAAAAATTTTACCTACGTATGAAATAAAATATAAAATTGGCATTTATTTAAAGCTGAGTATAAATTGCAGATTGAAATTGGGCTATAATGATATGGATGATGAGTTTTTCATACTCTTGTCATTCACTTAAAAACTTCATGTGTTAGCTACCACTGTTTTTGCTCACGTCATAAAGATCAGCAGAAGCAGGAGCAGGGAACCGCAGAGGAGGGGGAGGAGAGGACCGTGGGTAAGGAGATGGAGTTGCCATTTTCTGGGAGAGGGGAGCTACAGGAGGGGCTGCTGAGGAGGAGAGTTTGTGTCTTTTTTGTTTATAATCATTTAATGAATGTTCCAAATACACCATTCACTGAGCTGCAAGTGAAGATCATGAAGAAGAAAGAAAATTCCACAAGGACACACTCTCAGCAAATTATTGACTCAGGAGCCTAGCTCTTAACCAGTGATATACTGCCTCATGAAAATTTTCCTCTCAAAGGAGACATTTGAGAGTTCACCTCCTTTTATCTTTACCTCTCTCAGCCTTTACCTGTTTTGAGTTTACTTTCCTCTACCTTCACATTACATAGGGTTATGCTTCCACTCTGCCCTGCCCTTACATTATTTGTACAAGGTACATTTAAAAAGCATTGTCTAGGTTGGCCTTAGTCGGTAAACATCCAACTCTAGGTCTTCGCTCAAATTTGTGAGATGGAGCCCCATGTCAGACTCTGTGCTGACAGTTCAGGGCCTGTTTGGGATTCTCTCTCTCCCCTTCTTTCAGCTCCTCCCCTGCTCCCACACTCTTTTTATATGCATCAAAATAAATAAATAAACAAACTAAAAAAGCACTATTTCATTTCATACCACACAAAGGCCTTTATGAAATAGACCATGCACACATGTGCAATGTCATCTTCAGTCTCCTCTGTCTTCACACTCTAATTCTACTGACACTTCTTGCCTCATTTTCTCATATTTTGGTGTCATTGAAAATGCCATTCCTTCTGCTTAAAGTCTTTTCTCCTATTTCCATTTAATTGGTTTTGATTTACTGCCCAACTCTCACTTCAGAAGATATCTCTTCTATGAATACTCATTTCTGAAAAACAACTCTATTTCATCATTATTTCCATGGAATCTTGTACTAAAGAAAGGAGTCCCCCATTAAACAGAATTAAAATAAAGGTAAAAACAAAAATGGAGTGGGATGCTGCTAGAAAGGAAAAAGTGATCTGAAAAAAGAATCAGGATGGCTCAAAATAACAATGTTAACTATCACACACCCCCTGATGGTGGGATGTGATACCATTAGTAAGTTTGCCAAAGTAATTAAGCCTGAGTATTATCAAAGGCTGGATCTAGCTGATTATTTGCAGGTGATAGAAACAGAAAAATAAGTTAAACTGGACTTTGAGAATGAAACCTGCAAAATTAAGACTGGAAAATTTAGTCAGTCAAATGGCCTGGTTTTTCAACACATGAATTCTAAGGAAAAGGAATGGAGGAAAAACCTACAGATAATTAGAAACATGAAATACATAATGATTTTAAGATTGGGCAAGGCTAAACTGCAATGTCAAAGAATGCACATTTGTGTATTAAAATCTGGTATATATAAGGAAGTAATTACTAAAATAGCCAAGAGAGTGGATACTTTGGAGGAAAATAAATTGGCTGTGAATGAGAATAGGCATACAAAGGATGTTCATATATAATAATTCATTAACACATTTTTGTATTGTGGATTTTTCTGGCTAGAGACTGGTCAGTCCCCCTTTTTGAGCAACTGATAATTCAACACCCTGACCACTTCCTTTATCTGCATCTGGGGCCACTGTACATCTATACTAACTGCCCCAGGTCTACATGCCAGACAACTAGCTACACTCCTATTCCCGAGGGCCTGAGAAAATATTCAAATTAGCAATCTACAAGGAGGCTGTTAATTTTACTTTATCCCCCTTCCCTTTGTCATATATAAACTGCCTCCCTACACCTCCAGCTCCATGTTAGGCTTTCACCAGATGCAACCCTTTGGGTGAGGTCCTAGGAGTCAGCCTTCTCTTGGGGTTATAATTAAAAGAAAGTTTTGTCTTTTCTCCACTCAAGTGTCATTATGTTGTATTTTCCTACTATCAAAAGATCTTTAAATGTTTAAAAACCATATGAAATCTCATGAACTATACTTTTGTGCATTCTACTGTAGATATTGAGTAGAAGATATGTGTCATACAAGGAATAAGACCCAGATAGAATTATAGAAGGTGCTGGGAAAACGAGGTCTACTCCAAGAGGCTGATGAAGAGAAGCATGAGCTGATATCTGTAAACTAAGACTACAGAGCAACTTGTTGGGATGGGAGAAGGACCATGAACTCCAGGAGGGCAGTTCTTGCAACACGGGAGGCAGGGGGTGGGAGGGTGGTGGTGGTGGGGTCAATGATGTGATACAGTATTTGGAAAATTATTGCTAGTTTATTCACAAGTCTGTTAGGGCAGGGAGAAAAAGAGGTTAGAAATATTAAGAAATTTTTAAAAATAATTAAGAAAAAAATACAAGAACAAAAACAAATTATAATTTTGATTCTGTTGCAATAACATTTATATGTGAATACTAATATAACATTGGTTATATAACCAGTGAACAACAGATAAAACTACACTAGGAAGATGGAAGGAGGGGAAGGAAGTTTGTAGAATAGAAACCTCAAGCATAGTAAAGGGAATTCAGTAGAAAATTTGATAAACTAGGAAACAGCCTTCTATAGTTATTATATAGAAATAGGGAGACAAATATCAGAATAAACAACTTAAAGAATTGAGAATGTTTGGCTCCAAGAGTGAGAGTATGAACTCAAATCGCAAACATTTCCACTTTCAGTAAAATGGCACCACACTTCGGAAGCAATAGCCAAATCATTATGTAAAGTTGTTAGGGGACGCCTGGGTCACTCAGTCCGTTAAGCATTTGACTTCAGCTCAGGTCATGATTTCACAGTTTGTGGGTTCAAGCCTGGCATTCAGCTCTGTGCTGATGACTCAGAGCCTGGAGCCTGCTTTGGATTCTGTGTCTCCCTCTCTTTCTGCCCCTCTCCTGCTCGTGCTCTCTCAGTCTCTGAAAAATGAATAAACGTTAAAAAAATAAAAAAATAAGGTTATTAGAATATTTTCCAATATTCTCTTAAACTTGGTAAGCAATAAGTGGCTTATATTTTTCTTTTTTTCACATTTGGTTTCATTTTACCTTTCTTTCTTTTTTTTTTTTTAAACTCTAGATACTGTAGTTATGCCTGGACTTCCCCAAACTGAAAACATTATGATATGACCTAATAAATTTATATAAAATCCAGCTGGAGTATCTAAAGGAGATATCTAAAGGAGTATGTGTTTCATATTTCTGTTTTTTGAATAAAAATAAAATATACTTTCTTATTATGAAGCAAGATAAATTCTAAATGCAGCTTTCCCTTATCAGTTTCAGGAAGAGAAGTAGATTTGGTCCATGCAGCAAAACCATCTGCATTTAGGCTTAAGAATCACAACAAATGATAGGATTACAAACTAATATAGATTTTAGAAATGCCCACCTTTTTGTTGCACTATTCTGTAGAAAAGAGCACAAGGATGACTTTTCCATGACAAAGAAATAATTTTCTGGGTAGTTAAAATAGTGATTTTTAAAAATATTTTGTCCATGAACTCACAGACGCAGAGATGAATATATTTCAAGAAAGTCAAATAAGTAGAACTATGTTATATCATATTTGGAAATACCTCTCTGCCCTTTGCAAAATTTGTAGACAAGGAGAGAGGAAAGTAAAGAGGCTAAAAACATGGACTGTAATCATTCCTAATATATGGTTCATTTTATTTTTAGTCAGTAATCAAAAACAGATCATGAAGTGTGAGATGCTGATTTCTTGGTATGTACAGAGCACAAAAGCTAATTAGTATACAAACACATATGTGGGTGTATTTACATATATATTCACATATTTGAATAAGCTCAAAGCTTAAATATCTGTAAGGTGGTGTTTTGGAACACAACTGAACCATTAAGTTTCAATTTTTTCTGCAGCAATATCTGAAGTTATAAGCAATATCTCAATTACTAAATCCTCTAGGAGATTGTGTGCATGTGTGAATCTGACTTGGACATACAGAAAGTTGGGGAAATACCATTACCAAATTGTTGCTCAATAACAGTTATATTAGGCAGGAAGACAGAAGACACAAGTTTTGGCAATAACAGGAAAAAATTCTCTGACCATTATGAGGTCTTAGGATCCGCATAGCAGTTGTAGGAGCTTAGAACCCATGTATGTACTGCAAGTAGAAGGTAAAGAAGTAAGTGAAAAAAAATTCATCTACAAACTTGTTGAAATAGACCAGATAGATTGATAGACAGGTAGATATATATATAGATATATAGATATAGATATAGATAGATATAGATATATAGATATAGACAGAGAGATAGTAGATAGATAGATAGATAAATAGATAGATAGATGATAGATAGATAATAGATAGATAGATAGATAGATAGATAGATAGATAGATAGATATAGATAGATGATAGATAGATAAACAGGTAGATAGAAGATGGATAGAAGATGATAGATAGATAGATAGATAGATAGATAGATAGATAGATAGATAGATGATAGATAGATAGATAGTCAGGTTTGGGAGGCAAAGCCTAATGCTGTGGCTGTCAAGCTTCATTGTGCATGAGAATCATGTGGATGGTTTGTTAAACTTCACATGCTTCAACACAATTCAAGTTTTTGATGCAGTAGGTCTAGGGTAAAGTCTGAAAATACTGAACATTAGATGAACACTGTGCTCCCAGAAAACATTAATGGGTAAGAAATACTCCCAAACATTAGTTTCCCAAATTCCTCCCTTCCCTTTTGTATTCTGAGAAATGGTTTGTTAGAAAGAACCACTGATTTCTTTTTTAATAAATATTTTATTTTATTTTTTTATATTTATTAAACATTTTTTATTTAATTTTTCTTTTAGTTTATTGTCAGGTTGGTTTCCATATAACACTCAGTGCTCATCCTAACAAGTGCCCTTTCCTATGTCCATCACCCCCTTCTCTTCTCCCCAACCCCCATCAGTTCCCCATCAGTTTGTTCTTGGTATTCAAGAGTCTCTCATGGTTTGCCTCCCTCTCTCTCTCCAACTGTTTTCTCCCCTTCTCCTCCCCCATGGTCCTCTTTTAAATTTCTCCTGTTACACTTATAAGTGAAAACATATGGTATCTGTCCTTCTCTGCCTGACTTCTTTCACCCAGCATAATACCCTCGAGTTCCATCCACATTGCTACAAATGGCCAGATCTCATTCTCTCTCATTGTCATGTAATATTCCATTGTATAGATAAACCACATCTTCTTGATCCATTCATCAGTTGATGGATTTTTAGGCTCTGATTTGGCTATTGTAGAAAGTGTTGCTATGAACATTGGGTACATGTGCCTCTAAGTATCAGGACTACTGTATCCCTTGGTTAAATTCCTAGCAGTGCTATTGCTGGGTCATAGGGGAGTTCTATTGTTAATTTTTTGAGGAATCTCATAAAAGCCATTTATGAGAAGCCTACAGCTAATATCATCCTCAAAGTTGAAAAACTGAGAGCTTTCCCCCTGAAATCAGGAACACCACAGGGATGTCCATTCTCACCACTATTGTTTAACATAGTGCCTGAAGTCCTAGCACCAGCAATCAGACAACAAAAGGAAATAAAAGGCATAAGAATTAGCAGAGATGAAGTCAAGCTTTCACTTTTTGCAGATGACATGATACTCTACATGGAAAACCCATCAGACTCCACCAGAAGCCTACCATAACTGATCCATGAGTTGAGCAATGTCACAGGGTACAAAATCAATGTACAGAAATTGGTTGCATTTTTATACACCAACAACGAAGCAACAGAAAGAGAAATCAAGAAACTGACCCCATTCACAATTGCACAAAAAAAAGCCCATAAAATACCTAGAAATAAACCTAACCAAAGATATAGGAGATCTGTATAATGAAAACTACAGAAAACTTGTGAAGGAAATTGAAGATGACACAAAGAAATGGAAAAACATTCCATGCTCCTGGATCAGAAGAATAAATATTGTTAAAATGTCAATACTACCCAAAGCAATCTACATATTCAATGCAATCCCAATCAAAATTGCACCAGTAGTCTTCTCAAAGCTAGAACAAACAATCCTAAAATTTGTACGGAACCACAAAAGATCCCGAATAGCCAAAGTGATATTGAAGAAGGAAACCAAAATGGAAGGCATCACAATCTCGGACTTTAGCCTCTACTACAAAGCTGTAGTCATCAAGACAGTATGGTATTGATACAAAAAGAGACACATAGACCAATGGAATAGAATAGAGAACATAGAAATTGGACCCACAAATGTATGGCCAATTAATCTTTGACAAAGCAAGAAAGAGTAACTAAAGGAAAAAAGACAGCCTCTTTATTTTTTTAAAAATTTTAAATGTTTTTTAAAACATTATTTTTACTTATTTCTGAGAGAGAGAGACAGCGTGAGCAGGGGAGGGTCAGAGAGAGAGGGAGTCACAGACTGAAACAGGCTCCAGGCTCTGAGCTGGCAGTCAGCACAGAGCCTGATGCCGGGCTCCAACCCACGAACCGTGAGAGCGTGACCTGAGCCAAAGTCTGACGCCTAACCAACTGAGCCACCCAGGCACCCAAAGACAGTCTCTTTAACAGATGGTGCTGGGAGAACAGGACAACAGCATGCAGAAGAATGAAACTAGACCACTTTCTCACACCATACACATAAATAAACTCAAACTGGATGAAGGACCTGAACGTGAGACAGGAAACTATCAACGCCCTAGAGGAGAAAGCAGGAAACAACCTCCTTGACCTCAACCACAGCAATTTCTTACTTGACACATCCCCAAAGGCAAGGGAATCAAGAGCAAAAATGAACTATTGGGACCTCATCATGATAAGAACCACTCATTTCAATATGATTTAGAATAGACTCACTGACCGCACTTTCTTGTAAGTCACTTAGACTTGCAAATGATTCATCTTTACCTGTGTCAAGCCCAAACACAGGTCCTTGGACTTTGTGCTCTTTGTCTCATGAATGCTTAGCTAATATTAGAGCTGTTTGTACCCTTAAAACTAGCTATATCCAGAGAAAAGCTCCTGTTCAGCGACTGAGACATTCCCTGACTCAAAAACAATGACAAATGTTAATTATTCTTCTGAGCCTTGTTCCCCTGTCTCCCTACAAAATTCGAAGGAAAAACCACGCTGCTGTGACGTTGTGATCTTCGGTTTTCAGTGTTTGCACTATTCCAGTAGTCTGAATAAAATCAGTCTCCTAAATTTACTTATGTTTTCATCTTTAACGAGCCCTAGATTTCACATTTATAACAAGTACCCAGATGAGGCACAGGCTGCTGCCCTGGGGAACCGCACTTTGGAAACTGCCACCTGAAGGCAATTATAAGCAATTGGAAGACTCTCTGATTCACACTATTTAGTCTAAAGGACGCTAAGTATGTGAAGCTGGTTAGTAATTGAGCTAAGTGGCAAAGCTTCTCAGGTGAAATTAGGACCCGCTACAAAAATGGAGTGAAGCCGTCTCCTAGGTTTTCTTCTTGAAAGAGCAGGGTTATTTTTGAGATGGACTCTGTGACCTATCAGTAAGGCGTCATCCCACCAAGTGTGACTCCTGCACACGAAGACGGGAAAGAGTCCTTCAACGTTTGGTAAGTAGTGCCAGACCTAGAGAAATCTGTATTACTGTATTGCTACCTGTATTACTGTATTGCTACCAAAGTAGTTTAGTAACTCATACTTTCGTTATGTATGAAGGCATTAGCATTTCGGATTTGAACTATATTTCCACATCCTCTCAGATAAAAACAAGAAAACAGAACAAAAAGAGCCCCACACTCTCTTCTAACTGAAGGACACAAAGACGAAAACGCCTAACAGAATTCATGCTTAACTAAACACTCAGCAATGTTTTAAATGCTGCCTCTGTATTCATCTTTCATGTCAGCAAAGTTAACAGTTTGGGTGCTGTATCTTAGAACAGCCGTGGGTGCGTTCTCTTGCATGGCAGACCTCCTGGCATGACATTTCTATCTTTGGCCCAGTGTTAATGATGTTCCATGCTGACCCTCTTGTGTGAAGGCAGAGCTGGAGAGCATAGCTTTGATAGCGGTGTTTACATGAATGTTTGATAAGCATCTGTCAGCTCCTAGCACTCTACAAGCCTGGGAACACAAAAGAAGCCAGGGAACCCTGGAGCTTTGCCACCTGAAAGCATAATCTGGTGTGTTTGCTGAATTTCAAATCAGCACTGAGATTGTTCTCTTTGTAGCTCAGATTGTAATTTATGTATTATTTACTCAAAAAAGAGAACCAGCGATAAAAGACAATTACTTTTTCCAAAAAGCGTGTTGTGTATGGAGATCAGAATTCTTTTAAGGTACACTTACTGTGCTAAATTTGGTTTGGTCCCACTGGACACAAAATATCTTGCATAGTGAGGTATATTTGACAGGCGATACAGTTTTAAGAATATTGATTTCCCCCCACCCCACCTCCAAATCTAAATATATTTCTCCCTTAAAATAAAAGATGGTGCTAGGGAAAGACTATATATACCCAAAGCAACCTGTATATTATGATTCTTAATGTTGGCAATAGAGAAAAAAAAATGCACATATTAATTGAAATTTTAGAGACCCCCCCTTCCCCCCCCCAACACACACACGTTTATTTTGGCTATGCTCTTTGTTCAGTAATTCATGACTCTTGGTAGGACTGGAGACAACTTTTTGGTTTTGACAGTTCAGTATGAAAAGTTAAAAAAAATTATGTGGTGCCAGAAATAACAACTTCATCCTCTTAAAATGATACCTCTGCAAATTTAGTGGCATTTCAGCCACAGAGAAATAGATAAAATAGCTCACTGGTGAGCTATTTTACAAATGGCAGATAAAATTATTTAAAAATACTACAAATACCATTGCAGTGGTCTGGATGTTATGTTGTCCTAATAAAGTTGTATATATAAGTATTCATTAATGGGAGGTTGCTCAAAAATAAAAGAGGGGAAATAGTAAAAAGAAAGGACAAGACATGAAATCTAATCTGGAGATGCTTCTCAACTTGCTTGCTGACTAGTTGTGTTACATTGATTGAATTGGGTGATCTCTGTCAGCTTGATATAACTGAATTTCTCAATCAAACTACTGTTGGAAGATTTTTTTTTACCTCAATACCCAGAATTCATAGTCTTGCTACTTGGGAGAATAAAGAGCTGGACACAGAATAAACAGCAGGCAAAAGTTTATTAGAGGATAAGATTAGAAAGTAAGAATAGTAGGAAAGCTCTCCTTTCAGAGACAGGCATTCAGAGGTGAATACCCACAACTATAGGCGAAGGTCGTTGTTGTATAAGGTTCTGGTCAGTACCCCCTCCCTTCCCCCTCGTTCCTTCTCAAGTTCTACCCTTACTGTATAGGTTCTGGCTTGTCCATTCCTGATTGGTTCGACTCCATTGTGTGAAGAGTCTGACTGGTCATATTGTCCCACATGAAATATAGGTTTTAAGGTTTAGCTAGGTACTTTTATTGTCAAATTCCTGAGGGGAATCTGAAGGGGAATGGGTGGTATCTGTTAGATTCTTAACAGGGATTTCACACTCTGAAGGGGTTTGCTGTGGTCAAATGCTCCCGACATTGTCCCAAGGTAAGTGTTTTTTCCTACCCAGGGACCTCAAGTCCTAACCTTTCTCTGCCTATTTTATCCTCTTTCTCAATTATACTATGCTTAAAGACCATCCCTTTTCTTGTTTACTTAAGCCAATACCTGCTTTAAAATACAACAACTCTGGAGCTAGATTGAGACTTTTAAATTGCAATGGAAAAAATTTTAGGCTGAGTTAGCCAACATAATTTTATTAGATATTCAATTTCATCTTTAACACATTTTTACTGATCCATTTCCTCTATCTATTATCTGGATTTCCTTCTAGATTTGGGTTAGGAGTGGCCATTTATACTCTTGACAATTATTTTCAGTGTTATCTATCTTTTTAAATTATTAAACTAGCATTGTATTTCTGTATTGACTTTCTGAATGGGTCTAAGACAGAAGATACGCTGACTATGAAATCACATACATATACATTCTGGTATGTAAGAGCTACTATAGAAAGTTACTTATAATTAATCAATTGGAATTCTGTTTATAGAGATGACTCTGACCAGCAAGATTTCGGTTTACATACCATTGAAAGATAACTTCCCACTAGGTTAGTATGACAGTGTTTGGTTTCTGATCAATATCTTAAGGACCAACTCTATAAAATGTCAGATTCACTATACAATGACCATCTTACTATCTCCACACTTAGCATTCTCATTGTGGCTCCCGTTTGGATATAGTACCAGCCTTAATTCAGAAAAGTAAGCATGCCTCAGCTATCAGAGTGTGATTTTTTTAATAAGATACTTCTTGTATGTTTTTGCAGCATAGATAAAGGAAAGTAAGGAATGATGTGTGTGGTTTTTCAAACTGTTTCTTGGCTATCTCATGAAAAAAAAAATCAAATGAATAAAACCTGAAAAATGCTAAGCTCTATTCCATTAAACAGTTTTTTAAAATTACATTTAAGGTATTAAGGAGGGCACTTGTTTTTATGAGAAAGGGCTGTTGTATACAAATGATAAATCACCAAATTGTACACCTGAAACTAATTACACTGTATGTTTTTTTTTAAAATATTTTTATTTATTTCTAGGAGAGAGAGAGAGACAGCATGAGCAGGGGAGGGTCAGAGAGAGAGGGAGACACAGACTCTGAAACAGGCTCCAGGCTCTGAGCTGGCAGTCAGCACAGAGCCCGACGCAGGGCTCGAACTCAGGAACCGCGAGATCATGACCTGAGCGAAAGTCGGACGCTTAACCGACTAAGCCACCCGGGCACCCCTAATTACACTGTATGTTATCTAACTGGAATTTAAATAAAAACTTGGAAGGGAAAAAGAAAGATCCACGGGTTCCTGGGTAGCTCAGTCGGTTAAGCCTTTGACTCATGAGAGCCCCACGTTGGACTCTGTGCTGACAGTGCAGAGTCTGCTTGGGATTTTCTCTCTCCTTCTCTTTCTGCCCCTCCTCTGCTTACTCTCTCTTATTCTCTCATAATATAAATAAAACTTTAAAAAATTAGATTCAAAGATGGCTAAGACTTTATGAAGATCCAAGAATCCAATTTAATCACAGCAATTTTTTTTTTAATGGAATGTCTCAAAGGGTGTATTTGGGAAAGACTGGACTAGTGTGAGGGTTGCACGAAAAAATTACAGTGGTCATGAGGATTAAAAGAATACTTTTCAGCCAACTCATTCATAGCCTTGAATTGAGGCCAAATACTTCCTGTTTTATTTCTTTGTACAGTAATTAAGGTTATTAAAACCTTTAGGATTGGGTGTGACACTTTCAGATTTGTACCTAAGTATGACTCTTCTGAGAAGCCTTATACAATTCAATACACATGATGGTAGCAGTCACTTGAAAGTTGAATTATGTTTTTTTCTCTAGGTAATGAGAGTATATGCAATAATTTTGTTGAGTCTATTTTTCCATACTTTTCAAGTTTTATGTAATTAGAAACTTTTTGCTCTTTAAGTTTAAAAATTTGAAACTCTTCATTTAAGAAGCATCAAAAACGTTAGTTTTAGAATAGTGAACTAAATATAGAGAAAAGGGCTGCCTGGGTGCCTCAGTCGATTGAGCTTCCGACTTCAGATCAGGTAATGATCTTGTGACTGGTGGGTTTGAGCCCCATGTGGGGCCCTGTGCTGACAGCTCAGAGCCTACAGCCTGCTTTGGATTCTGTGTCTCCCTTTCTGCCTCTCTCACGTTCATGCTCTGTCTCTCTTTGTCTCTAAAAAATAAATAAAAATATGGAGGAATTCAATGAGAGAATGGGTGCAAAGTAAAATACGAAAAAATAACAAGGTAGATATTAAAGGAAATAAAGAAATGACTATAAAGTGTCTTGAAAATGTATATGCATGTTAACTATTAGATCTGGCAAATGATGGGATAATTGGATTTCTTGGATTGTGTAGAGATGAAGATAAATCACTGCCATCAAAGAACGTATTTGGAAAAATAAAGCTAATACACATGAATCCATGTAAAATGTTTAAAACCACATTGTGTAAAACTGACTAGAAGAATAGACTTAATAGAAGTAGAGATCAATGTTAGAAAAGCCTACAGAGATGAGGTGCCTGGGTGGCTTAGTTGGTTGAGAGTCTGATTTTTGATTTTGGCTCAGATGATAATTTCCTATTCATGGGATGAAGCCCCACCACACTGGGCTCTGCACTGGTAGCACTGAGCCTGCTTGAGATTCTCTTTCCCCCTCTCTATGCTTAATCTATATACTGAATATCAAATTGAAGAAAGAATATAAAGATAGAAATGGGGTCAGCCTGAAGACCAGTACTAAGCTCTGAAGAAAGATGCAAATGAACTGGTTGAGAGCCCTGACAACATGTAATAAAGACAGTGGATAGACTGGTGATAAATGTTTTATCTAATCACCAGAGCTCAATGATTTGGATAGAGGGAGAAGGTGAAAAAATGATCAAGAATAATTTCAGATTTGGGTGCCTGGCTTGGACAGTCAGTTAAGCAACCAACTCTTGATCTTGGCTTAGGTCATGATTTCACAGTTTCTGAGATTGAGCCCCAGGTCAGGATTCTCCCTCTCTCTCTCTGCCCATACCCCCAAATAAGTAAACTTGAAAAAAAATATATTGAAAGGAGTACAGGTTCAGAAAAAAGGGAACATTTTTACAGTGGAAGCATTTGGGAATATGGACCTGGATCAAGATTGTGGGTAGAAATTGGAATTCTGTAGGAAAAGGTGGCTTTTAGAAGAACATCTTAAGAAGTTCCAGGAAAAGTTACCAGTAACATCTCCCTTATCATTTACTCAGAGGATTAATGATTTATCTATGGCAATTTGGCAAGTTTAACCTTTGGAAAGTCATTTCCCCTTCAGCTAACTGTCTGTTTCCTTAATCTTAAGAGAGGATAAATAAGATATGCCTCATCAACCATGAGACACATTTAGTTTCTGAACCAAATGATAAATTTAGTCTTCCCTTGTAAGTGGAAAGAAATCCCATGCCTGAACAAGTCTGTAAAAAGTTCAGGATTAACAGCTGAGATTTCCTCTCTGATATTAGGGTGGGGATTTGTGTAGATGATTTCTGAAGGCAACTTATACAATATATATCAATAAATTGGCAAACAGCATTTGAGTTTTAAGAGAATTTTTTTCTAATATATTGAGATTGTTGCTAAAAGCAAAGTGTGTACTTCTGCAACATGATTATATATATATATATATATATATATATTAAACATTTAAAATTACTGTAAATTATCTCTAATGTGATTTGACTCAGACAGGTCTGAATTAAAAGCCTACAAAAAATAGTTTTTATAGGATGTTATATGTGCATATAACTATTCAAAATAATAACTTGCTATATATACACTGTGCCCTAAATGTGTTTAAGAAGTTGAAAAATATAGTGCGTGTATGTATATGTATGTGTGTGTGACATACATTTTTATGTATGTATATATGTGTTACTACTGGCAAACACTTTTTAGCACATTTAAATTATTTCCAAGTTCATGAGAAAAACAAGTTACATATAAAAATTCAGCCAAGAGAAGTACAAAACCCAGCAATAAGCTTGTTTACTATAAGAATAAGTACTTGTTATTTTCCCAGCATTGTATGAATTAAAACCAATTTCAAGTCACTGAAATTTGTATTTACCAACTATTACATGATCATTTAATGTTTTACTAAATGTGTATAATTTGAAAAGCAGATAGTTTTTCATAATGAAGTCTTTCTTTTCAGATATATTAAAGCTTAAAATGTAAATCAGTTTTAAAATGGGGATTAAAAAACAGTGTTAAAATCAGAAACTATGTAGAGCTTTTATTTGACATATTTAATGCTTTCCAAAAATATCTTTATTTTACCCCATGGGTAAGTTATATGGTGTGTATTTTTCTAATATCAGTTCAAAAATCTTTTTTGTGCCAGCTCATTAGAATGCACACAGACAAACCCGGGAGGAAATTTAAATAGTCTATATTATTTTTCCTGAAAGAATAAAGAGTAAAATGCTAATTGATATTTGTTCTGTTGTTCTACAAGCTGTGAAATTAATTGTGCATTGTATACTATACAACTAGCTTAGAGTAACAAAATCCAGAAGGGGTAAACACTAAGAGTTATATGTAGATACAATTTTTCTACATAGATGTGTACATAATATATGTAGGTACATTTGCCAGCATATGTATTCATATTACTGTTCATAAGAGTCTTAGAAATTGTCTTTCTCCAAACATCTGTTTTTTCTATTAGAAATTTTATGAAAACTCAGGCCATTTCAAGTATTTACAACACTACTTTAAAATGCTAAAAAGCAAAAGCAATTGTGCATTACGTAAAACCCAGAGTGATGATACGCAAAATATTTCATTCCTCATATGTGAAAATGCAAATCTATAAAAGACCCCTTACCTCATTTGTTTCTTAAACATATGTTTGCTTCAGAAAAAAAAAATTACTAACCCAGAAAATGTCCAGGAATTCTGGTAGAGAGCCCACGTGATTTGAATGCCTTCCAAATACCATACTACTTCCCTGAAGAAACTCAGACATTGCCTCTGTCATCTATAGGAGGCCCAGCCTGCTTTAAGAAAGGCTTTGAGGAAAGTGGTCTATGCCAACACCTCCAATGCCATTTGCCCACCACTCTGTATCATACCACACTGCAGAAGATGAGACATTGAGATAATCTCCTGTTTCTATCTTTACTTTTACTATTCTCTTTACCTGAAATTTCCTCCTTAGATAAACTCTTTTCATTGCTGATAAATTCAGGTACCGTCTCCTCAGGAAACATTTGCTAATATGTTTACTACTTGTGCTTGCTTTTTCTTTCTGCTCTCATAAAGTCCTGTTTATGTTGTTGGCATTTTACTACCCGGAACACAGCACATCTCTCTTTTTTAAACTAGTATATTATATTAATCAGTTTGAAGTTTATGAAAAGAATTGAGTGGAAAGTACAGAGAGTTCTAATATACACTCTCAGCTTACCCCCTACTCCCCTTACCTTTCATTAGTGTAATATGTCTGTTACAGTGGTGAGCCAATATTGACCTATTACCAAATACCGTCCATGGTTACATTGGATTCACTTACCGTGTTGTACATCTTATGGGTTGTGACAAATGTATAGTGATAGATATCTACTGGATAACACTGAATAATTTCATTACCCTAAAAACCTCCTGTGCTCTACTTATTCATCCCTTCTTTGTCTATATGCACCCTTGAAAACCAGTGAGTTGCTTACTTTTGAATCCTACAGTATATTGCATTTTCATATTGGCTTCTTTGGCTTAGCAACATGCATATAGGCTTCCACCATGTCTTTTCATGGTTTAATAGCTCATTTCTTTTTATTGGTGAAAAACATTTCAATTTTACGGATGTACTACAATTTGCTTATCCATTCATCTATTGAAGGACATTTTGATTACTTTCAAATTTTGGTAATTATGAAGAAAGTGCCTGTAAACATTCATGTGTAGGTTTTTCTGTAGACATAAATTTTGAACTCCTTGGAGTAAATACCAGGGAGTGTAATTGCTGGATTATATGGTAAGAGTGTAAGTTTTATAAGAAATTACCAAACTTTTCCAAAGTGGGTGTACCATTTTGCATTCCCATTAACAGTTAAATTCCTCTTGGTCCACATCTTCACTAGCATTTGGTGGTGTCACTGTTTTTTGTTTGTTTGTTTTATTCTAACTACTCTAATAGATGGGTAATGGTATCTCATTGTAGTTTTAATTTGGAATTCCTAAATGGCCTACGACAATGAGCATGTATTCCTGTTTAATTGCCATTTATGCATTTTCTTTGGTGAGATGTCCATCCAGACCTATTGCCTATTTAATTAGGTTGGCTGTTTTCTTTCTTTCTTTTTTTTTTTTAAGGTTTTTATTTATATATAGGAGAGAGAGAGAGAGACAGCGTGAGCAGGGGAGGGTCAGAGAGAGAGGGAGTCACAGACTGAAACAGGCTCCAGGCTCTGAGCTGGCTGTCAGCACAGAGCCCGACGCGGGGCCCGAACCCACGAACCGCGAGATCATGACCTAAGTGAAAGTCGGACGCTTAACCGACTAAGCCACCCAGGCGCCCCAGGTTGGCTGTTTTCTTACTGCTGCATTTTAAGAATTCTTCACATTTTTCTGAGACCAATTATTTATCAGATATGTTTTGCAAGGATTGTCTCCCAGTCTTTGATCTGTCATTTTATTCCCTTAACAGTATCTTTAACAGAGCTGAACTTTTTTTAAAAAATTTTTTTAATGTTTTATTTATTTCTAGGTGGGGGGAGAGAGAGACAGACAGACAGACAGCGTGAGCAGGGGAGGGTCAGAGAGAGAGGGAGTCACAGATTTTGAAACAGGCTCCAGGCTCTGAGCTGGCAGTCAGCACAGAGCCCGACGCGGGGCTCAAACCCACAAACCGCGAGATCATGACCTAAGCGAAAGTGACGCTTAACCGACTAAGCCACCCAGGCTCCCCAAGCTGAACCTATTTTTAAATGTCTGTTTATTTTGAGAGAGAGAGAGAGCACACTAGGAGAGAAGGGGCAGAGAATAAGGGAGAGACAGAATCCCAAGCAGGCTCTGCCAAGTGCAGAGCCTGGGGTGGGACTCGATCCCACAAACCATGAGATCATGAATTGAGTGAAATTAAGAGTCAGAAGCTTAACCAACTGGGCCACCCAGGCGCCCCTGAACTTTTTATTTTTAATAAAATCAACTTCTTTTTTTTCCAAATACGATGCTTTAGATGTTGTACTTTGGAAGCATCAACCATACACAAAGCCATCTAGATTTTATCCAGGTCTATTCTGGGAGTTTTATAGTTGTGTATTTCCTATAAAGATCTCGGATCCATTTTGGGTTAATGTTAGTGTAAGGTGTCTGCCAAGATTAATATTTTTTTGCATGTGGATGTCCAGTTGTTCCAGCATTATTTTTTGGAAGGAATTTTTTTATGGACTTGCCATTGCTCCTTTGTCTGTATCAGTTGACTATATTTTTCAGGGTTTATTTCTGGGTCCATTTTATTTTCCATTAATCTATTTGTTCTTTCACCAATACCACATTGTCGTAATTAGAATAGTTTAAAACAAAGTCTTGAAGTTGAGTAGTGTTAGTGTTCCAGCTTTGGGTTTTTTTTTTTCCTTCTATTGTTTTGACTTTTCTGAGTCTTTTGCCTTTACATAAGACCTTTGACTCAGTTTACCAATAACCACATAATTCTTTGCTGAAATTTGTATTGGGATTACAGTGTGTCTTTAGATAAATTTGGGAAGAGCTCTTTTCTTGGTAATATTGAATCTGCCTATTCATAAACATAAAATATCCTCCCATTTCTTATTATCTTCTTTGTTTGCTTTCAATATTTTTTTTGGAAATTTTCTCCAATTTTTTACATAGTTCATTAGATTTATGCCTAAGGATTTCATTTTTTTGTGTGCTAATGTAGATGCTATTATATCGTAATTTAAAATTTCAAGAGTTCATTGCTAGTATATAAGAAAACAGTTAATTGTGTATATTAAACTTATGTTCTTCAACCTTGCTATATTGCTAATTAGTTAAGTAGAATTTTATTGTTGAATCTTAGGGACTTCTGTACAATCATTTCATCTGTAAATAAAACAGTTTGATTTCTTCCTTCCGTTTATTTTCTTATTTAATTGCATTTGCTAAGACTTCTAGTACAATGTTGAAAAGAAGTGATAGGAAGTGTGTTATCTATTCATTGGTCTTGATATTAGAAGGAAAATCTCTGGTTTTTCCACTAGCATGTTTGTTATTTCTTTTAGAATATTTCTAGATGTTATTTAATGAATTGAGGAGACCCTTTTCTATTCTTTGTTTGCTGACTTTTTATTATGAACAGATGTTGGATTTTTTTTGGCTCTATTGATAGGATCATAAGATTTTTCTTTAGTCTGTTGGTATAATGTATTACATTAAGTGATTTTTTTAATGTGACACCTGGAATAAATAACACTTGTTTTGGTATATAATTTTTATACATTGTTGGATTAAGTTTGCTAATATGTTAATGAATATTTTTGCATCTATATTCCTGAGATTTTCTATTCATTGCCCTTGTTCCCCTTTTATGTGAGTGTATGTTTAAATTTCCCCTTTTTTTCTCTTTGTCTGATTTTTCACATTTTTAAATTATTCTGTTTTTTCCCCTCCTTGCTTAACATACCATTTTTACTTCTTTCACCTTTTGTGGCTACCTTTGAGTTTGCAGTATACATGTACAAATAATCCAAACCCTTGTAAATTAATACCAAACCGTTTTACATGTGGTACAAGTAATTTACAGCAGAATATTCCCAATTCCTTCCTTTTCATCCCTTATATCACTACTTCATTCATTTCTCTTATCCATAATCACCAAATATATTGACCATTACTATTCTGACAAGCTGTTATGTTAATTAAGAATAAGAAAAATAAAATAATTTATCTTTATATCTTCTCTCCAGCTCTTCCTTTCCTTCAGTAGACCTAAGTTTCCAATCTATCTCATTTTCCTTATTTCTGAAGAGTTTCTTTCAACATTTCCTAAAAAACAGGTCTCCCAGTGACAGACATATTTACTCAATTTTTGAATGAGAAATGTTTGGGTTTTTTTTTACAGAAAAAAATTAGCTAAGGAAGTCTAGGTTGGTAGGGTTTTTTCTTTCAACACTTTGTTGATACAGTTTCTGAAAAATAGTACAGTGTAATTTTTACCCTTGGTCTTTATAAAGCAAGGTCCATTCCAATCTCCCCATCCCTAGCTCCTTAAAGATTTTCTCTTGGTCTTTGAGATTTTGCAGTTTGAACATGATACACCTATCTGTAGATACCTTGGAATTTTTTTTCTTCTTGTTCTCTGAGATTTCTTGTTCTGTGGTTTGATGTCTCTCAGTTTTTAAACACTTTCAGTCATTAATGTTTCAAGTATTCTGTTCATTTCTCTCTTTTCTTTTAGATAATTCCATTATGTATATGTTATAACTCTGTAATTACCTCGGTTTGGGAGTATTCTGTTCTTTTTAATTTTTTCTCTTTGAATTTATGCTTCTATTGACATTCTTCAAGCCCCCTGGTTCTTTCTTTCAATGTGTTCAATATATTCATGAACTCATCAAAGGCGTTCTTACTTTCTGTGTTTTAATTTCTAGCATTTGCTTTTGATTCTTAGTTTCCATCTCATCATTGGCATTACCAATATAGTCTCACTTGGTATCCACTTTTTCCAAGAGCCCTTAGCCTAGTAATCATAGTTGTGTTTTTTTTTTTTTTGAAGTTTATTTATATCTACACCCAACAAGGAGCTTGAACTCACTACCCTGAGATCAAGGGTCACATGCTCTACTGACAGAGCCAACTAGGCACCCCTTAATCATAGTTGTTGTAACATACTATAATGATAATTACATCATGCCTTTAATATGTCTCATTCTGAAACTTGTTCTGTGTCTCCAAACTGTGTTTGTGGTGTGTATTAGTATGCCTTGCCATTTTTGAACATGGAATATTTATTAGGTAAAAGGAGCTGAGGTAAATACGCCTTGAATGTCAGGTTTTAGGTCTAATGTTCTCTCTAGCTGTGGGTAACTGAGACTAAAATGCCCTCTGATGTTCTCGTTTTTGTCTCACTTGTTGTATATGGGTTTCCCTGTAGTGTTCTAGGGAAAAGGTCTAAGATAAGCAGTTCCATGTTATTTAATACAGGAGCTCCACTGATGTCATGATTAGGTGTGAGAGGAGAAGAAGCATTTCATAATCCAATGATGAGGTCGCAGTCTTTTAGTGAGCCTGTGCCCCTGGGCTGTGACCTTCACAAGTGCTTCTAAGTCTGACCCTCCAACTCTAACATACTTAGGTGAGACAGCAAGGTTAGAGGGGATTGGAGTTGGGTTCCCCCCCACCCCTGATCGTCAACCTTAGAAGCAAGAGGTGGATGCAGTGGGTTTTTCTTTCCCAGGATGAGTTGAGTTTTGATAAAATAATTCATCCTGAGGAGGTCTCTTGTTAAGAAGAATAAAATATTCTGGGAGTATTTCAAAATGGCTAGTGTTATCTTCCCCTGCTGGAAGCCTGGGGATTTTATTTGTTATTTAGTGTGAAAACTTTAGGACTATTGAAGGTAAAACTTGTACAGGCATAGGACCTCCCTACAACTTCTCCCTCCATCTGTCCCAGAATTTTTGACTCTCAGACATAGCCACACTGAACTTCCAGTCATCTGTCAGTCACAGTTTAGATTTATCTAGCCCAGTGCAGGTTCCTGTGAAAATTTCTGTTCCTGGGCTGCTGCTCTACTGTTTTGAGTCTCTTTAACCTGCCTGTCTGTTTCTCCAACTTCAGGGACAGTGGTTTATTTTGTGACCTTAATTAACCAGTGGATCTAAGAAGAGGTATTGATTTTAAGTTTTGCCCATTTCCTATGAAAATCAGTGTGATGATTTCCAAGCCCCTCATGTGCCAGCCTAGAAACCAAAAGTCTTGTATGTTTGTTTGTTTTTTTTTTCATGTACTTCCTATGCCTGGCACCACTGAAGGACCAAAAGGTCATAAAATAAGATGTGTGTAGAATGCAAAAATTAGTTCTCTGTGACCACTAATCACTGATATCAGATGAAATTCCTTAAAATCTAGAACCTTTTTTTTTAATCTCCCATATGCCAGTACCCAACATCTAAAGGCATTTTCAGTGAATAATATAACTTGCTTTAAAAGCATGGCTTTGTGGTATGAACCGATGCCCCTCGATGTGCTCCAACTTGGGCAAAAGGATAAAAGGACTAGGATACACCACCTCAGTTTCACTTCATATCACACCTAATAGAAAGATCGGTACAAGAGAATAATTAGTGACCACTATAGAAATGATTAGACGTTAAAGGATATCCTGATAAGCAGATAACTTTGTCCATTTTGAGGTGTCTCTACTTAATATTTTGTACACAGCTTGGCAGAAAATAATTAAAAATTAAATTCATAAATACAGTTTAAAAATGTGTGGAGATAAAGGATTGTAATCTATCAAGAAATAGTTAGATGGTTCTAGTTAGTATACAATCTTTCTTTTGCTGCCTTGTCTCAATCTATAAAGACTGGATTCCTGGGGTACAAAATGTCTCTCTGTATGCTTCCTCACCATTTAGCATCCTTAGGAGGGGATTCACCACAGAGTGCTTCAAAGGGAAGCGATTCAGCACCCCAGGGCCAGGCCAACAGCAGCGCTTCCCAAACCATCATCAGGCACTTTTAAGGATGAACAACAGCTCCCCAGGAGGTGTAGTGCAAATCCAGCCCTTTAAACTCATTTACTTTAATTGCGCAACATTTTAAATACTGCACGCCAGTGAGAGGCAGGTGGATCAGCAGGTGCAATGTGGCGATCTGCCAATAATGGCATCAGAAAAGCAGTCCCTCACAGAGGCAAGAAGCAAAAGAGACTGAGTGAAGAACTCCTCTGAGCTTAATGTCTATTTCATCCGGTAATTGCAGTGGAGGGGAGGATTTCCAAGCAATCTAAACCAAAGCTGTTTTATTCATTTTTAGCTATGCCTTTTTTTTTTTTTAACAGGGGAGGTCTCAGAAATAGAATTTTAGTCCAAATTCAGCCAAATCCTTTGCATGCACCCAACTGAAACTCATTTATGGGTAAAGACGTTAAAGAAAAGAGAAATGATGAACACAAATGTTTTCTTTCTAAAACTTTTCCCATGAACAATTTGAAGCATCTCCTGCTGCATTTTGTATTTGGATATTTATTTAAGTAAAATTAGAAATAAAATTATTAAAAGAATTTAATTAATTTCTATACTCAACTCTAAACTTTCTGGGTTTTTTTCTTTTCATTGGCACTCTTTATGCATTGGGGGGAAATACTATGAAGTTTAAAAAATAGTATCATATCAAAAGTTAAAAATTTATAGAACTGTCCAAATAGGAGATTTGAGAAAGCTAAATGAACACACATTTGTTAACTATATGTCCTTTTGGTTTATGAAAAAGGCCAAATCATAAGTTCTCTTTGGTTGGGTTTTTATATCACATACATGATTGATTCCTTCTTTACATTTTGATACAAATTGAGCTCTGAAGATAAAGCCATGGTGAGTAGACGAGTAATGGATTTTTTCTCCATTTCAGGCTTCATTTTTGCCAAAGCCGAATTCTTTTGAAGTTTATACAGAAATGCTATTAACAAAGTATCACATATCACACCCTCATCAACAGCTTGAAACAATTCAGGATAAGACAGAAAAATGCAAAACAGAAGGGACCAGTGGCTAATATTTGTTGAAGATCTTTTTTCCAGGTTTATCTGTTGTAGCTACATATTGTGAACTCATATGTTAAATTCTTTTACTGCTTATTTTTGCTTGACTTTATACCTGTTAACTGAGGCCAGGAGGTGTTAACTCCACCCATACAGCTGTTGGGTAGTAAAGAACAGTTTCAAACAGTTTTATCTTTATGCCACAGTGAGCTGTTAGCCTGGCACATACACTTTGCAAGATATATCAATAATTGAATTGAGGGATTATGCGCTAGAAATGAGAGTACATCTTTATATGTATTTTACTACCAAGATGACGGCAGTAATGGAAGTTCCAAGAAGAAATAGGTCTGAAGAAAACTATAAAGAGTTACCAGAGTCATGCCTACGTGTAAGCTATAAACACAGGTTTGTCTAATTTCTGCCTTTCAGTTCTATACTTTGTATTGATAAAAATATTTAGGCTGCCTCACTCAGGAAACATATCCCATGTAAAACCATTCATTCTCTCCTATTGAACAAGTTTTTTTCTTTCTTTATTTCCTGCCCACTATGCAATTCAGTATTTTCTAATAACTTCTTTTCTCATTATCATTCAGGGTATTTTTTCAGTCATGGCATTACACAGGGAAGACAGCAGGCAGAATTGGGATATGGGCATATGTGTATTTCACACCAAAATATAAGTGAGATTAGAAAAGGTAACTTGTATAATGAAAACTGGAATGTTAACCTTAGAAATAGTTTTTACCAGCAAATGAAAGGATTATTCAGGAATAGCAGATAATCACAATTCCGAACATACAGGCTACGGCAAAACCATAGACAAATCGGACAAAGGAAAGGAACCTTACTTGATAGAGAAAGGGGCAGTTGGGAGGAGTTGCTCTGAATGAAAATAAATTGGAGAAAGCAAGAGTTCAGGGTGATAAGGGTTTCTCTTTGACTGAGATTGAGGTGTAGTAAATTATTTTGTAGGAGACCATTCTAATGTGTTTCTTTCCCTACTGGCACCTGTAATTGATGATTCTTTGCTGTAATTGGCATTGAGTGAGTGAGTGGTACAGTTCCTCTTTCCAACCTCTCCTATCATTCCAAGTCCACTTTAATGAGCCTTCCCTTTGTTAATTTTCACAACAGCCTAATTGTGTTCCCATCTAGATTTCCAGAAGTAATTAGAATTGTATTTTGTATAATTTTCCTAAAATCAGGTCTAGAGTGACTGACTCCTTTGTTTCTGAGACTGTAAACTGTCTCTGACAATATTAAGGTATCTCTCCCCTCTGCCTTGGCACTTTGAGTTCCTTGAATATTCTTACCCTTAACAGTAGTTGTAAAACTTAAGTTAGGCAGATGCAAGAAGGAACCTTCCTGATTGCTGATGAGGCCTCCTAGGAACCATAAATCTGTTAGGTTGGGATTTGAGACTTCTTATCAGATGCCTGGTAAGAACAAAAGACTCAAAGTCAGTAATATTCTATCATTTGAAGGGTGAGATGTTGAGCAAATGATTACATGGTTTGTTGATTGCCCAGATCCTAACCCCATCATCCCAATCTTAAACCCCATTTGATTCCTTCAAGAAGATTAAAAAGAAAGAAGATAATCAGCCTGTTTTTTCATAAAGTGAAACTCTGGGTAAAAGAATCTAAAACCGCATCAGAAATTGCATTGGCATAAAATAGAAATTTGATTTATCAGATTCTTACATTATATTGAATGACAGAGTTTGCTGAAAATTCATTTGGTAGAAATGAATAGATACATTGTCTGGTAGGAGAAGTAGTGCAGCATAATGTTTGCTTTTATTGTTTACAAAAGGATTTGTCAACATGGCAGATAGAGAAGTCAGAAAGGATAGGTTAATTACCATTACAAGGGGCAGAAAGTAACTAGGCATAAAGTATGGGGAAGTCCAGGAATGCGAAAAGAAGAGTGGTGATGAAATTAGAGACGATAAATTTTGAGAATTTAAGGGAATATTTTTTAGCTTATATTCAAGTTGTAACAATTTAAAATTTTTTTTCAAAATTTCACTAGTCAGTGTTCTCTAGCATGTGTTGCCAAATCTCTTAGCTGAGAAATGGAATTCAGTGTAGGCTTAATCTATGGATATGTCCTATGATGACACAGGTTAAACATCCTGTATGTTCAAACATAATTTGAGCTCAAATAACACGTGCAGAACTATATCCAAAGTATAGTCAATGCACTGAGGTTTATCATAAGTAAAACTTTTTGGGGGGTCATTATTTAGAAAATGAAGTCACCTTGTTAGAAATTAAAGCATAAATATTTGACTCAATATTAAGAGTTACTATTTCTTAAAATGTTATCTGTTAAAATGCAAAAATGCAGACTAATCAAGATTGACTTTTGTTTTGAATAGTACATTTAGTAAAATCTATAGCATGAAAAACTATTTGGAACATATCTTCAGCACTCCTTAGTGATAAATGAGTCATAAAAGGTTTAGTTAAATCCATCTGCCTCACTCTGTGCTCAGCATTTATTAAATCTGTTGGAATGGAGAGTCTCAAAATAGTAGGGAAAAATCCAGAGCTATTTTCCATTTATCAATTCCTTTATCACAATGAATTTCAGTGATCACATGTTGAGGCTTTTCAAAGTGTGATGTTTGTTTTGTATTTGTTGAGATAAAATTGACATGGAACAATGGTTTCAGGTATACAACATAATTTGACCTATGTATATATTGTGAAATTATCACCATGTAAATCTAATTAACATCTCTCACTGCAGTTAATTTTTTCCTTTTTGTGATGAGAACTTTTAAGATCTAATCTGATGCCAACTTTGAAATATATCCTACATTACTATTTTTAACATTTTATTTTTGAGAGAGAGAGAGAGTGCATGCACAATGAGTGAGCAAGAAGGAGACGGGCAGAGTGCAAGAGGGAGAGAGAATCCCAAGCAGGCTCCCTGCCCAGTGCAGAGCTGGGTGGGGCTTGATCTCATGATGGGAAATCATGAAGTGAGCTGAAATCAAGAGTCAGAAGCTTAACTTACTGAGGGACCCAGGTGCCCCAATGCAGTATTATTAACTATAGTCACCATGCTATCCATAACATCCCAAGGACTTATTATTTTATAACTGGAAGTTTGTACTCTTTAACCTTGGTCCATTTTGCTTAAACTCTATTTCTGGCAAGCACCAATTTGTTTTCTGTATCTGTGAGGGTTTTTTGTTTTTTCTCATTTTGTTTTTAGATTCCACATGTGAGATCGTATGGTATGAACTTTGTTTGACTTATA